>KZ451969.1:2358076-2412066 GCA_002786265.1 Apostasia shenzhenica | reverse complement strand
TAATTTCTCAATTACCTTCGATCTAATTTATTTAAAATTTTAAAAGTAATTAGTTTTGCGGGTTTAATTAGTTTATCAGTTATCACAAAATTATTCTCTGATATTTAGCATTATTTTGTGAATAATCTGCTTGGTAATATTGCTGATCTCTAAACCGCATCATCAGTCATCTGTCCCGCATCACTTAGTTTATTCGACAATTAAATCAAATCAAGCTATGCTCGCTAAATAAAAACTTACGTTTGAATGCACTTTAAAGGGGTCTTTGGTCCTATGAGGAGATATTTTCAATTGCCACTTCCTATTTGGGGCTATACTTTGATTCATGAACACTACTCAGTCTAATAGCTACTTTAACCTCACAATTCAAATAAATCATTCTCACATGGCTATTTGATAAAAGAGCAAACAAGTTCAAAAAGTTATGTTGATATTTAGTTTCAAAACATGAAGATCATACGGAAAACACAGTAACTATAAAGAAGTTATAGCATTAGATCTTCATTCAATCAGCAGTAGATCCATTCAGATTGATTCAATCAGCAGTAGATCCATTCAATAATATGACAAAAACATACAAAATTCTACATGAACAAAAAACAAAACCTTCTATATCAGCTAGTTAAAATTGTAAGAGCTGTAGAAGTGCTTAAAACACAAAAACATTCGATCTAAACAAGTAGGAATCTGGAAGTTGCACAGCAAAACTATTCAGTCATCTAAGCTTCGCGAAACTAACAACTCCGGACTCTCTGATTCAAAAATGGAGTCGTATCACCCAAAAAAAAAAAAAAAAAAAAAAAAAACAGCCATTTAAATACGCTATCACAAAACTGCAGGGAGATTCAACACACATCAACGGTTTAACTAATTAGCCAACTAAGCCACATCTCATGGTATACCTTCTACAATTACTTTTTGTACTTTGCCATCATGAGATTCCTTATATGCAATACCAGCAAAGGCCCTCGACCAACTGTGCATCTCCCTATCAGAGAGTTCAATGTCACTACAGTTACCTATGAATAGGCTTTCCTTAATTGCAACACACTTGTCCATTTTTTCATCCTCATCAAAGCATTCATCCTTGTTGATTCTTGCTATTTCTTCATTCCTTAATTCTTCTACATATAAAAACATCTAATTCATCGTCTAATTCATTTACTAAGCCCTCATTATCACAAAACTCATTGTAAAACCCTCATCAAAACTTGTATTCTGCCCATTGTTTACCTTTAACAGCAGCATTTGCATTGGATTCAGTTGACATGCTGCCACCGGAAAGCCTTCGTCCGTCAACTATATTACTCACTTCATCGGCTTCACTCCCATCTACATCCACTACATCTGCTATATTTTCAGGAAATTTTTTTTTCTAATGTTGCAATATATAAACATCTGCCAAATCTGTGATTATAATATCCTCATTTCACAAAAATATTTAAAACATTGTGCATTAACAGTAAAACCTAAAAATAACAACCAAGTCTTTAAATTACATCGAATGAGGAAATCCATAGAGAAATATGGATAAGAAAAACCTTGCGACTGATGCAGAAAAAAAAACCCAAAGAATCAGAGAAGAAAAGCAACAACAAAATCTTTAGAACAAAACACACATTTCTACTATTAGAAGAAAATCAAGTAAGAAAAACCTTTTGCCTGAGATGTTCCTCTCCAAGATAGCACTTCCCCGAAGAAGCAGAACTGGTGAAAACCAACACGATCTAAATCAATTAAGGAAGAGAAATTTTTTGGATGAACAATGCCTTGGGTGGTGTGAAGAGGGAAGGGCTAGATGGTCATTTACTTAGATTTTAAAGAGACCAGTCATGTTTGGGACCTATTTTTAGCGCCCAATCATAGATGATGGGCATAACTCACAAAATTATTAAAATTGAGATCAATTTACATTCTCTATCCAATCTCAGAGGCCCTAATGCAATTTACTCTTGTATTTATACCAGCTCATAAATAATAAATGCAATATATATGATTTCCACGCAATATATATTTCATACCAAATAACTTTATTGAGATGTATTTAAAAGCCCAATAATTTTAATAACTTTACAAGCTTTTATCAACATTACCCAAAATAAATACATAGAGAACATAAAATATATATTAATATTAGCGTAAATTCCATTTGCCTGAGCTCAGAAGGTGCTGCAAATTGATTACAATTTTTGAAAACCCTAATTTTGGTTCTTGAGGTTTTAAAAGCGTTGTTTGGCTTCGGTGTCAAAATACTACTTTTTTATACAACTCCTTAACCAAAAATGTGAAATTTGATAACTTTTTGATCAATTTGAATAGTTTATACAACAACAACAACCAAGCCTTAATCCCACTAGGTGGGGTCGGCTACATGAATCCTTTATTTCCATTGCGCTCTATCAGTTATCAAATTCTTATCTAATTTATCAAATCCTTTGATAAATTTTAATAGTTTATATATTTTAAAAAATCATAATACTCCTCTATCATCACACTATCTAAAAAATTTAAACTTTAAATTTAAAACTATTTTTTAAAAATTAAGACTTAATTTTTCCTATATGTTGCTCTAGTTGTGTAAAAATTTAAAACTAAAAAATTCATAATCCTAAAATAATGTTCTAAAAAGGTTAAAAAAAATTAATGTCTTCATCTGAGTTCCCAAACGACAACACTTTTACAACCTTAAAGACCTAAATTAATATTTTCAAAAGTTTAAACTAAGATAATTCCATCCAAGCCCCTGAGAAAGATTCATGATTTTATGCAGGTTCATAAAAACGAAAACAAGCTGTCTGGATCCCTCACACTCAAAACCTTTTCCACATTGGTTCTTTTGAACGGATTCCGTTAAGTTTGACTATTGTGGTATTATTTAAAAAAATTAAATTATATATTTAAATATTAAAAATTACTATTATTAATTAGAAGATAGAGAATAAATATAAATTAAGGTTAGAAAATAATTAGAAATATTTAAACATATTTGCAATGCTAAAATATATATTTTTATTTTTTAAAAATGACAAACTTAATAGGTCAATAGAATTTGACAAAAAAACCACATGAAAAACATTTTGTGCCGGAGAGTCCTAGACGATACATTTTTATTTTTGTGGACCAGTGTGAAATCTAGGTCATACCTCAAAGGCCCAAATGGAATTATCCTTTAAACAAATTTGCTATTACACCTTTCCGACCTCAAAGTTCCGAATGCAATTTACCTTTAATAATGATATATCGGGCTACATACATGAAATTATTATTTCTAACATGTACAAGAATAAAGGAGCATGAACAACAACATAAAGTAGGTAAGAAAAAAAATTCATACTAGAAAAAGAAAAAGAAATCAATTAACATGGGCATTACAAATAATAAAACCAGTAGCAAAATTCAATAGCATTCATTTCAGTATAACAATTTAAAGAAACTAAATGTTATAGTGGATCAAATCCTGCAACGCAATAATAAAATAGACAATTTTTCTAAAGAGAGCCAGGTTAGATGATTTGAATATATAAATCGTAGGCTAATAGAAACTTCAGTAAGAAAATTTTGATTATTAAATCTTACTCATATAAAACGAGGAAGAGAAAGGCCAAAAAAGATATGACAAAAAATTATAAGAAATGATCTTTACATACTTGGAGCTAAATGAGAATTTATTATTTGACAGAATGTAATGAAAACAAAAAATTCATGTAGCCAACCTCACCTAGTAGGATAAAAGCTTGGTTTGCTCACCAACCTTTTCCACCCATGAATCCTTGTATTCCACTATGAATGGATTTTGGAATTCAAAAATAAACTCCATTTGCAGGATAAGTATATATAGAGGACGTAATTCAAGTATAAGACATAACGAAAATCTTGCACCTAAGTAAAGTCACATTGCAAGCTTAACTCCCTTCATTGTAACACTATTAAGATATATGATGACATTTATATAAAGAGCAGAAGAAATCATTGAAATAATTAAGTTCAATCTTACAAATAATCTTACATATGTTTTTCAACAATGAAAAAACTCAAGGTTAAGCATATCAAACAACTGAAAATAGCCATTCAGATTAAACCACACTAAATATAACTGTTCATATTTGTTCCAAATTAAACCACACTACACATAACTATTCAAACTTGTTTCAGATTAAATCAAACTATATATAATTGATAAAACCATGCAACATTTAACTGTTCATACTTATAACTGTACTCAAATCTTATATATGCACATAATTGTTCATATGTAGTGTGGTTTAATATGACACTCGTGCCTTGCCGCACAGCCTTTTAACCGTATCCAGGAATGGATAGAACATTTGTGTCATCTGATCCTTGATAGGGCATGAAACATCTTTGAATCCAACTGTCTATTTTCAAAGTTAGTGTGATGCGTATCTATCTTTGATGCCTCTAGTAATCACATCGCGCCACCTTTGAAGCAACGATGAGCCTAAATGTCAAAGGTAATCGATGATACGAACAATCTCTCAAAACACCTCGTAAATTATACTTTACCCAATGTACATAACATGATGATGTTAATCCCTTATGACTTTCATTACACGAGATAGATTGAAAACAAGACACTACTAATCAGATTTGCCAAGACACAAGATCCAATGGAATATTCTATGCCTATGATATCTCTACAATAGGATAACTCGTGCAAGTATATCGAAATCCAAATTAGCCAAATTATGATCATTGTCTTCTCCTCGATTCCTTTCGCATTGCCTGGCACTCAAGCCACAAAAAAACTTTTTCAAACAATCTGACCTAACCAGCATTAAATCCCTCGAATGACTCCTATCTTGAAGCTTTTCAACCCAAAGTCCACTAGTTGCTGGAGGCAGATGTTAATCCCCTCCTTACTGATCCACAAATCTACCTACAAATGACAATCTTGGCACTCTCAAAGTCTGCCATCATAGCACTGCAAACATGCATTTGAAGCCTTCTATGCACCACTTCCACCAAATTTTGCTTGTCTCCATGATAAACATAAATGAGTCCACTTAAGCAGTAATTCTGTATATTGATACCACAACTTTGCCAGCTTCACAACCAATTGGTCACTTGGTAGACCCACAAAAGTTCCTCGTAGAAGCAGCCTCATCAATTGTATGAAGTTGGCCACATCCATCCTTGTGTCAACCAGCTGCTGCTCATAATCGTTCATCCATTCCTATAACTCAAAGCCTCATCTTTCGCTTGAAGATGTGGGCCTACATCACTTCTAAATGGGACTCGTCACTTGCATCTCAATGGGCTTCGGTCACTCTGCTTCACCCTCTTATAGACCCTCTTTGCTGAGTGAAACATAGGTCCACCAAAGTTGGCCACATCCATCCTTGTGTCAACCAGCTGCTGCTCATAATCGTTCATCCATTCCTATAACTCAAAGCCACATCTTTCACTTGAAGACGTCATCTCCTCCACCTGAAATCTTCTCCTCCATGGTCAGGCCTTCTTGTCGAATGATAACTCCTTTAAGGACTTCAACGCCTATATTACAACATGCATGGCGTCCTCGTTACACCTAGTGCCTTTATCCATGGGTGCTTCACCAAACATGTCTTCCACCTAAAATTACACTATATGAATAGAAGTGCTGGTGACATCCTCTACTATCACAACCTCAATGTATCCAATTAGTCATGCCATCATAAACTCAATGTCATCTTCGTTGCTAGTTAAAGGAAGATGGGGAAATTTGAGCCCTAGCTTTTACTCATCTATTGGGCAATTTACTAACTAGGTTTTCTCCTCCACTTTTACTCATCCACTGGCATAGTCACCTTCATCTTCTTCACAATATTGATATTCCCAATTCCCAAAAGATGGAGACAGTCACTTTCATCTCCTTCATAATATTTGATATTCCCAAAAGATGGAGATAAGCAAAGCTTCAATTCTCTGTTATATAAAAATCGTGAGACCACTAGCATGTAGAAAGAGAAAAAATCCATGCTCAAGGACAATGGAAAATGGGATCAGTGTCTTGTGACTTGTGAGTCACTAGCTTCAAGAGACACCTCACCCACTTACAACTGCTCCCAATGAACGAAAGGGCTGAAGACATTGTTCGCTACTATCAAACCCTCAATTTCTCTTAACAATCTCTTAATCACAATCTCAATGTCATTTTCACGAGATATCAATCAAAGATGAGGCAAGATCAACCAACATCCTCGCTCCACCTTCATCATAACCTTTCATAGGGGCCTTTTCGACAACATCCGTCACAAATATTTTCTCTCGGCATCTACAAAGACAGTAAGCAAAGCCTTTACTTGAACATGCAGCAAGAACACGAAGATTTCCATTGGGCCCTTTGCAGCTAGCTAGCATCAATCCACAACTTTCTCAATCAAGCTTACAACAGTGCTAAGGGGGTTACCCATTTCATCCAAAACTGATGGCTCTTATAGATCATCATCGTCAATGTGGTCCATGAGCGAGTCAACAATCGTTACAACTATTCTTGGCTTGCTCTTTCCAATGATGAAGAAGACCAACCATATTCTTTTCCATCTTCTTCACATGTGGGTATTCACCAAAAAAGGATGTAAAGCTTTGCTTCTTCGACACCACATGCTTGGCGAAATCCTATCTTCCAAAAAATAAAAATGTGACACATAGAGTAATAACAAAAGGTGAAGCGCTTTAAACCTAAAATAGGTGTCCGTGATGACACTCAACATTTACTGACTTGCATTGGCTAGACCCACGTAAAATAAAAATACACATCCAATAAATGGATAAGGTTTACAAATAAGTTGACATATTAATTGTAGCCATTCTAAATGTACCCCTACCAACGATAAAATTGGCCATGTTATATACCTTATCTTACATGCGACCAGTCAAGTCCCGAGCAACACTCCTAACCCAACATATCCATCTATGTCCCAACCTTTTGTGTCCCAACAAGTGGTGCTTTCACGAATCTAGCTATGTCCCAGAACACTCAGTTTCGACTATGGCATACCAACGTACCTAGTTTCATCCTAAAATATCAAAGCTATAACTCAAGCATTTTGATATACCCCACTATAAGACTAAGTTCTTGTGCTTACCACATTTGTCCAATGTTAATGCGCCATGCCACATTAACATTAATTAGAGTATGCTCTTTAACCGAATATCCAATAAAAGAGACTTCGGCTGATAACCACTAGCAGCTAATAATTTACTCTCAATAATCACTAGGTTTTTATAGTTGAAAATTTGCATAACTGCGAGACATCGGGTGAAAGTGTCAATCATCGCAGCTCATTTGTATGGAGCTCTACAAATTATAAATAAAAGTCATTTCAATAGTCCAAATACAATAGTTTAAATGCTTACAATATGTTGTTACGTTAGATTGATAATCAACTTTTTTACTCCCTTTGAGGCCCCATTTATATCTACAAAGTAAAATTTCTCTCGCATTTGGGCTTCAGTAGATTTTCCTTTATGAAAGATTTTCCAAATAAAATGCAATATTGATCGAATTGATGACAACATATCCCATCTTCTATGAGTTCTATCTACAAATAGGCTATGAGCATATTATTAATCAGACAAATTGGAGTACTTACATGATTCCCAGTATGAGTTCTTGCTTGAAAGACAGATCACAATCGTCTACCTCAGCTTCTAGGAAATACTCCCAGCAACTTACCTTTAGCCAAGATCTCGGACAGCCTCTTGGCGCCCTCGACCTGTGTACTTTCAAGCCACGGCATGAACCCGCGGGCTCCGGCGGCAACCACCAGCTTCCGGCACTGCCTTGCCTGAGAAATTGCCAGCAAAACTGACACCGCGTGCTTCTTCTCCACATTGCAGACAAGTGGATCAAGAAGCATGATGACATTGATGATCCCCTTCTCATCCTTCCTCATCATCCTCCTACAGATTGGGAATGGCATCAGTGAGGCCAATGCCGTCACCGCCGCCTCCTTCTCTTCTGCTCCCTTGGCCTCCAACATCCTAGTGAGCCGCGGCACAGCTTGTTCCACCCCTTCTTTACTGCTTTTTTCCGTGCTAGCGTTGCCCAATTCGGCAACAGCTCTGGCCGCCTCTATCCTTATCGACCCTGATGAGCTATCAAGTGCCAGAATGATTCTAAAGAGAAATCCAAATGATAAAATTAGCTCAGCCCAAAAGGTGGATGACGAGAGATTGCGAAGAAATCTGATGGCCGGCTCGAGGTCCCGATGATTCGCAGCCGCTGTTTCCCAGTAGTTTCTGAGGCAATCCAATCCGCCTTCTTGGAAAATGTCGAGCTTCAGATTCTGTTCTTCCTCACCGGCAATCAAATTGGAGAGGCAGGCGGCGGCGTTTTCCTGAGCAAGAACTGTTCCCGATCGAAGGATCTGGATGAGGACGGGGACGGCGCCCTCCAGGAGGAAGTTCTGACGTAGTTCTTTCTGAGCGGCAAGGTGCTTCAAGACGCCGGCGGCGGTGGCTTGGGCAGGGGGGGTGCCGGTGCGGCAGGTCTGAAGGACGACGGAGATGCTGCCGCCGGCGCCGACCGACATGGCGACGTCCCTCTGGAAGGTTAGGGTTTCGAGCGCGGCGCAGGCCTTCTCCTTGGTGGATCCGCTGCCATCGGGCTCCACGAGGACGCGAAAGAGGTGGCTCAGGAGCGAATTACCCTCGGCGACGAGCAAGTAGCGGCAGCTCTCGACCGACGAAACCCTAGCAATCGCCCCCACCGCCTTCTCCGTCGCATCCGGGTAGGACTGAGAGGAGTAATCGAGGAAACGGACCAACGCGGGGACCAACCCCTGGGCAGCCGCGATCACCACGTTCTTGTCGTCCCCGCCGATGAGCACCATCAAGGAGCTCAACGCGGCGACCCGCGAAGCCACGCTCCCGATCTGCAGACGGGTAACGAGCGTCCTGGCCTCGTTCCGCAGGGCCTCACGGCGAACCGTCCCCTTCTTCGCCGTACAGGCCGAAGAAGCGGGAATCTTTGGCGGAAGAGGATCGAGGAGAGCGCCGGAGCGGAGGAGCAAGTCAGCGTCGGCGGCATGCTGGTCAAGAAAGGAAGCCGCAGCAGCTAGGTCACTCTGCGCACGGAGTCTCCCGGCCGGAGGTTCTGGCGCGCAGCAACTCTGGAATAGTGATAGGGTCACAGCTAGAGTTTGGGACAGGGAGCTGAGGAGTTCATCGGAAAGCTCGTTTCCGGGGAGGTCAGCGATGTCGTTGACGGCGGTGCGGAGGCGGTCCAGTGTGGCGGATATGGCTTTCCACCGGCCGCGGAAGGAGCGTACGGCGGGGATGGCTTCGGAGAGGGAGGCGAGAAGGCTACGGCAATCTCCGAGGCGATTGTCGCCCTCCGGAGGTTTCATGGCCGTCCCGGGAGAGAACCGGGGAGAAAATCGAGGAAACAAGCAGGCGAATAGACAAAAATACGTTTTTTTTTTTTTTTTGATGGCAAAGAAGACGACGAATTAAAAATTAACGAGACCCGACTACAGCGAGAGATGCTCTGGAAATTCGATTTTCTTTATCGAGAAAAGATGCCGTGCTCGTGGCGCACGGTGCAGGCAGATGGATATGGCGACGCATGACAGCGTAGGGCCCACGCGAGTCAAATTGCCTGCGTTTTTTCGCTCATAATTTTTTATACATTCAACGTATAGTACATAGTCCGGCAGTATATTCAACGTATGTTACATAATAGCTACTATTTGTCGGTCAGCGGCATGGCATCGCACAAGCAGATAACCTTCACGCACAATACCACAGCATAATAGTAAGAAAATATTATTTTATATTTTATATTTTTTTATGTATTTTTTTTTTACAAAATTTTTTATTATATAATATTTTTATTTAATTTATATTTATATATAAAATTTTAAAAATTGATTGCAAAATAAAATAAATTTTTTTAGCTTTTTATAAATCTTGTTTTATTTTTGACTTTATTTAAAAATAATTTTAATTGTATATGACCCTTGTTTTATTCTGTATTAAAGTTTTTGAGTTTTGAATATGAATGTAAATCAAATAAGAAATATTATATAATGAAAAATTTTATGAAAAGATAAAAAAAAGAAAAATTTACTTTTATCATTCACAAAGATTCACTATTTTCAAGCGACACTTTTAAAGTACATTATTTTCAAATAACACTATTTATTTTGGGATAAATTTATATGTAACACTTTACTTTTGAAGTGAGGTAGGGCTACATAAAAATAATAAATTTTATTGGTGCCGCCTAAAAATAATAAATATTTGAGGGTGACAGATGTAAATTTTTGTAAAAAATGACGCGAAATAATGATATTTTCTCACCGTTGCGCGTGTGGCACTACAAGAGGCCAACGTTGCACAGCATTATCCCATTAGATGTCTAACAAGTAAAGTGGCATGATGACTTTACTGAATTTTTTTTTTCAAAAAATATTCTTTTACTATTAGCTAAAATTAATAATTAAAAATCATAAAATTATTGGGTGCTAATTTTGAGTGCTTCGTTTTAGTTTTGTATGCTCCGTTGCGCTGTGTGGCCATCGCACCACATGGTGAGGTTCGATTGGTCCTATGCGCTTTTTTTTTTGTTGAAAGAATTTGATTTCTTTTTAAAATTCATAGCCCTCATATATTTTTAATTATATATATATATGACTCAAATTCTCCCCCAAAATTTCAGCTCAATTAAATAACTAATGATATTAAAAATAAAACTAATTATTAAACTTAATTCCATTTTTTTAACTCATTTAGTTAGTGATAATTTCTTGAGTTAACAAAAAAACATATTAATATTTATATATAATAAAATAATTTTAATATTAAAATTATATATAAAATAAAATACATCCTGCAACAAATTTTATCAAAAGATTTAACCATAGTTAAATCTTAATAATATCTCACTCATTGATCACATCATTTAACATCGACCTTCATGTTAGGGCATCGCGGAGCTGCATTGGTTCCGGCGATAGCGTATTCACGCGATGCGGCAGCATATTCTCGCGAGACGATAGTTTATTCACGCGAGCATCACTCTACTATTTGTATCTTCTTCTTACGCCGGCATCCCGAGCGAGCATCGGACCTTTCTGCAGCTTTAGAGTTCTGTCGCCGCCGGCCTCAGAAAGGTCTGATGCCCAATCGTGATGCCCGCGTAAGAAGAAGATGCAAATACCCTCGAGAGAATACGCTGACGTCTCGCATGAATGAGCTGCCGCCGGAACCAATGCAGCTCCGCGATGCCCTAATATGAAGGTCGATGGTTAAATAATGCGATCAATGGCTGAGATTTAGCAATGATTAAATCTTCTTATAGAATTTATTGCCGGATGTAAAAAATAAAAAATAGCTATTTTAGATGTAATAACTGTAATATTTTGAGGTGCCGCCGGAACCAATTACTTTTATATGTTACAAAATTAAAATGTTTTTTTTATTTTATTTTTTTAATTTAAAATATATGGTGAGTTCATGTATACAAAATATTTAGTTAATTAGGTCCAAATTTTGACCTCACTTGCATTTGAATTTGACTCGACTGCAAAATTGATGTGATTGATTTTGGTAGAAGAACAGTTTTATCTATTTATTGATTGAATATATCTGCCAAAAAAATTGAAAACTTGTTGAAATCACAGTATTAAACAATTGATGAATATTATAAAAAATGATTATTTTGTATAGTTAGAAATTTTATCATTTTGGGTAAAAAAAAATTTTTATTACAATATATTCATAAAATCAAAAAAATAATTTTATCTTATTCCCTTTTATTTAAAATTATTTTATGTGATTATATTTTGATGATTTCATTAATTTTAACTATTAATTACATGTTTTTTTTAAAAAAACAAATTTTAGTAATTGCGATCATTATTATAATTTAAATTTTTACTTTTTTCTCTGTCTTAATTATCTATAATAATAACAACAATATGTGCTCAAATACGTTTTTTTTTTAATATAAAAATCGCAAAGAGAAAACAAAAAACATTTCTGATTTTTTTTTAGCGTGGAACAAAAATAATTAGGGATAATTACCTACGTGCCATACTATTTCACTTTATTTATACGTTACCTATCCATTCTTAGTTAATTACGTTATGCACACTCAAAACATTATAAAATCTTACATACACACACTTAAGTTAAAATTTAGTCAAAATTTATTTGAAAAAAAAAATTCGTTAGTAAATCATTAAAATTATATTTTTACCCTTAATAGTACATATTTTTTTCTTTCTCGATGTCACACTAAAGCGCTGATCTGTCCTAAAATCAATTCACATCGCGGATGTTTCCTTCCCTTACCACAACCTAAACATCAAAGTTTTAATATTTTCACTCAAAATATATTTAAATATCCTTAAAATAATATGATAAACGGTTCAGATTTTTTGTAACCTAACTATAGTTAAGTTATTAGAAAATTATAATTGCTCATTATAATAAAAATAAGTGAAAGTATGTGTATGTAAGATTTTATAATGTTTCGAGTGTGCATAGCGTAATTAACTAAGAATGGATGGATAACGTATAAATAAAGCGAAATAGTGTGGCATGTAGGTAATTATCCCAAATAATTATTAAGCTAAATGTTCAACCAGGAGCACCAAGTTAATAGTGAGCCCGCTCGATGTCGACTGATTCGATTCATCGAACTTAATAATTTTTCGTGAAGATTCACCTCAAGCCCTCTGATATAATTGCCCATATCATTTTTTTTTAAACAGTCGTGACATTTTTTCAAAATAAAATTACCCATGTCATTTTAACGTAGGAAGAGATGATTATAATTTAGAAATTTAAAGGAGACTAAAGGGAGCGTTTCGCTTATTATTATCTTAGTGTTATATTATGTAATCTAGATGTCATGATGTGTAGATGTCATTTTTTGACTAATAATTTTATAATAATATTATAGAAGATTATTTATAGATGTCCTTAAACCAAACAATTTTTTTTTTAAATAACATAACATAAAGATATTCCAATTTTTCTATTAGTTTAAAAGATGAAAATTTGGATCAAAGCTTAACGATATTTTATAAGTTAGAAAATATACCCATGTTAAAAGGGAGTAAACCTTGTTAGGTCTGTTTGTTTGCAAGGTAAAATTTAACAAGGTTAAAATTAAACTTGAATAGAAATATTGTTTTATTAAAAATTGTGAATGATGTGAAGTAAAGTTAGTTATTATGTTGAGGTATGTGAGGGATGTGATATAAAGTTAGTTATTATGTTGGGATATGTCAAAGATGTGATATAAGTTAGTTATTATTTTAGTTATATGTGTAAGATGTGAAATAAAGTTAATTTTTAATATTAAATTTTATATATGATGAGATATACCTGGTTAAAATTAAACTAGGTTAATTTTAAACGAGTAAACAAACGGGGTTAACCCTAAACCCTAAACTTTAAATTCTAAATTATTATGATATTATTCCTGGAAATGACTTAGAAATTTTATCGAAAATTGACTATGAAATTTCCTCTATCGAAGATATTGATAATTTAAATATCAATAGTGAAGATAACCTTAAACCAAACAATTATTTTCTTTAAATAACATAACATGACGTCAAGATAATATTGAACCAAACGCTCCTTAAGTAAATTTGGAAGACTTAATTGTCGGTGTAACTATAATTTTTGGTCATGCATTTTTTTGAAATAGGAGAGATCTAAGATATCTTAGATTCTATAGATTTAAGGTTCAGCCAAAACTATTATATTTGATAATTTCATTTCAATTTCAGCCAAACTAATTGAAAACTCGATTATTTCTTTAATTTCGATCAAAACTGGCCTAAACTTTAAAGTTTTAGTCGAAACTACCTGAAACTCTAAACTTTTGATCAAAAAACTCACATTTTTAAAGCAAAATTACTTGAAATTTTAATTATGTTAAAATATATTGGAAATAGTCAAAATCAAAACTACCATTAAAATTGTCCAAACAAGAACTTCTAACTAGCATTCCAAAATCAAAATTGAACTCAAAATCGAGTTTTAAAACTTTGATGCATGCAAGGAAAGGTGAATGCCAAATCGAGATGATCCATTTAGGATTTGATATCTAATAAATACTATGGAATTTATGTTTGATACTCTTAAAATAAACTTATTTATTATTTTTTTTTTCAATAATTATAATTTAGATATAATTTTATATTGAATATTCAATATTCATGTAATATATATTAAAGTGACATGTATAATGGTTATGACAATTTTATTGTTCATGCTCTTTGGTAATATTATAGTTGTTTAAAATTTGAAATTATGAATTAATCAACAATAAAACATATTTTTGAATAACATATAAGAATCGATTTCTTGTTAATATTTTATTCCATAACAAGTAAAATTCATTATTGTAAATTAAAGTTATCTATAATAAGGAGATTATTTTTTCATTATTAATTTTATTGATAATTTACAACAGCAAGGGCAAATGAAAGTGCACAACAGTTGAAGATTTTTTTTTTATTTCTAGATCTTTATTTTTAATTTCAAATACTTAAGTGAAATTGTTTAGAAGAATATAAACTAAAATATAATTATAAATAAATTATAAAAATTTATTAATAATTTGCTCATAAAATTATTATTGGGAATTTCAAGAAGCTTTGAGATAAGAGGCAAGGATGTGCACCTAATGGCTCATCTTCCCTTTAGCATCTTGCTTCCCTTCCACTATGGAAATTAAGAGTAATGTTAAATCAATGAATATGAATATATATATGGGTGTGCAAATTATGATTTAAATCGAAAAATTAAACTGAACTATTTAAAATAAGCGGTTTGATTTGGTTTAGAATTTAATAGTTTGGTGATTGTTTAATATTTTGAGTATTTCGGTTAGTTGGTTTGGATTTAGTTTCACATATTTGAAAACCAAATCGACCTAATTAATCGATTATTAAATAACCTACATATAAATATGATTTTAGAGTTAGGTCGGTTCAATTTTATTATAGTAGTTTTACAGTATTGACTTTGAATCTATTGAAGTGGTGTATATATATATATATATATATATGAATTTTCATAGTTTATTTTTATGCTAAGTATTTAGTGTATTTTTTTTCAGGTGTAGTAATTAGGATGAATTCTTATAACGGAGACTGACTGAAAACTTTAAAAAATATTCATAATTTTTGATAAACAGATGAAACTTTTGATATGTAATTTTGATTATACTATGATATTAATGTAATAATGTGTGCAATTTCTTCTAAATTCTTCCTATTTTTTTTTGTTAGTTTATTTTGGTGATACGATTGAGTTATAAGTTAAATTTCTTATTGTGCTAAATCACTCTTATACTAAAGCTATTATCTAGATATTAATATAGCAATGTTTAATATCATTATAAGAAGATTAAGAAAATTTTTAAGACAAAAAAATATGATTTTAACTGAACCAAATCGATATTTATTTGGTTAGTTTGGTTTGATTTATAATCTAATCTGATTGATTTGGTTTCATTAAATTTAAAACTGAACTCAATCTTTTTTTTTTTTGTTTAATCATCAAACAAACCAATTAAACTGAATGTACAGGCCTATATATATATACATGTTAAGTCGATAATAATATAATGTGTACATTAAAATTTCGTATTGAAAGTTTGAATATCTATTTTCTTATTTATAAGGTTTATTCATTATCTAAATTTGAATTTGGTTAATGGAGGGAAAATAGAGAGAATGAAGAGAAAGTGAAATTATATTAAACATTATTAAATCAAAAACTTGACGCTTGAAACTAAAAATTCAAATATAAAATTCATATTTTCATTATTTTAATTTTAATTTTTGAAATTATATATTTATAAATTTATTTGCTAAAATGAAGAGTTATGTCTTTTAAACTAAAATTAATGGTTGCATCTATTAATTTAAAAATAAAAATAAAAAGATGCGATTAAAAATTGCCAATATTCTATAAGTAAGTGTTTTAGAATTTATTAATTTCAATTTTTTTAAATTTTCGAACTTTTATGCATTAAAAGCCAGAATTGGTAGCTTAATTTTCTGGTGATTTCATTAAGTCCTAAAATGTTATTACAATTAATCCTATAGCATTAATAGTGAAAAGTAATTAAACACTTTAAAGACAGTATTTTCACACAGAATAAAATTATTTATTATATTTAATTTAATTATATATATATATATATATATATAATATAACAATGAAAATTGGTTGAAAAGATGAAGGAATTAGTGGCCAAATTCCTATTTTTTTCCCTTGACTTATTTGGATTCCAATCCTCTGATGAGGATCATATTCTATTCCCACCATTTATTTTCATGGATAATTTCTCATCCCACTTGCCACCTTCTCTCTTTATAAGGTGATCTATCACGACATATGAAGAATGAATTCTGATGAGAAAGAAAAAATATCACTCGTTAACAGCTTTGTAGAAATTAATCATATTTTATTCTACTTGTCAAAGGCACTTTACATTCGCTATCGAAGCGATTCTTTCTCTGTTCTCCAAATTGAAGTTGATAAGATTTTAGTGAATAAGATCGAAGTTAACATCTTTTTGGTATCAAAAAAAGTTGACATTTATAATAGATTAGCGTCAACGTTTTGCCTATCTTGCACTATTATTACATATAAAAATCCTAATTAATTTTAATATTTTTGATCATTTATTAACGCTACATAAAAATATAAGTTGAATATATGCATCAAATATGCCATATATTTTTTAATATTTCTCCAATTACTAATGAATAAATTGAAATCAAATAATCGATTTATGATAATCATAAATCAAAATTTAAATTTGAGTTGAATCTAATTCGCTCGTATCCAGATGCTGGTTCAATAAAAATTCATATCTGAATCTATTTCAAATAAGGTAATGCAAGTCAATAAAACAAATAATATTTATATTATTGAACATAGGATTTCAGAGATGTTGCTATTATTATTATTATTCTAAAAGTTTGATTATTTTAATTGTTCAATGATTGTCTTAAATAACATATAACCAGTATGAGCTGTTGAATGCATAAAATTCCACAAATAATACAGAATAAAAGCTGTGGAGACACATGCTAAAGTGTGAGAAGCAAGATTTTAAATTTTGATTTCAATTTAAATTTCGATTATAATATCAAAGCATCGATTTCAATAATTTTGACAGTTTAAATAATTTTAATATCAATAATTTTGATTGATTAAATTTTATTAATCTAAAATAAAATTTTTTAATGATAGTTATTGAATATTATTTTTAAAAATATTAAAATATATATTATATTTAAAATATGTAAATATTATATGACGTTATAAAATACATTAATTAAAATTATTTAAAACTTATTTAATTTGTTGGAGCTGGAGTTTCGGAAGTTTCAATCGAGACTCGATGATTTTGATCTAAATTGGCCGAAATTATTACCAATTTTCAGCTAAAACTAAAATGTGAGTTTTTTTCGTTTCAGTTTCAATTTGAAATTATTTTAAAACGTTGGTGAGAAGTTTGGCTTCTCATCTCTTTAATCAAACTTGTTGAGATATCCTTAAACCTAACTTCTTCTTCTTCTTTTTTAAGCAAAACCTAACTTCTACTCATATCTCTTGCATATATTTTGAATTTCTTTTTTAAAAATATGAACAGTTTCAGATTATTATTATTTTTGTTCTCATTATGTGGAACGCAAATTAATATAAATTTTTATATAGAATGTGAATTTAATAAAAATTGAAGCAGTTATATTATTGATGTGATAATCGATAATTAAATTAAGAAGGGTAAACAATTTTGTAATTTCTCTTATCCCATATATACAAGTATTATCTATTTTAACTTTAGAAAATTACATGACTTAAGTACTTCTTAGGAGGTTATGTATCCTAATACTACTCCAGCACAAACATGCTAAACTACATAATCTCCCATCATCAGTGTGACATTTGTGGCCAAAAAGGGCTGAAAGTAATCGTCGGGTGATATTCCAAGAGAAGAAAATCAAAGAAAAAAAAATACAGCTTATGACAAGCTTTTAGGTTGATAAATAGTGATAAGAGAGGAATAAGAATGAATTATCTCATATTAAAAATAGTTGGAGTAGTATTGGAATTAGTGACCTCCTGAAAAATACTCAAGTAACAAAATTCTTAGAAGCCAAAGTGATCAATATCTCTATATTTAAATCATGAGATATTATAATTATCTCACATTTTTTTCTCAAAATGCATCTTTACGTATTAGAATTACGTTATTTAATTACTTATATAACTTAGGAGATCCTCTCCGTTTCTAATTTAGTGTGATACATACATCAGGCTTCTTTTGCCTAGAAGCCTGCTAGAAGTTGCACTCTACACCAGCAATTCTCTTTTTCTTGAGACATCACCTAGTTATTACTTCCTGCTTTCTTTGACCACTAGAGTCACATGTTTAGATACCTCAAATTGATTAAATAATGTTATTAGTAGGATCCAAGAAGAATTGATTAAATGGAGTAATTCTTTTGGTATGTTGTGTGATTAAAAAATTTTACTAGAGTTTAAATGTAAATTTTATAAAATAAAAAATGCCATAGGATGATGAATGTTAATCTAAAAATCAAAAATAAATAAATAAATAAATATCACAGTAACGAGAATACTAAAATGAATGAATGTATGCATTACGAGAGGTTGAAATAATCTTATAATCTTGTCTATGTGTGCATTTCGAGTTCCAGTCATACAATATTTCCTAACAAATGAAGCCATTGAATGACAGTCAATATTCCGGCAATCTATCCCAAGTAAAGATCAAAAAGAGAGTGAGAGAGATGGGACACAAAGAACAACCATGAAGGAATCATGAAGGAGGAAGAACTGGTATTATTGATCATGGCAACTAGCTAGGCACATGAACAAAAAGGGTCCCCACCCAATCTTCAGAATATATTCAAGAGAGAGATGTTTATAGGGAGAGAGAGAGAGAGAGAGAGAGAGAGAGAGAGAGAGAGAGAGAGGAATTTTCTATGGATGTGGCAAAACGGCGATAGCCTAATTTATGTGGCGAGCTGGGAACGATATCTCTGAAGCCTAAGATGCTATAAATAGTTGGATGCATTTCGGCCATGAGTGCACAAATTAAGAAGCAGCAGATTCATCTAGCAGAGAGAGAGAGAGAAGAAAGAAGAAAGGGATGCATTTCGGCCATGAGTGCACAAATTAAGAAGCAGCAGATTCATCTAGCAGAGAGAGAGAGAGAGAGAAGAAAGAAGAAAGGGTCTCACATGAGGATGGAGAGCTCTGTTCTTTGGTAGCCAAGGATGACTTGCCTATGCCTTCCTCCTAAAAACCTTCGTTAATTTCGTGAGCCCGTTTTGAAGGCTTTGAGTGTGGAAAACATGGGCAGGTCCCCTTGGCTAGCCTGAGTGGCTCTCATCTCTCATGCTAGATCTTTTCTTCCACTATTCTTTTACTTCTTTCCTTTCTTGCATGTGGGAAGTTCATTTTCATGCAGATTTATATAAATCACAGGTTCATAAAATAAATAAAAATATTTGACAAAGTCTATTAATTTCTAGGTCTGTTTATTTATAAGATTAAATTTAACAAAATTAAAATTAAACTTAAATAAAAATATTTTTTTATTAAAAATTATAAATAATATGAAATAAAATTAATTATTATATTAGAATATGTGAGGGATGTGATATAAAATTAATTATTATGTTGAGATGTGTGATAAATGTGATATAAATTAATTATTATTTTAATAATATGTATAATATGTGAAATAAAATTAATTTTTAATATTAAATTTTATGTATGATATATTATGTTAAATTAAAATTAAACCAAATTAATTTTTAATTTCAAAACAAACTGGGCCTAAATTTTTTTAAAAAAACTTGTAAATATTTGCAATTATTATTATAAATTAGAGCATAGAAAAAAATGAGAAGATTAAAATTATAATAGTGGTTATAAATACTTAAAAACATATATTGTAAAATATATATAGCTTAACGGCTAAATTTGTAAAAAAAAAAACTCACAAGAAATAATTTCTAAACAGAAAGAATTTAGATAAAATATTTTTTATTCCATGGACCTTTATGAAATAAAAGATTTACTTCAAAGACTGAGATGTAATTATCCACTATTTTATTTATGTATTTAATATATCAATAGCTAACAATTTCAGTGACATATGCAATATCCCTTATTTTTTATTGCTATAAATGAGAACATGACCAAAATAAGCAGCAAAAGAGGATAAAAAGAACAATGGCACATGATTTATATGTTGAAAAAATCACATAAAAATCTCAAATTCTGTAACATATTATTTACACAACGATAACCCACATACAATTTTTACAGAATTACCACAAAGAGGTACACCATTTTATAACACGGTTTTTTGGAGAATGCATTAATTGTCCTTATGCTGAGGAATTTTTACTGTCCAGCCCTGAATAAAATTACAAAAATACCGTCCGAATAGTAAGTGAAATTCTCCAAACATTTCGAGGTAAAAAAATAGAGAGAATTACATACATACTCCTTAAATCATTTTGAATTACATATTAAACCCCTCATTTTTTAATTTTACAACTTAACCCCCTAAATCATCCAAAAATAACATATTTAAGTCTTTCTCAAGATTTTTAAAGGATATTTTTTGCTGATTTATAATTATTTGAATGTTTATTATCAATAATATGTATATACAAATATTATAAACATATTTGCAAATACATGTATTCTACTAGTTTTTATTTTTAGATGATTTAGGGGGTTAAATTGTAAAATTAAAAAATGAGGGGTTTAATATGTAATTTAAGATGATTTAAGGGATATGTATGTAAATGCCCCAAAAAATAAAATCCGCTTCAAACAAGCCGTTCAGATGCAATCATGCAATTATTTGTTTGGAATTATTAGCACAGGCTGGCATGTTATGGTTTTTATTTACATAATTGAAATGAAAATTCAGAGATCACAGATTAATGTAAAATTAGGCAGGCACAGCAAAGCTCTGTTCAGTCCAGCGAGTTGGCTCTACAACAAGGCAGGGATCTGATTTCTCAAAATCAGCAACCTGAAGCAGAAAGAAATGGTTACAGATAATTTTGGAGATATGAGAAGCAATTAAAAGACAGAAAAAAAAAAACAAAGATAAATGAAGGCAGAAATGAAATTATTTTGAACCTTCTCCTGACAATTAGGACAGTAATGATACTTATGCCAGAGGCAGTCCATGGAGGGGCACAGGAAGCAGACTCCCAGCATGAATGGCATCATGCAACCAACAACAGCAGCGAGACTTGGTTTTGATCTGTGGCATGGGCGGAAAAGTAAGCGGTTCTGTTTAATCTGATTATAATTGATTCGAAAAAATTTATCATTGTTATTTTTGTTTTTTGAGTATGTATGAAGTTCAAATAATTATCTATATACTATAATAAATAATGTCATTTTACGTATTATCATCTATACTTGACACATTACATTGTGCACAGCATAAACCACAAAGAATGTCACACTAGATCCATTACAATTGTGGTACGGATATAATTTTATGAAATTTATAGGGTGTGAAATATTATTTATCAAGTGTGACTGGGTAATATGTAAAATGACATGAACACAAATATTAGTAGAGTAATATTTCACAATTATGGCTTTCATGAATATGCAAAGCTAGAAAGACATGTATAAGTCCAGTTTGAGAAGTCACAGATGCTAAATATGAAATAAAAAAAAAGATTATTTTGAAAAATCAATAATTAGTGCCTAAGCAGTGTTGAGGTGTGAGAAAAAATTGTGGCTTACACATATCTTAAAGACTTCAAAGGCAGTAAAAATATGTAACTTTTAGCAGAAAATGACAAATCTGTCAGCAAATATTTAGAACAGAGGAAACCAAGGTTTGCTATCAATAATGACTCAAACCTCCACTAAATGAAATGTCTAACAACAACAACTACTACCACCAAGTCTTTTATTCCACTAGGTGTGGTTGGTCAGCTACATAAATTTTCTGTTTTCATTGCACTTTATCTAATAACAAAATTCTCATTTATCATCAAAAATGTCAGAATTCAGATCCTTTCTAATAGTTTTTTGTCATGTTTTATTTGGTCTTCATTTTTTTCTTTTTAAATAGTCAAAATTTAAAACTGAACTCTCCTTACTGGAACTTCTATTGGCTTACGATTTATATGTCAATAATTTCATCAACAACAATAACTAAGCCTTAATCCCACTAGGTGGGGTCGACTACATGAATTCTTTATTTTCATTGCGATCTATCAATTAACAAATCCTTATATAGGTCTAAGTGAGTAAGATCACTCTTTACAGTTTTTTGTCATATCTTCTTTAGTCTCCCTCTTCCTCTTTATATGTGAGCAAAATCTAATAACTTGATTTTTTTAACTTGAACTTCAATCGACCTACGATTTATATGTTCAAACCATTTAAGCCGATTTTCTCTAAGTTTATCCTCAATTAGTGCAACATCAACTTTCTCGCAGATATACTCATTTCTCATTCTATCTTTTTGTATATATCCACACATCCACCTTAGCATTCTCATTTTTGCAATACTTATTTTATTTATATATTTTTTCTTTGCAGGCCAGCATTCAGCACCATATATTATCGCTGGTCTTACTATAATTTTATAAAATTTACCCTTAAGTTTAGATGAAATTTTTCTAACGCACAACATACCAAAGGTATTTCTCCATTTTATCTATCCTGATTAGATCCTGCTAATAACGTAATTATCTATTTCACCATCATTTCGTATGACTGATCAAAGATATCTAAAGAGCTCACTCTTCTTATCAATTTGATTATAAATTGTCACATTACCAATAAAAGTGCTTCTTTCTTGACTAAATATGCACTCCATATATTCAGTTTTTGATTTACTGAGATGAACACCTTTAGATTCTAAAGTATTTCTCCAAAAATCAAGTTTCAACTGACATAGTGTCCATTCTGCAACTAATAATCAGACAAGTTCATTTGACATTTTTCCTAGACCGATAACATGAACTGAACCTAATGATATAAGTTTCAATACAAGTTGAATAGAAGTCTCAACTTAACATGTCAAAAAATAGCAAAAAATTGCAAGCAAGGAACATACACTTGAGATAAAAAAAGTCAAGTATCATGCAAGACAGAATTAAACTAAATCTGAAAGATCATAATGTGACATCAAATATGCCAGAGAATAGGCCATTGTTAACCCAAAAAGGAAGAAGACGAACTTTTGTTTTATGTAGACCATAGCCAAGAAGGCGGGCAATGCCACAAAATTTAGGTTTGCAAATTGTAAACCATGTTTGAATTCTCAAAGCAGCCTTAATGATAACAATAAGATTAAACACAACAATTCTTCGTAAATCTTATGGTAGGAACACAGATTGTTCGTTGAGCCCATCATGGCCAAAATTAGCTATTTTCCTTGGTGTACATGTGTATGGCCTGGATTTAATGCCTGAATTTGTGATAAACAACATAGTGAAATGTGGTGAAGGAATGAAAAGCAAAACAATCTAAATTAGATCCACTAATAAATTTTTATTGGCTAATCCCGAGTATACATTTCGCAGAACATTTTAAGTGGTAATATATTGCTAATAACAGAAGTTCAAATTAAACAAAATTTAATCAATTTGCATATTTTTATTGTATTTTACAGAGGATTTGGCGTACCACGAGATATATCAATTAGGATACACTGGAACTAGTAAAATACAAAAGACAAGGTGTTATGTGATGTTTAAATGGCATGTTTTACTTTGAGTAAAAGCATTTAGAGGTTACATATGAAGAAGGAAGCCCACTATTCTAAAATGCTAATTTTCCTGGATGGAACAAAAAATTTTAGTTAATTAAAACTTAAATGTTGAGTTTACTGCTTGATGGATATAACAACAACTAAGCCTTAATCCTTATAGGTGTGGTCGGCTATATGAATCCTTAGTTTCGATTGCACTCTATCATATAATATTTCATTTAGCTCCAATTATGCAATTTACTGCATGATGGATGGCAAATAAAATTGTAAATATGATATAAATATGGATAATTTGCATTTTTAACGATATTGTAATATAAAAATGTCTTCTATGCCAAACAAGGGTAATGTTATGAAGTATAGATACAATATGAGAATATAAATATAATATGGATATGATGAAACTTTTTTTGGCCATGGAAACTAAAAATTGTTGTACGAGTATGAAAAAGGATTCATGTAGCCGACCCCACCTAGTGGATTAAGGGTTGGTCGCTGTTGTATGATGAAACTATTTTTTTGATAATAGGATATGATGAAACTTATAAAATTAAATGATACGAGTATAACAATGATACATTATCTAAATTGCCAAAAACTTTCTGTATGATATAGACTCGAAAGTGAAAAAACTAGTGTTGGGGTAAATGGAAATCTAATGGACTATATAATGGGAAGTTACCTATTTGGTTGATTCAAATGAATGCAAGGAACTATGGATTTGAAAGGTAAATTCGAAGAAAACTAAAAATTCTTGGAATTTTGCACTGTTCTATAATTTCTAGTATATTGGTTAATTTTCTCTTCCAGTTGATTCCTGGTAGTTGATTTATGGACATTTCTAGATTTCTGCTGAATTTGTAGCTATTAGATGTTTTGACTACTACAACATCAATGTTGGAATGCAATGAAATCTTAAATGGGGCCTTATATCATCTAAGTGAATATGAAATCATTGAAAGAAATTTTAGATATGATTATGAGATTTTATAGAGATTAAGGGGATAGTTTTGACTAGAAAGTAAAACAACCTAAATTCAACCGCTATGCCATGCTTATGAGATTTTATGGTTATTAAGAATAATCAAAGGCAAAGTGATCTAACAAGGTAGAGAACCCTAATTATGCAAATCTAATGTAGGACAATACCCAATTCCAGAACATACTCATTCATATCCAGAAATTAGGATTAGAAAAACAAAATAAAAAAAATTTCTTCTTTTTTTGTATAATATTTTGGAAAGAAGCATAAGTAATCATTGAGGCAATAAGAATCAAAGAGAAATAAAGATTCAAATACCTAGAAGAGAAATCACATAGGTAAAATAAGAAATAAAGGAAAAATAAAACGAAAATGACTCAAAATAACAAGATATACAAAGTAAAGTGCAAAGTCCTCCACATATCCAAAAAAGGATGAATACCTCTGATTCTTCTATATCCTGCATTGCCAAGTATTGGTAGCAGCATCTCTCAATACTTCCACATCACCTCTCTCAATATTCATAATCATCAAATCTTCAAATTTTTAATTCCCTTGCTTCATAAATGAATTGGGGATGTTTATAGTATATAGGTCTCATTCCACTTTCACGCATGGTGAAGGAAGTGGTAGGACATGTGGATTCGTGAAAGAATTGCTAGAACCGTTAATAGCAAATTTAGCACAAATTGTGAAATCTACCGAGCGGCGGTTAAATTGTGCCTTCAGTTGGAATATTTGCTAGTCCCCTTGGAGGGAATAGACTAGAGGGTCTTTATTAGCTGGTTTCCAAACATGCTCATTACATGACGTCTCATGGGCATTTCCACCAATATGACATAATATCTCTATTAAAATCAAAATATATAGAAATCATGAAATTTCAAAAAGAAATTGAGTGCAACATAAAAATTCAAAATATGAAAATTGTCATCTTGCTCCCAAATCAATTCCACCATCAAAACTCATCACCTGACGAAATGTGCAACAACTGAAAATAAAGTCAAGCTACAACTCAAAAGATCAAGCTTGTGTTCTAGCAAGAAATGTTGAGCTTTCTACCAGTTAGTGGAGGGACAAAGTAACGAAACAAGTGTTATGAAGTTTTACATGTATCCCATAATAGTTACCCAAGACCTAAACCCTAGGAATCCAACGAAACAAGTGGTTGTGGATTTGTTGTGGTGACAAAGTTAGGGATCTTGGCTTTGAAAAAAAATCTCTATGGGATGGAATGATGGATATTTATGGTGGGATTACTAGGGCTTTGTGGAGAGATGAGAAGTGGTAATATGCAATTTGAATGTAGGTTATTGGTCAACATTAAATATGCTTATTATCTAAACCTACCAAGTTAGTACTATTAATTTCTACAAGCTAACTATATAAAGGCCCTATAAAGAGGTCTTGGATAATAGAACACCATAAGAACTTCCTTTTGCTAAATATATCCTTCGTTCAGGAAGTGGGTCTAGGAGAGTGTGAGTTGAGTAGAAGAAAATAAAGAGAAGGGGTTACTAGCAAAAGAGGCTTGCCTTGATTCTATAAGTTTCTTTTGCTTGTGCTTCAATCTCGATTATTGTCTTAGCATTGTTTGGGCTACAAGTACTCTTTTTCTTTATTTATGAACCTAGAATACTTGTGTTCTTTGTTTATGAAACTAGCAGGGCATTGCAGGTTTTACATAGTGTTTTATGTTTGAAATCGGCTTCATACAGGTGATCAGAAGTTTTAGTTTCAATCATGAAATAGTTTTTGAGTCTTCTGGAGTCATATTTATCGCAAGTTGAGATGTTCGTAAGTTGGTTTAAGCTAGAATCTTCAATTGTGCTTGAGGATATGCATGACATGCACTCTCAGAATCACACGAGTGCGCAAGCCATGCAATGCCCTCTTGGCCAATATGTGGCAAAACTAGGATTTATAGCTTCGTTATCATTTTCACCAATTTTGATTTATTTTGTTGAAATTAACTTATTTTCTAGCTTACAACGTGTTATTAGCCTTAAAGAGCTTTGTAAGATGATGCGAGACAAAAAAGCGAATGATGTTTTTAATTTATAATCAGCAAAATTGATCACCAAATTATTTTAATTAAGTGTAAGAATATTTTATAGATAAATCATGTGTAATAAAATTTATAAATCATGTAATTAAATAATTTAAAAATTAAAATTAAAGTGGATCGTCTAATAAATAAGGAATTATAAACTTAGATTAGGACGGTCGTCTAAAATTCAACAAATATAATCTAAGGTTCTGAAATTAGGACAAATATCCTGCAAACAAACTCAATAATAATTCTACTCTCAACTTTAAGTTTATGGTCATATAACTAGAGCTAAATCAAATAATCGAATAGAACAAATAATTTTATTAAGAATAAATAATTAATAATTAGTTGAATTCAATGAGAAATTATATCAATGAGGGGGTAGAAGTCCAACGTGAGATCGTCAGGATCAAATGTGATGTTGCCATGGGAGATGCTGTGCTTGAGACTGATGAGTTGCGTGAGGCGGAGTTGGCGAATCGTGGAGTGGAGGGGCCAAGAAGCGGCGAATGGGAAAGCTGGAGCGACCATGCATCAAAGGCAGGTGATTGTTGAAGGCAGGCGATTGTTGAAGGCGGGCGCGCGCTTGAGGTGCTAGAGGTGAGTGCGTGTGCAAGGTGCTAGAGGCAATGATCGTCGAAGATGAGTGAGCATGCGAAGATGAGTCAGGTGGTCCGGAGAGAGTAGAATATGGAAGAATTTTTTTTTAAAAAAATAGAAGTAAATAATTAGGCTATTTGAGGATTTTTACCAAAGGCTAATTCTGTACTTTCCTTCATTGAAATATTGACCCTTAACCTTGATGTAGGCACTTAGAAAGCTTTAAACTCATTTTATTAATCAATAACAATCAACTAATATAATACTAAAAGACCTCTTTATATAGAGAGATCTCATAAAGAAAATTGAAAATACAATACTAAATGTTGAAAATAAAATATAAAATAAATCTGAAACTAATTCTATTATAATGAAATAAAATCAGCTCCAAATATGGCGGGTTTTCAAATCTCTCAAATCAGCCTTGAATCTTCATGAAATCAAATCTAATCTAAATGTATCTAATATGAAAATATCTTCTTACCTCTCCAAATTTATCTGTAAATAGTAAGAAAGATGACACAAAAAGAGAGAGCGCTCTCTCTCTCTCTCTCTGGAGGGGCATTCACCTCTCTCTACAAAGTTTTTGCTATTATTTCAACAATTTTGACCCACACTTAGGTGATTTGTGGTCCTCCTACAGACATTATCATGTTGGATAAGGTAGCCCCATCTCTTCTTATTCGTTAACTCTAAACTATTAAATAAATATTGTATTTATCTTCTTTAGTATAACTTTCTCTTTATTTCACTATATTGTACTTTACACAACTCCACATTCCCGGGCTTCCACGTAAAAACTATTATCTCCATTCTATTTCCCTTATTATCTATATCATGCTTTATTCCACGTCAATTTAATTTTTGTTAGTCAATTTTTTACATCAACAGTGTCAGTGGACTTCGACTCAATTGCCTCGCTTCCGTGTTCTAAGGTCTGTAAACATTACAGCGCACAAAGATGCAATACAGGATAAGCAAAAAGCCACACAAGTACCATAAATCCAGCGATTTTTCCCCTGACAAATACCCTAGAACCCAGGAGAGTTTACTGATGTAAAAAATAATAGATCGAGTTCTTCAGAAAAACTCCCAAAACCATAATATTAAAAGAAGCACAAGCGTTGACAAATTGATCAAAATTACAGGAAATTCTACACATCTTTCGTGAGAGCTGACAAAATCGCATCAACTTCAAGAAGGTACCAACTCCTCAACCTAAATCAGATCCACTAACATAATCTAGCGACTGAAAGCAAGACATACTAATCAAACGCATCGCATCTTACGCATCTATAAATTGGAAGAAGAAATTTAGGGTTTCAAACAGAGAAGGACCTGACGGTGGTAAGGCCAGAGGATCCGCAGTAGACGCACTGGAAAGGGGCCGAGGTGTCGCGGAACATAGTCTGCTGCAGAGGGATGCCCTTGGGATCGCCGTACACCGCATTCGGAGGAACCATCCCAGCCTGGTACGGGTTCTGAGACACGTAGTACACCGGCTGCGCTGCTACAGGAACATGGCTGTACGTAGGTCCGGCGGCACCACCGGCGGCGCCATAGGGATAGGGGACTCCTAGCGCCGGCTCATCCATTGATCCCTTCCCTGCCATGGCGCTCTTCCGATTACGAGACGTTCCTTCTCTTCCTCCGTCGACCCTTCTTCCGGAGCTTAGGTTGAAGCGACGGCCAGAGAAACCGCGTCGATCCGGCGGAATTTACTTTTCCGGTCGAGGTCAGCATATCATTTATTTGACCTGCAACAGTGATGATGGCGTGTCGGCGTTCAAACTTGCTCGATCACAAAATAATACGAGAAACTATGAAAAATAATTTTACATATTTCATCCTAATTTAATTTGAATTTTTTTAATAAAAAAAATTTGATTTTAAAATTTAATGAAAGAGAAATTTATTTTAATTACAGAATAGAAATGGAGTCTCAGGAATTAGCGGCACGTAATATTTTTAGCCCAGAATATTAGGCCCTATTTGGCGCAAGAACCAAAATAGGATCAAAATAGTACTAGTTTAAAAAATAATAATAATAATAATAATAAATAAATTATTTTAATTATTCTACACAAATTTTAATATAAAAAATAACATTTTACTTCACATACTTAATAATTTTTAATAAAAATATAAACTTTATTTCACATCTTAGATCAAAATACTCGATTTGAATATTTTGGTCTAGAATGTGAAATAAAGTTGATATTTTTATTTTAAATTGTTGAGTATATAAAGTAAAATAATATTTTTTATATTTGTATTTGTGTAAAATGATTTAAAATATTTATTTATTATTATTATCGTTATTTTTTAAATTAGTACCATTTTAGTTCTGTTTTAGTCATCGCACCAAACAGGTAGTGTCAGAGAGCCAACAATCATTCAAAAAAATTCACAAAAATTTAAGGTGATTCAAAAATGACTTCTCCTATGTCCACCGAAGAGTCAATGTAAAATATTTTACTAAGTTCAAAAATATTTTTATCAGAAGACCACTTATAAGCTCAAAAAAGTTTTAGTCAAAGAACCAGCACAAGTGAAAAAAATAAAGAATACAAGCTTCATCCCCAATGGTTCTTGGGGAAATATAATTCTCTCCTAATCTTCTCTTTTCGATCTCAGGTGTTGTTTTCGATGTGTAGTCCTCTTGTGGGTTCTTGCCCAGAGGTATTTATAACGTTATTTTGGGATTTATGAGTGATGTGATATAATGTTAGTTATATGTTGGGATATGCGAAGGTATGTGCAGAATATGAAATAAAGTTAATTTTTAATATTAAATTTTATGTGTGATGTGATATGTCTGTTTAAAATTAAAGCAGATTAATTTTTAACTGTCAAATAAATAAGGCCTAAGTAATCTCCATTTATTTACCAGTGGCATATATACAATACAAGAATTTAACATATCCTTTGTAGAGCCAACAAAGCTTTAGTTACCAAGACGTTAGTGAGAATTGAATATTTCTCTACTGTACATTCCCTCTTCTCTACTAAATATTTATTAGTCGTTTACTTATTATTTTATAGAGATTTTTATTAACACAAAAAACTTCAATATTTACTTATTAGACACCATAAAATTAAATATTACATGACACACACTTATTTATTTTAATTTTATAACCAACACACCCTAGTTAAAAAATCCTTACATTTTATTTAAGTAAACCATACTTAAGTTATGTTTTAACTTAAATAAAGTTCATAAGAATAAAATCTAACTCTCGGTGCACTTTAACTTAAATCTTACATGTTAAAAACTATTTAAATCTATTATTTATGTAGAATATTTTAAATCTGATCGTTAGATGCTCATCTTAACGATTAGATTTAATTTAAGATACAAAAGGGGTTAGATTTTATTCCTATGAACCTTATTTAAGTTAAAACATAACTTAAGTATGGTTTACTTAAATAAAATATAAGGATTTTTTAACTAGGGTGTGTTGGTTGTAAAATTAAAATAAATAAGTGTGTGTCATGTAATATTTAACTTTAGGGTGTCTAATAAGTAAATATTTTAAAGTTTTTTGTGTCATACGGGTAAAAACCCCTATTTTATAACATGCAGGTTTGGGTCAAATAACCTTTTTATAAGACATGAATTTTTGTTCATTCTTTGATATGATTATGATTAAATAAGATTTTTGATGTAGTTTTTAAGTATTTTGATGTGTAAATCATTATTTAGTTATCTAAAAGGCTGAACTTCACGAAATAATAAAAATTGAAAACAATTGTTGGCTTTTACTATCCAGTGATACTTTATATTTTTTGTGAATTTTTTATACTATGTTAGCTGAGGCCCTACCAATAGTTGAAAGCCTTTAGCTGGAGATGATTATAAATGTATATTTTTCTACTTATTAGGCGAGAGAGCTCTTTCTTTTTTTTTTTTTTTGATGAAAGGTAAAGGCGATGCAACTTACTTAAGTTCTAAATAATTTCCATAACTTCATGAGCTTTACAATCAAATTAGGGGTAAGTTAAGTTTAATTTCCATAACTTCATGAGCTTTACAATCAAATTAGGGGTAAGTTAAGTTGATGCTATGCTAGGATTCAATTAAGGGAGCAAATGTAAACATTTAAGCTAGCTAATTAGGAGGGTGAGAGGGAGTGATTTTTAGGGAATTTTTCAAAAGAAATTAGAAACAAAAACAAGCAGTAATATACTTGACAAAAATAAATAAAAATCTCTTGATTCAAACCTCCATAAGTGCTCCGCCAGCTCACAAAGAAATAAAACTTATCAAATAAGTAAAGTAAAAAAGATATAAAATTTCATTCAAATATGAGTTAATATTGGGATATTTTAAGGGAGATAGTAGAGTAAAGTAAAGAGAAAATGTAAATAGAGAGATACAAACACGTAAATGAACTCAAACCTCAATCCATGAGGGGAATCGACCACAAAACAAGTAGAGGCTCGATCCGGCAATTAGGGAACGACGGCGGCTTCACGAATCCGGTAGTGGAGGCTCTCCAAGACGGCGGCAGCTCCTGGGAAGGGGCTCTTCTCCAACCTAATTTAGCAAACACAATAAATGTCCCCCTCATTCCTCTCATCTTAGCTTCCATATAACCAAATCCTAACAACCTCCACTATTGGATCACTTTTAGGTTGATCCAAGGGCCAAGGCTAAAGGAGGGTTGGACTAATGGGGATTATTGGGCCACCATCTCAAATAGGCCCAATAACTACTACTTACAAATCTAGCCCATCAGAAAAAACAAAAACTCTCCCCAAAAGCTCAATATTACTTCCCCCACCCCCACCCCCCATCTCACTTGATTTTAATATAACTTATCTAAATGAAATGGATGAACTAAATAAAATAAAATGTACAATGTATGAAAGATGTGTGCTGGTGATAGGATCACTCTGCAGGCAGTGTATGGCATCGTCTATGGAGTCGGTACGGGGGTTGCTCTGCATCAAAAGGGCTCTTGGTATATATTATAATATATTGTCTATCTACAAACTTGATGAAGGAATCTAGCATGAGTTTTGCTTTAAGTTTTTGGGCTCAATGACGAATTTGCAATGGATTGAATCACTGGCCAAATTACAATCATGTAACTACTAATTTTCAATCGAGTACAATTATTTTTGCCAATTTTTCTTGTCCTAGTGTCAAACTGTGATGGATTATTTTTATGCAACCTATATGACTAACCAGACAACACTTCATCAAAAATACCAATATTGTGCCATAAACGTTGTGACAGAAGCTAATATCAATCACCACTTCGGTCATAAGTATTCCCTCTAACAATTTTGTGATAAAAAATGGCATAAGTCAGTTACAATGTAGCGACCGATAACAATCAAACATGAGATGTTTCTAGTAGATCCTCTTCGTGTCCTACAAAATCAAAAACATATTTTACAAAATTATTTTTCTTCAATTTTACAATTGAGGGTGGTGTAATGGAAATGGGTACAAATTAAGCATGCTGGATAGTGGGTTAGTGGCTGTTAGTTTGATTTACTTAAAATAATTTTGTAAATCGTTTACCGGGGCTTATATTTTATTTTGTTTAAAAACAAAATCTTTATAATTTTGGTTATTTTGATTTTAATAAAGAATGCAAATCATATTAATTATATACATATTGCATAGTTATCTCAAGTCGTGGAATGAGTGTAGCTCATTGGAATGTGACGTTTGTAGCAGAAGAGGGTGGGGAATGATTGTCGGGTGATGTTCTAAGAGAAAGGAATCACTAAGTCAAAGTGCGACTCCTAGTAAGCTTCTAGGCCTAATAATTAGTGTGAGAAGGACACATAAATGAATCATCCCACATCGAAAATAGGGGAGATCTTGAGCTGTATAAATAGATAATGTGATCTCAAATATTAGAGATGCATTTTGAGATAAAATCGTGAGGTTAATTATAAAAAATTCTGTAGTTAAGTGTGTTTGAGATAGAATAGTAGTGGAATGGCTGACCTCCTAGGAATCACTCAAGTCACACAAATTTTTTAAAATCAAAGCAAACAATACCTCTACATTGAAATTACAAAATATTACATGGAATTCTTCATATTATATATATATATATATATATATATATATATATATATATCTTAAAGTCCATATGGTGGTTGAAACATTTTTTGTTTCTCTTGTTTTTGATATCTTTAATATAAAAAAATCTAATCTTAATTTATTGCATCAATTGAGAAGTCAATGCTCAATGTTCTAACATCTTACTCTAATAAATGTATCATTTTTATGTTATGAAATGATATATATAAATATATATATATATAATTCAACCATATAGTTGTTGTCATGATGATGATGGCAAATTAAATTGACCAAAGTAAAACTTTTTTGAAATGATCAAATCCGAAATTAAATTTTAAACGTTTATTTGAAACAAATCAAGTTAGGTCATGGTTGTTTATAAATTTAACACACAAAAGAATTGATAAATTGCAACTGGATCTCTCTATTTTATCGTTATGTGCAATTAGGTTTCTAATTTTTATGAATTAAATTAAGTAGCCTTTAAAATTATATAAATATGCATATGAGTCCTTAACTATATATAGTACAAAAAACGTGAACACAAGAACAAACTAGATAGACTATTACGAGTGTTATCGTCATGTAAAACACTCGTAATTTATTGAACATTGAATATTTTGTCATGATCATATAATCTATTATTTTTTCAAAAATATAGATAGCCCAAAAAAAAACTGTAATTTATAACCATTTTGAATGCAGCTGGAAATGTGAGTACGCAGATATAATTGGAGCTAATTTATATACGAAATATGATTTATTTTTTCATATTACGTCTGTAATTAATTATTCTTATTTTTTATGTTAAACTTAGAAATATAAATATTTCAGAATGAGCTTGAAATTTACTTAAAACTGAAAAATTATTTTGAAGACGATCATTTTGTTGGTTGAGTAGTTGAGCGTTTTAAGTGGCCTGATTTTTCAAGAGCCGATTTAACGGCTGTGATCAATTTTAGGGCATTTTGTTAGATTGATAAGGTCAACCAAAGCCTATAATGTTAACCGTTGACTTTTAAAACATGCCTGCCACTTCAGGTTTCATGCACGCATGACCGTTGACATTTTGAATTATCCACATCAAACTGTTTCTTTTTTAAAAAATCATAACATCAAACTGTTATCTATGTTGTATCGTGTGTTCTTTTATAACTTTGAACAAATATTTTACGATATTAAACGTGTGAAAAGTGAGAAATTGTTTCAAAAATTAACCTAAAGTTTGTTTGATTTTAATGTCTCAGACTGAGTTAAAAAATTCTAAATTTTCTTTTTTGATCGTAAAAAAATTAAAACTTTAAAACTAATTGCGATGAGAATTTCTCCACAAGACCGATGCAAGAAGTAAATATTTAAGTCAACTCTTATAATTGGAGGAACTAATTATTAAAGAATTTGCAAGCAACTACTACATAATATGAGCAATTAATTTAGTTGAATAAACGATATATTAGTGAGTCAAATTGGTTGTTATGCATTAATTGAGTCGGGGTGACTTAGTATGAGCCATATCGTAAGATGCTCAAGATGTATCTGAATTATTAGACTTTATTTTGATTTAAATCATAGAAAAAATATATTAATATAAAAAATTGATAAATTAAATATATATTCATATATAAATTTGTTATAAAATAAAATTATTTTAATATTGTAGATATGAAATAAATTGATTTTAAAGTTAAAATTTAAATAAAATGAGAAGTAAAATTACTTGAATTTATGATGAATATAAAATAATATTTATTACAAAACATTAAGCTCTTTTGAGTAAACCACTAGTTTGTTGGGTTACTTTTGATTGGAATAAAAAGTTATTTTAATATAATATTTTTTATTGATATTCGTGAAAATTTTAAAATTAAATTATGTTACTTTAAGATATAACTAACATATAAAATAAAGTTAATATTTTATTAAAAAACTGTGAGAGGAGTAAGTTAAAATTGATCTTAATATTATAATATATATTATTTCAAAAATTATAAGTTTAATATTAAAATTTATATATTGTATGACTCATGAGATTAATTTTACTTCATATTAAAATTTACTTGAGAAAATAAACAGTTAATTTTTAGCCACTTTGCATTGCATTCTCTTATCATTTTTTATTCTTTGAATTCACATAAATTAATAAAAATTTATAATAAATTAATCTATTTATATATAATATTTATTATTTTAAAAAAATATTATGTCATATTATTTAAATATCGAAATATCCAGATATCATAGTTTAAATGATAACTTCACAATATTTTTAAAAAATTATATACATATATCATCAAATCAAATAATTATTTTTTTAAATAATATGACATAACATCAAGATAACATTAAATTAAATAAATCATATATTGTCACACACCAGCAATTATAGAATCCAAATATAAAGTCATTACATGTAAGTATTCTTCTTGAGAGAAAAAAATAAAAATCAAATTCATTCTCTTTTTTTAATTGAATGCCACAATTGTTTTAAATATTTTGTTTCCAATAATCGATAAATAAATTGACTATGATTTAAATCTTTAATATAATGAATTATCTAATAGGTTAAACTAAAATTTTAAATTAAATTAATTTGTTTAAGGAAGACTGCATAGCTTCCTTTTTTTTTTTGAATGTTTTACCTTTAAATTTACATTCATTTAAAGTTAACCCAAAATGAGAATCCAAATCAATAAAAAGTTCTTGCAAAAAAGCAACATTAGGATTAGATTTGTAGACGGGTCGAATTTGAAACAGATCAATTCTAACTCAAATCTAACATGCATAATATTTGGATTAGCATAAAACATGATTTAAGTAATTTAAATCGAGGATTTTGAAAAGTTAGAACCGCCCTATCATAATTCCCTAATAACGGGTAGTAATCAAAAATATTTTCTCAAAGTTTTGTGTGTCGTAGAAGTTGTCAAAATCTCATGGAGTTGTACAAAAAATATGATCTCAGATAATGTAGTCTTTGTGGTCTTGACTATTTAAGATTTGTAATAATTATTGAGAACAAACACAAACAATAATTTATATTAATAGTAAACAATAAATAATGATATTTAAAATATATAAATGATGAATATATCTCTCTTGTCTAATAATTTTCTTAGGTTAAATCATACCCCTTCATATGTGCATTTGGCACAACTTGGGCTCTCAACAACTTCTCCTTTAACAATTTCGTATTAGAGTAATGTTCAATTGGGATCAAATGATTTATACAGCTTCTCCCGCGATTTTCTTCTCTTACTATAGTTGAGTAAAATTTCTAAAAGTAATCGACTGACACTGTATATCCAGGTGATCATTGAGTGAGCTTTTGATATGCATTTGATGACTCAAAATAGTTCGTTGGATGTTAAAAAAGTATTAATGTAAATGAATTCTTATTCTTACACGAATTGAAAGAGAGATTCCTAAATATTCACGTTCACAATTATCTTATATTAAGGTCAGTAAATAAGTTGTGTTATTTAATATACAAGTGATGACTCTAACAGCTTTCTAGCTTAAATTTTTAGATAAATGATATTCATTCATTTACTTATGTATCGAGACTAACTACTTGGGGCCCGTTTACTTCTCCCTAGCAGGACCTTCATGAAGTATAACCTGAACTATAGGACTCGGAAGTAATTTACCTTCTTAAAATTATATTCTCGATTATTCGAATGAAGGACGATCCAGTAATAATAGTGATTGTTCTTGCTAAAATTGTAATTCAATCCCGCTCCCTCCACGACCGAGTCCCGCGCGACGATCATAAAGGGATAGATGGTGAACACCTTTGGCAGAGCCCAAAAGCCCGGAGCAGGAAGGAAGAGATTTTCTTTCCCAAGCCGCGTTCTCGCCGGAAGCTCCCCAAAGTTTCCTCCTTTCTTAACTCCTTTACAACCCTTACGCATTCCCACCCCTCCCTTCTTCGGCGTGGATGACGGCGGCGCCGGACATTGAGGCCCTAGCGAACTCGCTGAGAAATTGCGTAATGGGCGGCGGCGGTCAGGGGGAGACAGCGGGGCCGCAGATTCGTGAGGCGGTGGTGGAGTGGCGGCTGTCGGTGGAGAAAGCAGGGGAGGAGGAGGGAGCGATGGTGGAGCTGAACTCAGACGTGGCGCTTCCCTGCCATTGGGAACAATGCCTTGACTTGATGGTAAATAAGCTTTCTCTCTCATTTTCTATATTATAAAACTTTCATCTTCTTCTCTCTTGCTTGCTGGCTTCGTCTCGAATCAGTGATCATTAATGTCTTCGGGTGCCCTGTTGTAGATCTTCCCGGCCTCGTTCTCTTGTTCGTTTTAAATTTCTTGTTCTTCTAGTTATGCTTTTTGCTGTAAATCTTTCACGGGTTCTCATCAAAATCCAAACTGGAGCATCGCGAGAGGCTTTCTTCTCATCCTCTCCTTTCTATGAGGATTCTCTCTCTCTCTCTCTCTTCTCTCTCTTTCTGTGAATTACTTATATGTTGTTCTCTCCTTGAAGACGGGGAAAGTTTATTTCATCAACTTGAATAACGGCGAGAAGACTACCGAAGACCCTCGGATCTGCGCCACCAGCCGCAGCGCGATCTACTTCTCGTCAGCGGACGACGACAGTTCCGATGACAGTTACATAGAAGAAGAAGACGACAACGACGGAGATGTGGAATACTGCAGCTCCTCCGGCGTTGGATCCGACTACGAAGATTTCTACGGCCTCAGCTGCAGCGACTCCTCGAGCTCCTCCTGCGGCTCCGGCTCTCCCTCAGATTCAGATTCTCGCCGGTCGGTGACTCCTCCCTGCCACATCCTCGTCGCCGCTGGCTGCAAATCCTGCTTCATGTACTTCATGGTCCCCAAGGGCGTCGATGCCTGCCCCAGGTGCGGCGGCGCCCTCCTCCATGTCGGCCGGAATGGCTACTTCTGAGCTCCGGCAGCCCCCGAGAGGAAAGGTCTGTGTTTGCTCAGTGAATCCTCCAACTTTCTAATTCCGGCAATCTTCCTCCCCTTCTCCGATCATGTGAATCGCAGAAGTTTAAAAAATCCGAAAAAAAATTAGAATTTTAATTCTTTTTCGTGAATAATTCCCGTGCCTGTTGATTACTTTGAGGAACCCTAATTATAGTTTATACTGCTATGAACTGCGTCAGGAATTTGTCTTGTGCTCTCCTTCGTCTTCTTCTGAAGAACGGCATGCGAGCAGCGAACCTCTGAGCACGAGATTCTGATTCGTTGCTTCCTTTTTTTCTGGGCCCCTTTCGGGCCAGTCGGGCCAACCGGCCCGTATTGGAACTGCTCTCTCTATATATTATATCATGCGATACGTAAATTATTAATTTATTTCAATGATAAGCTCGATTTATTCCAAATAAAAACACATATATTATATATTTGCTCAAATTTAATATTTTGTAGCATCTATATATTTCACCCTTTTTTTTATGCATGTTGCCTTTCATCACTTGTTTTTTATTGGCCATCAAGTTTAGGAAATTTCCATCAAAAAATGTTTAGGAAATTTATTTATTGACACATATAATTAATGCATGTAAGAAATTAATCATTTAGTTTAGTAGCATATTTGAATTATATTATAAAAAATATAAAATTATTATTATAAAATAATATTTAGTATCATCACCAAATATTATAATAGAGAGAAATTGTGTTTAATATCATCACCAAATGAAATAAATAATATTTTAGTGTTAATTTACATATAGACAATATTGAATTGAAATTCCCTCTTAATAAAATAATTTTTGTTAGTGAATTAGATTTGAGCAGCTTTTATTTATATACTCCATTGAGAAGTTTTATTTATACATACTATTTAAGTCTTAATTAAGGCTAATAGTAATAGAGTCTCTCTAATTTGGGGGGATATATGTAATTAGGTTCTCCTAATTTTTCAATTAATTAAATTAATTTTTTAGCTAATTTGAGATAATGTACAAATAGATTCATTATTATTAATAAAGTGCACCAATAAATATTATATTTTCTCAAACTAGTAAACTAATTTGAATAATTTAAAAGATATATTAATATTTTTGATGAATATAATGCTTAATGTAATTTAATAATTATAAAAAATATTTTTATTGGATACTTTTATTAATACTGAATGTCTTATTTGCATTTTATTTAAAGTTAAATGATCAATTTGATTAATTTTAAAACTGTAGTAAGCCAGTTGCACATAGGCTGAAACTTAAGGCATGAACTTAATTACTATTAACCCTCTTAAGTTATTTATATATTACTATTAGGGAGTTTGGTTCAATGTTATTATGATATTATATTATATTATTTAAAATTTTTTATTGTTTGATTTAATGGTATGCTTTATAAGATTATTAGCCAAAATATGATGCCTACATAATATATATTACATATAATATCACGATAATATTAAACCTAATGACCATATTATATATATATGTTTAATATTTTTTTTAGTCTTAGGCCTTATTTGGTGTGAGAACCAAAATCAAGATCAAAATAGTACTAGTTTAAATAATAGTAATAATAATGATAATAATAAATAAATGTTTTTAATTTTTCTACATAAATTTTAATATAAAAAATATTATTTTACTTTACATATTTAATAATTTTTAATAAAAATATTAATTTTATTCCACAACCTAGATCAAAATATTCAAATCAAGTATTTTAATTTAGGATGTCAAAAAGTTGATATTGTTATTAAAAATTGCTGAGCATGTAAAGTAAAATAATATTTTTTTATATTAAAATTTATATAAAATAATTAAAAAATTTATTTATTTATTTATTATTATTATTATTATTATTTTATACAATTTTATCATGGCTTACATGAAAATAACTATCTTATTCAAATAATAATAATAATATCACATTTTATATAAATTTTAATATAAAAAATTAATTTTATTTCACATTTTATGCACATTAATATTAATATTATTAATTTTATTTAAAATTTAATATATACATATCATATACATATCTCAAGATAAATTTAAAATCTCCGAAATATAACTAAAATAATCTTAATGTCAAATAGAGTGTAAAACTAAGTGGATTCATCTACATATACAATAGAATTTATGTTACAATATCGTATGAGTGGGTTAATTGGATAAAAAATAGAATCTACGCATAATTTGTTCTATTAGGCAATGCACTTATCAAATAGATAAAATAAATGATTGAAAGTCTTTCAATTTTTTGATTATTTTTGGAGCTTCATAGCATTACTCATTATTAATAAAGAAATAATTTGTAGCACCCATAAATGACATTAAATTTTGAATTCAATTATAATTCTATTTGACAATTAATGTGACACAAAAAAATGATTTTTCTTATGTGACAATAGTGGCAAAAAAATTTACGATATGTTTAGTTTAATAGAATAAAATAAAATTGGTGTGACATCATCATTTCATGAAAATGTAAATTTCATTCTTCATAATTTCTTTATTTACTTGAATAAAATAAAATATAGGATAAGAAATAAATAAAAAAATATTAAAATATCTATGAATATGACTTAATAAAATTTTATGTTATTTGTTATTATAAAATTTGATTCTACGTAAATAATTAGATAAATATAACTTATATATATATATGTATATATATATATATATATGTATATATATACACACGTGTATGCATGTATGTTTGTGAATAAAAGTAATTTTAGAAAAATATTTTTTTATAAAAAAAATAGTTAGCGAAAAAACAACCTATTCCTTGGATTGGTAAAAGAAATAACTATTTTATAAAATATTAAATAAATTTTTTATGAAATAACTATTCCGCTAAAAAAAAATGAGAATAGCTACTCCATACAATAAAAATGAAATAAAATAATCATTCCATCTAAATAAATACATCCTAATTGATTTTTTATTTATGAAACATTTGATTCATTATTATCTTGATATTATATTATATAATCTAGATGTTATGAGATCTAAATATTATTTTTTAATTAATAATTCTATAATTTTATAAAATATTATTTATAAATATCATCAAATTAAATAATTATTTTTTCTTTATAACATAATATAAAATTAAAATAACATTAAAATAAATGTTCTTTTAAAATTATTTATGAAAAATGTAAAGCATTATTCTTGTTATTAATATATGTATATATTCTCCTGTTAAAATGCCCTTTTCTCTTTCTCTCTTTCTAAAAGTACCCATTGGCAAAAGGCTAAGGAACCTTTCCTCGGTTTGGCGCAAAGGGAATCTGCTCAGAGCCAAGATCAGAACAGAGCCATAAACAGAGACAGTCGCAGGGACATTACAGAGAGACTCGAAAACAGAGCAGCAAAAGTGAGAAATCTGGATGAGAGAGAGAGAGAGAGGATCTCATATTCGCAGGACCATCTTTCTCTCCCCTCCATCTCTTGGCTGTAAGAGGGAGAAGAAGAAGAAGAAGAAGAAGAAGAAGAAGTAGAGAGATCAAAGGATTAATTAGGATCACCCTTCAGGTTAAAAACAAAAAACTGCATGCGGCAGAACTGCTGCAGCTTTACTTCATCTACATTTTTATCTTCATGCCTGTGTAAGTTCTTTGAGCTCCTTCTGTCTTTCTTGCTTGTTTCCTCAGCATTCCCATGGAAGGTAAAATCTCAACAGTGTATACAGAGTGCGGTGGAGGAGCTGGAGGGAATCATGTCCTCATCATGCCCTCCCTGGTCCTTTCCCTTCATAAGGGGCACTTTATTGAAGACAACAAGCAAGGAAGCTGTATATATTGAGGAAGGAAATAGTCTATCTATCTATGTTAATGTTCCCCATTTGCATGCTCATGCTATTTTCATCTTTGTTTGATTGTAGAATTATTTTTAAATAAATATATTTTATAAAAATAATTTCACTTTGGCTTTTAAGCATACCCATTATAATTCAACAAATTCAACAAATTTGGGATCACATATTTAATAACTAAGGTCATTTGAGCCCTTCGGTTACAATATCTATTAACTTTTTAAAAAAAATGAAAAGAGCTTCACATTTGCAAATCTTTAGCCGAAGAGAAAGAGAGCATTCCTACGAACTTTAAGCCGAAGAACAAGTAGAAGAAGAACAAAAAAGAGACGAACAACAACAACAAGAAAAAGAAAGAATTTACATAATTTTTTTTTCAATATTCTAAAATCTCCCTAAAAATACATTGAATCTTGTTTCATTGGGAGGTAGTTTTATATAAAAAAAAAAAATATTTTATAAAATGAATGAGAAAAAAATTTCTTTTAATATAAAAAAATATGTAAAATATAAAATAAAATTAATTTTTAATATTAAAATTTATATTTAATGTGAAATAAAATTATTAAAATTTATAATGAATTTTAAATATTATTAGAATATTATTTGTGCTTAATTTTTAAAGCTTATCAATTTGAGTTATGATATTACATCGATATTGTCTGTATAAGAGTTTTGCAATTTTTTACGAGATAGAGCTGATTTATTCAATGAAAATCTCGACCGAAGACGGGCACCATAGGATCGACCTCATTAACAATATGTTGTTAACGTGTTCTTTATTTAAGCATATCTGTGTGCACCATAGTTTACGTGCGTAGACATTGTCAAAAAATAACATACCCGCATTCACACAAACAAATGCAAGTGCATAAGCCAAAAGACTTGAGTTTAATCGATTTATTTTTAACGAGTTAAATCCCTTCCACAAATAAATCAAATCGGATCATTGCTGAATCGACTCGAACAAAATTACTGGTAAATAGGGGGACCAACGTGAGTGACACAGTGAGTGGGTCCCATTCCAGCAGGCCAATGGGAACAAAAGCCTGTTTGTAGCCCTGGGGTGGACCCATTTGGGAATTGGGAAGCGAAGATAATTTCATCCGCCTACCCTTCGTTGTTCTCTCTCTCTCTTCCTCTCTCTCATATTGAAGACATATCACACAAATTACAATGTGGTTACTTAGGTTTAGCTCACCTTTCATTAAAGTCCATTTCTTTTGGATCAAGTTCTCGAAATCTTTCAATGTAGATTTCTTGGTAAATTTTCTTTTGTGAATTTAAAAGAAATTGCTTGTGCTACCCTTAATTCTTTCTTGGGATAATTACATATATGTCACACAATTTAATTTTATTTATGCCATACCCATTCATTCTTAGTTAATTACGCTATGCACACTCAAAATATTACAAAATCTTACATACACATATTTGAGTTAAAACTTAATCAAAATCTATTTGGAAAAAAAATATGTTAGTAAATCATTAAAATTATATTTTTACCCTTAATGATACATATTTTTCTCTTCCTCAATACCACACTAAAGCCCTGATTTGTCCTAAAATTAATTCACATCGTCGTTGATGTCTCCTTCCTTTGCCGCCACCTAAACATTAAAGTTTTAGGATTTTCACTCAAAATATATTTAAATATTCTTAAAATAATATGATGAACAGTTCAATTTTTTTGTAATCTAACTATAGTTAGGTTATTGAAAAATTATGATTATTCATTATAATAGAAATAAGTTAAAATGTGTGTATGTAAGATTTTATAATATTTTGAGTGTGTATAGCGTAATTAACTAAGAATGGATGAGTAAGGCATAAATAAAACTAAATTGTGTGGCATGTAGGTAATTATCCCTTCTTTCTTTCTCCGACAAACTGTTGATGTAGGGTTTCGCCTATTGTAGAAACCTTGGGTCAGTCGTGACAACAAGCCTTTGCTCGATTATATTTAGAAGTTGAAAAGAAAAGTAAAAGAAGAAAAAAGAGAGGAACGTATGGGAAAAAGATCCACTATAATTAGAGGAGGCACTAGGTTCTTGTTACTAGCAAGCTTATATGTAATAAAATGATTAATCCTAAATCATACATATGAATTCCAATATATTTACATATAACAGTCTCTAAAATTAGATAATATCATGTTAAAATTGATACCAAGATTACATAAAAATAACAAAATTGACATCAAATAAGCTGGAAAAAAGAGCATTAGAAATAAATAGTAATCTAATAGATGTTTAAAAATATACGTAATATGAAATACTTTCTTGGCTCAATAGGTTGTTTGATATAACTTTAAAAAATAAAAAAATACTACATGAATCTATTTATAAAAATAAATATGATATACAAAATTATACTAATTATAAAAAAATTAAATTAATGAATCATATTTTAAAATTTAAAAGAAGGTTAATCAAATATAAATTATATTAATCACATTGATTATATTGTGATACTAAGATATGACAAAATCAATTTAATTTTATGCCAGACAGATCTATCATGTAAGTTATTTATTTATTAAGGAATTTAATAAACATGCTTAGGGAGAAAAAAGAATATTCAAATTTAGTTTTCAATAATTTAAAAAAGCTCATGATAAAATTCTAAAAAAATTACTCTAAAAAGTTTAAAAAAGAAAAAAAATTTGTACTATTTACATTCAAGTTATTCAGGACATATATAAAAAAATTGTTATATGTATTCGGTCAGAAAAGAGTTTGACTAAGAATTTTTCAATTTTAGTTGAATTACATCAATATTTAGCTTTAAGTCTATATCTTTTTTCAATAGTTATGAAGATTTTAATTGAACATATTCACGAAAAAATACCTTAATATATTTTTTACAAATGGTATTCTCCTTATTGATAATACCAGAAAAAGTACTAAAGTGAAACTTGAGATATTGAGAAATGTATTAAAATTTAAATTTTTTTTGTCTTAGCTGATAAAAAATTCAACATATGAAGTAGACGTTTAATCAAGAGAAAAACACTTACAGTGAAAAGGTGACAATTAATAGTCAAGTTATCAAGAAGAGCGAGTAATTTAGATATCTTGGATCAATCATACAAAATAATAATGAAATAGACAGTGATATATGTTTGTTCAACTAGTTCAATACACACCTAAATTAGAAATCATTAGCAGCATAAACAAATACATAAAAGTAACAAGGAATTTGACTTCAGTTTCAATTTTTTGTTACTCTGTTTCAATTCCATCCTAAATCATGGCTCTTTTCAGGTCCATCTTTCTTTTATAGTTTACTGAAGGTCTTATTATATCTCTTGGAAGGTCTTTTGTTTCAACAAGGAAAAACCCAGGAACTCCACATCACCATCGTCATCCATATTAACCATCCAGGTTCAGATTTTAGAATCATTCATTTTATCAAGCAGAATGCATCAATGTTAATTTTATTAAGCACATCCAAATTAATTTTCATACTTTTCGTGACACATCATCAGCAAAAACAAAGCCACAATTCGAAACTAGTCAGGAACAACAAAGGCATAGCTCTCTGATAATTCACTGCTCTTTAATGTCGCGACATGGATTCCATCATGTTTTTAGATAATGTCATTTCCAAGCCATCTTAAAACTTGATACTAAGACTAAATGAAAGATAGCTAAATAGACAATGATTTAGTTTATTTTAAGTCGTATAACACAAAAATAGTCCGGCACACCATCGGCTTAGATAAAGATCTTGAACGTCGCCAAACCATTGCATGATATTACGATCAACAAAGGAATGACAATGTACCATAAGTTAGTTCAACTTGACGATACAAACCTAAATTAGAAATCACTAGCAAGACAAGTACATAAAACTAAGGCTAAAAGAAAAGTTTTCTTTTTACTCGGTTTCGGTTCTATTTTGAATCATGGTTCTTTTTACTTTCAATCCTAATCCTTTTCTTTCTATTGAATTGAAGGTCTTCTATCTCATGGGAGGTCCCTTTTTCAGCAAGGGAAAACCGAGAAATTCTGCATCATCATTCTCATCAATTCACATCCTTACAGCCAGCTAGTTGAACTTTTAAACTCATTCTTATTAATTTACGAACGATAAATTGATGTTGTTAACTTCAGTTTATATGTATATATATATATATATTATACCCAATATTTTGCTACTTTTTTGCTATTTTCTATAACAGCAATTTTGTTTCTAACAACAATGACGACACCTAAAGCCTTAATTCAAATTAAAGTCATTGCTCTCTGTTATCAAATGTAATTAGGTTCGTGCATAAAGTGAATTAGTGATTAATCCCAAGTCATACATGGTCTTCCCTTTGCTCTCTTTAATTTCATGACATGGATTCCATCACATTTATGTACAAAAGCCTCTAAAAACATATAACGTCAACCTGATACCAACACAATAGATGAAGATAAACTAAATAGGCATTGATTAAGATCATTGTAAGTCACATAATACACAATTTAGTCCATGACACTGTTGGCTTGAATAAAGATCCTGAATGTCGTCAAACCATTGTATGATACTTGATAAACTTATTACTATCAACAAGCACATGACACGATACAAAACTTAATTAGACTTTTTTCAATTAAAACTACGACTGGAAAACAATTTGACTTCAGCTTCGATTTTTTTTTTTTCACTCAGTTTTAGCTGTAACATGGTTCTTTTTAGGTTCAGTCCTAATCCTTGTTTTCTTTAAATTTCAGGAGGGTCGTCTTTTCTCTTGAGAGATCCTTTCTTTTTTTGAAAGTTAGAGGTCCATTCTTCTAGCAAGGGAAAACCAAGAACTCTACATCACTATCCTCATCAATAAACATCCTGGTAAATACCTAGGTTGAACTTTTCTATTCATTCATTTTAAGTTGTGAGCAATGCAATAATGTGAACTTCGGTTAATATATTTATATTCAATATTTTTGGTACTTCTGCTATTTTCAATAACAATGATTATATTTCAATGACAATGACAACACCTAAGCCTTAATTCAAAACTATAGTGGGGATCAGCTACATGGATATCTAATCTGTTAAGCTAACTCGAGTGGTTCAGGCTCATCAGTAAAACGACAATAACCCATCATTTATGATCTTCCCGTCGCTCTCTTCGTAGTCATGGCTTAGATTCCATCATAGGAGCATTTAAAGATAGACAATGAACATGTCCAAACAATCTTAAAGCCTGATATCAAAAGCAAATAAAAATGACTAAATAGACATTGATTTAATTTAATTTATAGCTTATAACACACAATTTAGTCCACAACATCAGATTGGATAAAAGTGTTAAACATCGCCACGCCAATGCATGATACTTGGTAAACTTATTACCATCAACAAGCAAATAAAACTGGACAATTAGTTAGTTTAACTAGCTTAATACAAACCTAAATTAGAAATCAATAGCAGCCTAGACTAGCACATAAAACTAAGCCTTGTACATTCCACAGTCATGCACATAAGCTAAACTTTGGGCTGTAAAACATAATTTAAGTGGCAAAACGTGACAGCGATTTAGATTGTTTTATTCATTGCTTTGCACTAGCAAAAATAAATGCGTTGAACCAAAGATAATTGGATAAAATAGGAGAAAAAAATGAAAAATAAAACTGAATTTTAGAACTCAAGAGTTAGCCATAAGGTGTGCTATTATCTGTTTCACTAACAATGATGACCCAATAAATAGGATTCAGCTACTTGAGTTTATTATGTCCATCCTATTTAAAACAACACTTTCCATTAATGTATTTCAATAAAATTAAATGAACAAGAGAATTTCATACAGTTTATCTCAAATAAGTTGGTATAATGTCTTTGTCCTAGTGGTGGTTGTTATTGTTTTCGTTAGAATTGTTTCTGTTGTTGTTGGTGTTATTTAGCTACCTGATTCACAATTGACTAGACTTTTGCCATATGTATTCTACAGTAAATAATAGGTCAACAAATTATCCAGGCAAAGTATTCAGGGAGATGGTGATTTATTAAACACTATTACAAAACTTTATAACAAAAATTCATACAAGAGAAATGTAACACTATTCAAGGAAAAACCAGGCAAATGATCCAAGAGGCAAGAAAGTCAACGTAGAAACTACTTTTCACCCACTAAAATATTACCACATTGTTTGGGAACTTACAAAGGATACGTTTTCGGTTAAATGAACTTTTATTCCATATAAACAGGGCATTGGAAAGAAATCACTTACTTTTCTTCTATCATCAATAATAGTTATAATTCTTAATTTAACCTAACAACTTAGGGCCTATTTGATTGGCCGCTTCAAGGCCACGAAGCATGAAGCATGAAACAGCTTCAAGGCCACGAAGCCGACACCATCGAAAAGGTGGTTTCAGACTCGCGATCGCTTCTTCTTTTTTCTCAGATTTTTAGAAAAACATATCTGGGGATAAATTTGGTATTTTTCTTAAGGCTAAAATTAAGAGATAATTAAATCTGATAAATTCAAAATTTAAAGAATAATAATAAATCATCTTTTGACTCATAACCACATCCCTTAAATATCTCAAATTTTGATATATATCCTCGTGAAAATTTAAAATTAATAATATTCAAATAAATTATAAAATTTTGAATAAATATTTTTTATTTACTTTTATTATAAAATTTATGTATTTTTATTATTTTTGAGATTTTATTGTGAGATGAAGTGGTTTCTAAATTAATATTCATCAAAACAAAAATAAATTAAAGTAGATTTAAAACTAGTTTCAAGTCACTTTTTATCCAAACAAAATTTAAGTTTGAAACTGCTTCATTTATCTGAAACCGCTTCAAACTTTGAATCCGATATTATTTATTTTGAATCTGAATCCACTGTCAAACAGGCCCTTAAGCCTTGTTTGGCAAATACCCAAAATTGGGCAAAAAAATATAATAATAATATTTTTAATTTATTATAAATTTTAATAACTTTATTTCACATACAACACAAATTCCAACCTTAAAAATCAACTTTATTTCACATCTAACACAAATTTCAACCTTAAAATCAACTTTATTTCACATCCTACACGCCTCCCAATATTAAAATAAATTTTTTCCCATCAACTCTATAAAATAAAATATTTTCTCTTTTCTTACCCAAATCTATCCTCCAACCAAACAAGTAAGATTTACATGATCAACTCATAGCCACAAGACATGAAAATTAACTATGTAGGCCTCATTATTGCCAGCACATACATATGACCTTGAAATCTACTAATCATAATTTAGCTAAGGCACACCACACCACCTTATTTCATTTCATTAAGTATAACTCTTTATGCTAATCCAAAAAAAAAGTCTAATCTTTACGTACCCAATGAAAATTATGCCAATCATTCCCTGTTATGCAAATAACTTTATTAAATCTGTAGAGTACATTGTGATTAGCACCAACAAACAATAGTCTATATAAGTAATTTAGGGGTTAGGCAATTATAATAGAGCAAAAGGGGCACCAATACGGCCTCGTTTGTTTAGCCAAACTGAAATTAACTTGGTTAATTTTAACCAGACCATCACATCACATATAAAATTTAATATTAAATAAATAACTATATTTTACATCATACATATAATTTAAAATAAAAAAGTTAACTTTATTTTATATCCTGCACACTAACCAAAATAATAACTAGTTTATATCACACCCTTCACACATCCTAACATAATAACTAACTTTATTTCACATTATTCACAACTTTCAATAAAAAATATCTTTATCCAAATTTAACTTTAACCTTGTTAGAATTAACCTTTGCAAACAAACAGACCCATAGGTGAAAGATAAAGTCAAGGTCAAAGAAAATATAAAGAAAATGTGCAAATCAAGTATAACATGACTCTGAGTTGTAAAAATCTTGAAATTACTCTATAATACAATCATATGAAACAACCAAGCCCAATAGTTGTTCTCAAGCTAATGATGACAATGATGATGATGAGCTATGGAATTTGATGAATAGAAAGGTAGCACATATTAATCTGTCCTGAGAAACTAATCATTACGTGAAAACTACCCTAACTAAAATCATTTCCGTAAAATGTCAAGTTACAACATCAAATTCTAGTTCACTTTCTCCCCAGCCTAATATCAAGCACAAACTTTTTCCTTTGGGATCTAAGGATAGCAAGTAGAATACATGCCTTCCATTAACTAGAAAAGATTATTGCATTATGCAACCTGTTGAAGACATGATGCCATTGTGTGATTTAGATTAAGCGATAAGTATACTTCTTAAAAGAAAAAAACTATGTTATCAACAAAGCCTGCAAGCAGAAGATTGTTGAAAGAAATTAGCTCCTAAATTCGTTCATAAATTGCATGAATTTAGTAAGATAGCAATAGAACACAAGATCCATGCAGACTAAAAATGTAAGAAAGAGCTAAGCTCTACACCGTGTCCTGCAAATGACCTGAAAAGCATTGTACTAGTTCGACAATAAAGAGAGGGATAGATCACATTCATCTTCACTCCTCATCAAACAAGACAGAGCAACCCAATAGAATGGTACCTCATATTCTACCGTTCCAAGCTACTCGCTTTCACCATCCTCTTCATCATCGTCATCATCCCCATCCTCAACAAGATAAGCTCCCGGCTCCGCCGTTCGTCTCCGCCGCGTCCTCGACGGAAGGATATTGTCAGGATCGACCTCCGCAAGGGGATCATCAGAAAAATCACTGTCTTCATCTCCACCATCCCCCTCGGGTAGGGAGTCACTATCGTCCTCGCTACTACTGCCGTCCGAGTCATCGAATTCTCCCCCATCCTCCTCGTCGACGCCGTCTTCATCCTCAAGCATCACCATCTTCCCCTTGCCTTTATCAGACGCACTCAACACGGTTTTCCCCTTATCCTTACTGGCGTTCCCGTTCACAGCGCCTTCATCCAAGAGGCCGACTTCGAGGGGAGCGTCGGATTTGTGCTGCTTCTTCAACGTCTCATCCTTCCTTTCTACCGCGTTATCGGGTTTTCGCTTGAGACGGGGCTCGGTCTCCAATTCTTGTTGATCTATGGATTCTCCTTGCGTCCCCGCCATGGCTAGGGTTTTAGTGGCGCAGAAGGCAAAGTTGCGAGCTTGAGATGAATCGAGGACTCCCCTGATTAAGACGGGGATGAGGGAACAGCCCGTGACTGCAGGGTCACCGGAGTAATTTCGATTTGAATGATCCCACCGTAAAAATTTGACCCAAATTTTTAAAAATAATAATATATATTTATTAATTCCTGTAATAATTTAAATTTTTTATTATTACAAACAAAATATTAAAAAAATATAGGGGCATTTAACTGCATGCCACACAAACTTTTTAAAATTATATCACACATATTTTCTTCACAAAATTTACACTATGGATTGTGAAGAAAGTGTGTGTGGTGTAATACATGAAGATTTATGTGGCATGTGGGTAATTATCTCAAGAATGAGGCATTATAACTCTGCTAACACAATTTTTTCGATTGCTTCAAATTGTGTGAAAAGACCTAAAAGAAGTCAACGTAAGAATACGAGTTCAAATTCATAATTTTTAACATTCCTCTTCTACTTAAAAAAACATCCAACTAACACCTACGATTGACTATAGACTCTCTGTTTCTCTATGCAACAAGGGTAAGATCTCATCAAACTTTCGTTCAGCAACATTGTAATTTAATTTTCATCAAATCTTGATTACCTTTATTTGATCTTAGATGTTTTTAGGCTTATAAACGGGCTAGATTCGGATCGAGTAAGCCCCAATCTGGATCAGACCCGGATACATTGGGATTGAATTAAAAATTGAAACGGATATGGGTGGACCAGAATCCGTTCCATGATTCGTCGCGATTCGAATTTTTGAATTAAATTTCAAGTTAATTGTGAAATTTTCGTATATAATTTATCATTAATTTCTTTTAAGGGTGAACAAGTGAACTTGTAGTAAGACCAACACTGTAAAGTCTGATAAATAGCTTAATGAGTGCTATATAGAAAATTACAAACTGTAAATTAAATCAACATATTGGAGGATCTATAGAATTGTAGGAATTTTTTTGATGTTATCATAAGAAATTCTGGTTATTTAAAGAAAATTAATTAGAGCTCAAATACAAAATAAAACTTAATCCTAAAGGAATTAAATAATTAAAACCAATTAAAATTCTTGGCTTGTAGTTCATCTCTAAAACAAAAATTGAATCTTGAAGTAAAAAATGCTGTAAGTTGCAATAAACTATTTGTTATGTGTCTAATCTCACTCTATTCTTTATTAATTCACACAGTTTTAACATGGGTTAGATTTTTTTCGGATCAGATTAGCTTCAACCTGGTACTACGCAATCGGGGCGGTTGGGGTTTTCGGATTACTAGTGCAGGTCAAAAAGCTATTTCATTTTATAATCTAATCAGTTTAAATTTTAGATTGAATTGAATCATAACCCGACCCATTTACATGCCCGATTGTTTTCACTAAATCTAAGCCACCTTTTTTGAATCCTGGCAATTTTGATCAGATTTTTACCAGTTAAGTGCAAGAATCCATTAGAATTCTTTACATGCTTGCCATTAATGAGATTATCTCACTAAACTCCATCCAATACTATTGTATTACTTTATTATCATCCAACAACCTTGGATGTTTGCTTCCCCTTCTAGTTGGCAACCACGACTATGTTGTGTCAGATTCTTACTAAATCGATTTTGTCGGACTTGATAAACATCGTTAAAGGGTATTGCTAGATGGCTCGAGCTTGCTTCAACTTATGGCTAGCTCAATATTGCTTAAACCACCTCGTTGGAGATCAAGTCACTTTGATGAAACTATCATATAGACAAGATTAAATTAAAATTGCATATATTCTCTTCAAATACAAGAACAACTAATTAAATACTCACATAACTGTTTGTATTCAGTTAGAATAACTTATTATGCAATGAATCATACTCTAAATGCGTGTACTCCACTTTAATTCAACGTAATTCAATGAATAGTTGAAAAAATATCACTATATATTCAACTCAAATTCATTGATACGTCATAAGTCAGAAGATAAAAGAGTATACTCTCTTAAAATAGATCGATATACTAATAAATAGATATTTAATTATAGGTATTACATTAAAACACAATCAAATGTCTCTAATAGATCACCAAATATCAATTTTCGATTGAAATACATCAATATGAAAATATTAGGTTTGTAATTAGAGTATTATGTTAAAAAATTTTATATAGACAAGATTAAAGTCAAATTACATATATTCTCATCAAATACAATAAAAACCAATTAAATACTTACATAATTGCTTGTATTCAATTAAAATAACTTATTATGCAACGAATCATACTCTAAATACTTGTACTCCACTTGAATTCAACGTAATGCAATGAATAGCTGCAAAAACATTACTATTTAACTCAAATCCAATGATATGCCATAAATCAACCCCTAAAAGAGTCTATTCTATTAAAATTAATCAATATACTGATAAATAGATGCATAATTATAGGTATTACATTAAAACGCAATCAAATGTCCCTAATGGATCGCCAAATATCAATGTTTGATTGAAATACATCAATATCGCAAATATTAGGTGTCTAATTAGAGTATTATGTAAAAAAACATTCACTTAAACAAGATTAAAGTTAAATTTCATATATTCTCCTCAAATACAATAAACACTAATTTAATACCCACACAATTGCTTGTATTCAATTAAAATAACTTATTAT
>KZ451969.1:2328736-2344892 GCA_002786265.1 Apostasia shenzhenica | reverse complement strand
ATATGTCCTGAATCAGACCATAAAAGAGCCTATTCTCTTAAAATTGATCGATATACTGACAAATAGATGTGTAATTATAGGTATTATATTAAAACGCAATAAAATGTCCCGAATAGATCGACACATATTATTGTTCGATTGAAATATATTAATATAGCAAACATTAGGTGTGTGATCAGAGTTTTATGTTAAAAAAAAATCATATAGACAGGATTAATGTCAAAGTGCATATATTATCTTCAAATACAATAAAAACTAACTGAATACCCGTACAATTACGTGTATTCAGTTAAAATTACTTATTATGCAATGAATCGTACTCTAAATGGTTGTACTCCACTTAAATTCAACGTAATGCAATGAATAGTTGCAGAAACATCACTATTCAACTCAAATTCATACATATGTCATAAATTAGACCCTAAAAGAGCCTATTCTCTTAAAATTGATCAATATACTAACAAAAAGATGTATAATTATAGGTATTATATTAAAACGCAATCAAATGTTCCTAATAGGTTGCCAGATATTATTTTTCGATTGAAATACATCAATATAGCAAACATTAGGTGTGTAATCAAAGTATTATGTTAACCAACCATCATATAGACAAGATTAAAGCCAAATTGCGTGTATTCTCTTCAAATACAATAAAAACTAATTGAATACTCACATAATTGTTTGTATTCTGTTAAAATAACTTATTATGTAATGAATCGTACTCTAAATTCTTGTACTCCACATGAATTCAATGTAATTAAATAAGTAGTTGCAAAAACATTATTCAACTCAAATTCATTGATGTCATGAATCAGACCCTAAAAAGGCCAATTCACTTAAAATTGATCGATATACTGACAAATAGATGTGTAATTATAGGTATTACAATAAAACCCAATGAAATGTCCCTAATAGATCGCCACATATCATTTTTCGACTGAAATACATCAATATAGCAAACATTAGGTGTGTAATCAGGGTATTATGTTAAAAAACTTTTATATAGACAAGATTAAAGTCAAATTACATATATTCTCTTCAAATACAATAAAAACCAATTAAATACTTACACAATTACTTGTATTCAGTTAAAATAACTTATTATGCAACGAATCATACTCTAAATACTTGTACTCCGCTAGAATTCAATGTAATGCAATGAATAGCTGCAAAAACATTACTATTTAACTCAAATCCATTGATATGTTATAAATCAACCCCTAAAACAGCCTATTCTATTAAAATTAATCGATATACTGATAAATAAATGCATAATTATAGGTATTACATTAAAACGCAATCAAATGTCCCTAATAGATCGCCAAATATCAATGTTTGATTGAAATACATCAATATCGCGAATATTAGGTGTCTAATTAGAGTATTATGTTAAACAATATTCTTTTAAACAAGATTAAAGTCAAATTGCATACATTCTCTTCAAATACAATACTCTCACAATTGCTTGTATTCAGTTAAAATAATTTATTATGCAATGAATCGTACTCTAAATGCTTGTACTCCACTTGAATTCAACGTAATGCAATGAAGAGCTACAAAAACATCACTATTCAACTCAAATTCATACATATGTCATAAATCAAATCATAAAAGAGCCTATTCTCTTAAAATTGATCGATATACTGATAAATAGATGTGTAATTATAGGTATTATATTAAAACAGAATTTAAATGTCCCTAATAGATAGCCAAATTTTAATTTTAGATTGAAATACATCAATATAGCAAATATTAGATGTATAATCAGAGTATTACGTTAAAAAACCTTCATATAGACAACATTAATGTCAAATTGCACATATTCATTGATGTCACTATTCAACTAAATTTTATTGATGACATAAATCAGATCCTAAAAGAGCCTATTCCCTTAACATTGATCGATATACTAACAAAAAGACGTATAATTATAGGTATTACATTAAATAGCAATCAAATGTCCCTAATAAATCAACACATATCATTGTTCGACTGAAATACATCAATATAGCAAATAAAAGGTGAGTAATCTGAGTTTTATGTTAAAAAACCTTCATATAGACAAGATTAAAATCAAATTACATATATGCTCTTCAAATACTATAAAAACTAATTGAATACTCACATAAATGCTTGTATTTAGTTAAAATAACTTATTATGCATTGAATCGTACTCTAAATGCTTGTACTCCACTTGAATTCAACGTAATTCAATGAATAGTTGCAAAAACATCACTATTCAACTTAAATTCATTAATATATCATAAATCAGACCCTAAAAGAGCCTATGCTCTTAAACTTGATCGATATACTAATAAATAGATGTGTAATTATATGTATTACATTAAAACGCAATCAAATATCCCTAATAAATCTAAACATATTATTTTTTGACTAAAATACATCAATATAGCAAACATTAGGTGTGTAATCAGAGTATTTTAATAAAAACCCTTCATATAGACAAGATTAAAGGGAAATTGATATATATTCTCTTCAACTACAATAACAACTTATTTAATACTCACATATTGCTTGTATTCAGTTAAAATAACTTATTATGTAATGAATTGTACTTTAAATACTTGTACTCCACGTGAATTCGACATAACTTAATCAATAGTTACAAAAATATCACTATTCAACTCAAATTCATTGATATATCATAAATCAGACCCTTAAAGAGCCTATTCTCTTAAAATTGATCGATATACACATAAAAAGATGTGAAATTACTAGTATTACATTGAAACGCAATCAAAGGTCCCTTCCCAGCGCACCGCCCATCCCTTCGCTGCTCCCGCCCAATCACGCTTAACTAACGTGATTTTTTCAAAAAAAAAAAATGCAACACGAGGACTTCTTAGGAGGTCACCCATCTTAGTACTACTCTCGCCCAAGCACTCTAAACTGCAGAGTTCTGAAGGGATTCGGTGCTTTTTTTTTGAAAGATGGCAAGCAATAGCATTAAACTAAATCGATATTACAAATAATATAGAAGTCAACCAGCATCCTCCTTGAGGATGTTGCAAAAAGCAATGAGAAGAGGCATATCTCTCTCCCAGCAAAAATTACCTAATGTAGCATAATGAGCCAAAAAGTCGGCTGCACTATTTACGTTACGTGATATATGTGTAACCTTACAAAAAGAGAATGAAAGCAAAATATTTGTAATCTGCTCAACGATAATGTCTCTATGCGGGTTTGCATGGGTTCTAAGATCTTCTGAAGGCATTGCTAGTGTTCCATTTAGAGCTCTATTTGCTAGTTGCTGCTCTCCTTGTTGCTGCTCTGAAGTCTGAATAGCTCCATACATGCTCTGTGAAATCTAACTGGCGTCGAGAGATTCCATATTGGAACAAGCTATTGTGAACAAGTTGTAGCACCTCCATAGAGTCTCCTTCCAACCAAACCTGACATGTCCTAGGCACATCGTCTGAGATGGTTCTCAATCCCTCAAGTGCAGCCCATTTCTCTGCAGTATGTACCACACTTGTTAGGATTCTTTTACCTCCACCCCTGATAAAACTTGTCATGTGGTCTCTTATAATGTAGCCAGCTCCTGCTATGCCTCCTCCTTATACTGAACCATCGAAATTAACTTTGATCCATCCAGGAATTGGGGGAACCGGTGCTTTAATGTAGGTTTGGTCGCACTAGTATTGTTAGTTTGGCGACATCTATTTAGATCACTCGGGAAGCTGACGCCCGATATTGACTTTCTATTATCTTGACGGAATTCAACCACCGAAATAATATTTATTACATTCTAAATAATTTATTTCTTTCAAAATAATTATCTGGAAAACCGGCGCAACGTGACGGCTTCTCAGCGCATCGCACATCCCTTCGCCGCTCCCGCCCAAGCATGCTTAACTCACGTGATTTTTTCCAAAAAAAGAATGCAACACGAGGACTTCCCAGGAGGTCACACTTCCTAGTACTACTTTCGCCCAAGCACGCTTAACTGCAGAGTTCTAATGGGATTTGGTGCTTTAGTGCTTGTTTGGTCGCACTCGTATTGTTAGTTTGTCGATGTCTATTTAGATCACCTAAAATAGAATTTTATTTCTTTCAAAATAATTTCCTTGAACACCGGCGCAACGCGACTGCTTCCCAGCACGCCGCCCATCCCTTCGCTGCTTCCGCCCAAGTGCACTAAACTCACATGATTTTTTCCCAAAAAAGATTGCAACACAAGGACTTCCCAGGACAACCTATCCGAGTACTACTCTCGCCAAAGCACGCTTAACTGCGGAGTTCTGATAAGATCAGGTGCTTTAGTGCTTGTATAGTCGCACACGTATTGTTATTTTGCCGACGTCTATTTAGATTACCCGGAATGCTGACCCTTGATTTTGGGTTCTATTCTCTTGACAGAATTAAAGCCTCGAAATAAAATTTATTTCTTTCTTAATGATTTTTCTGGAAAAACCGGCATAACGTGACGGCTTCCTAGCGCGTTGCACATCTCTTCGCCGCTCCCGCCCATGCACGCTTAACTTACATGATTTTTTCCTAAAAAATATGCAACACGAGGACTTCCCAGGCAATCACCCATCCTAGTACTACTCTCGCCCAAGAACGCTTAACTGTGGAGTTCTGATGGGATTCGATTCTTTAGTGCTGGTATGGTCAAACTCATATTGTTAGTTTGCCGACATCTATTTAGATCACTGGGATGGTGATGCCCGATTTTAGCTTTCTATTCTCTTGACGGAATTCAAGCCCCGAAATAAAATTTATTTCTCTCTAAATGATTTTCTGGAACACCGGCGTAACACGACGGCTTCCCAACGCACCGCCCATCCCTTCGTCGCTCCCACCCAAGCACGCTTAACTCACGTGATTTTTTCAAAAAAAAGTGTGCAATACAAGGACTTCCCAAGAGGTCACCCATCGTAGTACTACTCTTGCCCAAGCACGCTTAACTGCAGAGTTCTAATGGGACCCGATGCTTTAGTGCTAGTATGATCGCACTCATATTAATAGTTTGCCGACGTCTATTAAGATCACCCGCAACACTGACGCCTGATTTTGGGTTTCTATTCTCTTGACGGAATTCAAGCCACGAAATAAAATTTATTTCTTTCTAAATGATTTTTTGGAACACTGGCGCAACGCGACGGCTTCCCAGCACGCCGCCCATCCCATCGCCGCTCCAGCGCAAGCACGCTTAACTCACGTGATTTTTCTTGAAAAAGAATGTAACACAAAGACTTCTTAGGAAGTCACCCATCCTAGTACTACTCTCGCCAAGCACGCTTAATTGCGGAGTTCTGATGAGATCTGGTGCTTTAATGCTGGTATGGTCGCACTTGTATTGTTAGTTTGCTGACGTCTATTTAAATCACACGGGTCGCTGACGCCGATTTTCGCTTTCTATTCTCTTGACGGAATTCAAGCCCCAAAATAAAATTTATTTCTTTCTAAATGATTTTCTGGAACATCGACGTAACACGACGGCTTCCCAGCCCGCCGCCCATCCCTTCGCCGCTCCCAACCAAGCATGATTAACTCACGTGATTTTTTTCAAAAAAAAGTGCAACACTAGGACTTCCCAGGAGGTCAACCATCCTAGTACTACTCTAGCCCAAACACGCTTAACTGCGGAGTTCTGATGGGATACGGTGCTTTAATGTTGGTATTATCGCACTCATATTGTTATTTGCCGACGTCTATTTAGATCACCCGGGAAGCTGAAGTTCAATTTTGGGTTCTATTCTCTTGACGGAATTAAAGCCCCAAAATAAAATTTATTTCTTTCTAAATGATTTTTTGGAAAATCGGCGCAACGCGACAGCTTCCCAGCGCATCGCACATCTCTTTGCTGATCCCGCCCAAGCAAGCTTAACTCACGTGATTTTTTTGAAGAAAAAGAATGCAACAGGAGGACTTCCTAATAGGTTACTCATCCTAATGCTATTCAATTTTGGGTTCTATTCTCTTGACGGAATTAAAGCCCCAAAATAAAATTTATTTTATTCTAAATAATTTACTAGAACACCGGCACAACACGACGGTTTGCCAGAGCAACGCCCATACCTTCGCCGCTCCCGCCCAAGCACGCTAAACTCACGTGATTTTTTCAAAAAAAAAATGCAACACTAGTACTTCCTAGAAGATCACCCATCCTAGTATGCTCCGCCCAAGCACGCTTAACAGCGTAGTTCTAATAGGATCCGGTGCTTTAGTGTAGGTATGGTCACAGTTGTATTGTTAGTTTGTCGACGTCTATTTAGATCACCCGGGACGTTGACGCTCGATTTTGGCTTTCTATTCTCTTGACGAATTCAAGCACCGAAATAAAATTCATTTATTTCTAAATGATTTTCTGGAAAACCGGCGCAATGCTACGGCTTCTCAGCGCATTGCACATCCCTTCGTTGCTCCCGTCGAAGCACGTTTAACTCACGTGAGTTTTTCCAAAAAAAGAATACTACACGAGAACTTCCTAGGAGTTCACCCATCCTAGTACTACTCTCGCCGAAGCATGCTTTACTGCGAAGTTCTGATGGGATCCGGAGCTTTTGGGCTGGTATAGTCGCACTAGTATTGTTAGTTTATCGATGTCTGTTTAGATCACCCGGGACGCTGATGCCCGATTTTGGCTTTCTATTCTCTTAACGAAATTCAAGCCCTAAAAAAAAATTTATTTCTTTCTAAATAATTTTTTGGGAAGCCATCGCGTTGCGCCGGTTTCCAAGCGCGTCGCCCATCCCTTTGCCGCTGCTGCCCAAGCATGCTTAACCCATGAGATTTTTTTCCAAAAAATGAACGCAACACGAGGACTTTCTAGGATGTCACCCATCCTAGTACTACTTTTGCCCAAGCACGCTTAAATGCAGAGTTCTGAAGGGACTCAGTGCTTTAGTGCTAGTATGATCGCACTCGTAATGTTAGTTTGCCGACGTCTATTAAGATCACCCGGGACGCTGTCGCCCGATTTTGGGTTTCTATTATCTTGATGGAATTTAAGCCCCGAAATAAAATTTATATCTTTCTTAATAATTTTTCTAGAAAACCGGCGTAACGTGATGGCTTCCCAGCGCATCACACATCCCTTCGCCGCTCCTGTCAAAGCACGCTTAACTGATGTGATTTTTTTCAGAAAAAGAATGCAACACGAGGACTTCCCAAGAGGTCACTCATCCTAATTCTACTCTCCCCCAAGCACGCTTAACTGCGGAGTTCTGATGGGATCCAGTGCTTTAGAGCTGGTATGGTCGCACTCGTACTGTTAGTTTGCCGACGTCTATTTAAATCACCTAGGACGCTGACGCCCGATTTTAACTTTTTATTCTCTTGACAGGATTTAAGCCCCGAAATAAAATTTATTTCTTTCAAAATGATTTTCTGGAATACCGGCACAACGCGACGGCTTCACAGCACGCCGCCCATCCCTTCGCCGCTCTCGTTCATGCACGCTTAATTCACATAATTTTTTCCAAAAAAAGAATGCAACACGAGGACTTCCTAGGAAGTCACCCATCTGTACTACTCTCGCCCAAGCACGCTTAATTGCGGAGTTCTGATGGGACCAGGAACTTTAGTGCTGGTATGGTCGTACTTGTGTTGTTAGTTTGCCGACGTTTATTAAGATTACCCGGGATGCTGACGCCCGATTTTGGCGTTCTATTCTCTTGACGGGATTCAAGCCCCGAAATAAAATTTATTTCTTTCTAAATAATTTTCTGGAAAACCGGCACAATGCGACGGCTTCCCAGCGCGTCACACATCCCTTTGCCGCTCCCGCCCAAGCACGCTTAATTCACGTGATTTTTTCCAAAAAAAGAATGCAACACGAGGACTTCCTAGGAGGTAGCCCATCCTAATACTACTCTCGCCCAAGCATGCTTAACTGCAGAGTTCTAATGAGATGCGGTGCTTTAATGCTGGTATGGTTACACTCATACAGTTAGTTTGTCAACGTCTATGTAGATTTTGTGTTTCTTTTCTCTTGAAAGAATTCAAGCCTCGAATAAAATTTATTTCTTTCCAAATAATTCTCGCGAAAACCAGCGCAACGCGACGGTTTCCCAGCGCGTCGCACATCCCTTCGCCGCTCCTGCCCAAGCATGCTTAACTCATGTGATTTCTTTCAAGAAAAAGAATGCAACACGAGAACTTCCCAAGCGGTCACACATCCTGGTACTACTCTCGCCCAAGCACGCTTTACTACAGAGTTCTGATGGGATCCGGAGTTTTAGTGCTGGTATGGTTGCACTATTATTGTTAGTTTACCGACGTCTGTTTAAATCACCGGGGTCGCTGATGCCCGATTTTGGCTTTCTATTCTCTTGACAGAATTCAAGCCTCGAAAATAAATTTATTTTTTTCTTAATGATTTTTTGGAAGGCCATCACGTTGCGCCGATTTCCAAGCGCGTAGCCCATCCCTTCGCCGCACCAGCCCAAGCACGCATAACTCACATGATTTTTTCCAAAAAAGAATGTAACACGAAAACTTCCCAGGAGGTCACCCATCGTAATACTACTCGCGACTCGGCGCAACCGTCGGCGATGTTGCGCCGCCCCACCCGTCCGCCAGATCGGGAGGTGAGAGATGGGGTCTCCTCCCAATCCAGTGGTCGTGCCACACTACGCGACATTTGTTATCTATTCGACGTCGCGCGGATCCGGTGGAGAGAGAGGTAAGGGTATAATTGTAATTTTTTAATTTTAATAATAAAAAAAAGATCTATATAATAATTTTTTAAAAGATAAAAACTTTGATGTTATAATTTTAAAAATATGAACTTGTGTGATAATAAGTCTTAAACTCAAAGACCCCATTCTAAATCCCTTATTTATTTATTTATTTATTTTATTATTTTATAGAATGAAAAAAGTAGTCGTCATAAAACACATTTACTACGCAATATTATGAAATCAGTACAATAAAAAAATTATTATCTTGACGGAATTCAAGCCTGAAATAAAATTATCTTGACGGAATTCTATTTAGATCACCCGGGATGCTGACGCCCGATTTTGGCTTTCTATTATCTTGACAGAATGCAAGCCCCGAAATAAAATTTTATTTCTTTTTAAATGATTTTCTGGAAAACAGGCGAACCGCGACGGCTTCCCAGCGCGAGGACTTCTCAGGAGGTCACCAATCATAGTAATACTCTCGCCCAAGCTCGCTTAACTGCAGAGTTCTAATGAGATCCGATGCTTTAGTGCTGGTATATTTGCACTCATATTGTTAGTTTATCGACGTCTATTTAGATTACCCAGGATGTTAATGCCCGATTTTGAGTTTCTATTCTCCTGACGGAATTCAAGCCACAAAATAAAATTTCTTTCTTTCTAAATGATTTTCTGGAAAACCGGCACAACGCGACGGCTTCCCAGCGTGTCGCACATCCCTTCGACGCTCCCGCCCAAGTGCACTTATCTCACGTGATTTTTTTCAAAAAAAAAATACAACACGAGCACTCCCCAGGAGGTCACCCATCCTAGTACTACTCTCGCCCAAGCATACTTAACTGTGGAGTTCTGATAGGATCCAATACTTTAGTGCAGGTATGGTCGCAATTGTATTGTTAGTTTGTTGACGTTTATTTAGATCACCCGGGACGCTGACGCCCGATTTTGGCTTTCTATTCTCTTGATGAATTCAAGCACCGAAATAAAATTTATTTCTTTTTAAATGATTTTCTGGAAAACTGGCGCAATGCGACGGCTTCCAAGCCCGTCGCAAATCCTTCCGCCGTTCCGCATAAGCACGTTTAACTCACGTGATTTTTTTCAGAAAAAGAATGCTACATGAGGACTTCCCAGGAGTTCACCAATCCTAATACTACTCTCGCTGAAGCACGCTTTACTGCGAAGTTCTGATGCTATTCAGAGCTTTACGGCTGGTATGGTCGCACTAGTATTGTTAGTTTACCGATGTCTGTTTAGATAACCCGGGAAGGTGATGCCCGATTTTGGCTTTCTATTCTCTTAACGAAATTCAAGCCCCGAAAAAATTTATTTCTTTCTAAATAATTTTTTGGGAAGCCGTCGCGTTGCATCGGTTTCCAAGTGCATCTCCCATCCCTTCGCCTCTCCTGCCCAAACACGCTTAACTCATGAGATTTTTTTCCAAAAAAAGAATGCAACACGAGAACTTCCTAGGAAGTCACCCATCCTAGTACTACTCTCGCCCGAGCACGCTTAACTGCGGAATTTTGATATGACCAGGTACTTTAGTGATGGTATGGTCGTATTTGTGTTGTTAGTTTGCCGACGTCTATTAAGATTCTCTGGGACGCTGACTCCCGATTTTTGCGTTCTATTCTTTTGACGGGATTCAAGCTCCAAAATAAAATTTATTTCTTTCTAAATAATTTTTTGGAAAACCGGCACAACGCGACGGCTTCCCAACGCGTCGCACATCCTTTCGCCGCTCCCGCCCAAGCACGTTTAACTCACGTGATTTTTTTCAAAATAAGAATGCAACACGATGACTTCCAGGAGGACACCCATCTTAGTACTATTCTGGCCCAAGCTTGCTTAATTGTAGAGTTCTGATGGGATCCGGTGCTTTAGTGCTGGTATGATTGCACTCGTATTGTTAGTTTGACGACGTCTACGTAGATCAGCCGGGACGCTAACGCCCGATTTTGTGTTTCTATTCTCTTGACAGAATTCTAGCCTGAAATAAAATTTATTTCTTTGTAAATAATTTCCTCGAAAACCGGCGCAACGTGATGACTTCTAAGTGCGTCGCACATCCCTTCGCCGCTCTTGCCCAAGCATGCTTAACTCACGTGATTTTTTTTCAGAAAAAAAATGCAACACGAGAACTTCCCAGGTGGTCACACATCCTAGTACTACTCTCGCCCAAGCACGCTTTACTACGGAGTTCTAATGGGATCCAAAGTTTTAGTGTTGGTATGGTCGCACTATTATTGTTAGTTTACCGACGTCTGTTTAGATCACCGGGGTCACTGATGCCCGATTTTGGCATTTTATTCTCTTGACAGAATTCAAGCCCCGAAAACAAATTTATTTATTTTTAAATGATTTTTTGGGAAGCCGTCGCGTTGCGCCGGTTTCCAAGCGCATCACCCATCCTTTCGCCGCTCCAGCCCAAGTATGCATAACTCACGTGATTTTTTTCAAAAAAAGAACGTCACACGAGGACTTCCCAAAAGGAAACCCATCGTAGTACTACTCTCGCCCAAGCACGCTTAACTGCAGAGTTCTAATGGGACCCGATACTTTAGTGCTAGTATGATCGCACTCATATTAGTAGTTTGCTAACGTCTATTAAGATCACCCAGGACGCTGAGGCCGGATTTTAGGTTTCTATTTTCTTGACGGAATTTAAGCCCCGAAATAAAATTTATTTCTTTTCTGAAAATCGGCATAACGTGACGGCTTCCCAGCGTGTCGCACATCCCTTCGCCGCTCCCGCCCATGCACGCTTAACTCACGTGATTTTTTCCTAAAAAAATGCAACACAAGGACTTCCCAGGCGATCACCTATCCTAGTACTACTCTCGCCCAAGCACGCTTAACTGCGGAGTTCTGATGGGATTCGGTTCTTTAGTGCTGGTATGGTCACACTCGTATTATTAGTTTGCCGACATCTATTTAGATCACCCGGGATGCTGACGACAGATTTTGGCTTTCTATTCTCTTGATGAAATTCAAGCCCCGAAATAAAATTTATTTCTTTCTAAATGATTTTCTGGAATACCGGCGTAACACGACGGCTTCCCAACGCGCCGCCCATCCCTTCGCCGCTCCTGCCCAAGCATGCTTAACTCACGTAATTTTTTTTTCAAAAAAATAATGCAACATGAGGACATCCCAGGAGGTCACCCATCCTAATACTACTCTCGCCCAAGCATACTTAACTGCGGAATTCTAATGGGATTCGGTGCTTTAGTGCTGGTATGATTGCACTCATATTGTTAGTTTACCGACGTCTATGTAGATCACCCGGAACGCTAACGCCCGATTTTGTTTTTCTATTCTCTTGATGGAATTTAAGTCTCGAATAAAATTTATTTCTTTCTAAATGATTTTCTCGAAAACCGGCGCAACGCGATGGGCTTCCCAGCCCGTCGCACATCCCTTCGCCGCTCCTGCCTAAGCACGCTTAACTCACGTGATTTTTTTCCAGAAAAGGAATGTAACATGAGGAGGTCACCCATCCTAGTACCACTCTCGCCCAAGTATGCTTAACTGCAGAGTTCTGATGGGATACTGTGCTTTAGTGCTGGTATGGTTACACTCGTATTGTTAGTTTACCAATGTCTATTTAGATCACCCGGGGCGCTGACGCCCGATTTTGACTTTCTATTCTTTTGACATAATTCAAGCAACGAAATAAAATTTAATTGATTCTAAATGATTTTTCTGGAACACCGGCGCAACGCGACGGCTTGCCATCGTATCGCACATCCCTTCGACGCTCCCGCCCAAGCACAATTGAATCACGTGATTTTTTTTTCAGTAAAAAAATGCAATACAAGGACTTCCCAGGAGGTCACTCATCGTAACACTACTCTCACTCAAGCATGCTTAACTGCGGAGTTCTGATGGTATCCGATGCTATAATGTCTGTATGGTCACGCTCGTATTGTTAGTTTGTCGACGTCTATTTAGATCACCCAGGACGCTCACGCCCGATTTTGACTTTCTATTCTCTTGACAAAATTTTAGCTCCGAAATAAAATTTATTTCTTTCAAAATGATTTTCTAGAACACCGGCACAATGCGACGGCTTCACAGCGCGTCGCCCATCCTTTCGCCGCTTCTGCCTAAGCACGCATAACTCATGTGATTTTTTTTCCAAAAAAGAATGCAGCACGAGAATTTCCTAGGAGATCACCCATCCTAGTACTACTCTCGCCCAAGCACGCTTAACTGCAGAGTTCTGATGTGATCCTGTCTTCCAATGAGAAACTCACCGATTCGGCGGCAGACCCACCCCTCGCGGCCGCTCGCAGTTGCCGCGCCACCCCGAGCTGCTGCTGGTGCAGTCGACGCCCGACCAAGCGACGTCGCCCGGCTGCCAGATGGGGAGGAGAGAAAGACTTCCCCTTTCTCTCTCCTCCCCATCCGGCGGCCATGCGACTCAGCACATTCGTCTGCGATGTCGTGCCGCCCCACCCGGCCGCCGGATCGGGAGGAGAGAGAGGGGCTCTCCTCCCGATCCAGTGGCCGTGCCACACCGCGCGACGTATGTTGTCTATCCGACATCGCGCGGATCCGGTTGAGAGAGAGGTAAGGGTATAATGGTAATTTTTTTATTTTTAATAGTAAAAAAATAAAAAAAGATCTATATAATAATTTTTTAAAAGATAAAAACTTTGATGTTATAATTTTAAAAATATGAATTTGTGTGATAATAAGTCTTAAACTCAAAGACCCAGTCTAAATCCTTTTTTATTTATTTTATTATTTTATTGAATGAAAAATGTAGTCGTGAGAAAACACATTTACTACGTAATATTATGAAATCACTACAATAAAAAAAAACAATAAAAATTATTAATTTCCTTTTAAAAGAAAAAAAAATCTCCGACTTGAGTACCTTGGCTGCTGCTTCCAGAGTCGAGACTTCGAACTTCGAAGTCTTCGCTTCTGCCGCCCGATCTACTCAAGATCTAGAATCAAGGGTTTCTGGATCCGATGACGGACTCCCGGCCGTGAATCGCCGATCGGCAGCATCTTTCTTCGACATCGTCTTCGCTGCCACCCAATCCTCCGTCTTCCACCGTCAGCAGGAACGATTGCGCCGCGGGCAATGTGGACAGGGTTCTCTTCAAGAATCTCGTAGAAATGGTACCGCTCGTCGAATCACTCATGGTAGGAGGCTCCTTGGGATTGCTATTGTGATTCTACGTTTCTGTTTCACTCCCGTGTTATTTTCTCTGGATTTTTTCAGGATAAGTGGGCGAATTCGTCTTTCACTCGGAGAGCTTCGATGGTGTACACACCCGCTCCTTCTCAGATGAAGCAGGTAAGAGATTTTGGACTCAGTTTCCTCCTCCACTTTTTTCGCGAACATGGATGGTTGCTTCGGGATCTGCTGATGGCCGGTCGTATTTTGGCTTTAATGTAGTTTGTTTTTCTGCTGCTTGTCTAGCGCTAACCGTCTTCCGTTCTCATAGATGTATCCTTCTACATCAAACTGCAATATTTCGTTCAGTCATGCCACGAGGTTTCAATTTTTTGTTATGTCATTTAGACCATTGCTTCATTAATGTTTGAAAAATTCGATACAGATATTCAGAAGTTTTCTTCTCTTTGTAGAATGGGACTCTTGAAATTTGAATTATCAATGTTTTGTATAATATGAATGGTGCTTATATATCTTTTTGTCACCATTGAGGTAACACCTAGGTTTTGGTGCTTCGAAATGTTATATTATGTTGTACTTAGATTCTATGTCACTCCTTTATTTTATTCAACTTAAAGAAATGTAAATACTTGAGATGTTAATCACGTATGTGCATTATAACATGGTTATTTTCCTTGTGTGCTAGACATAGGGGAGCTTTACTTCCATTTAGAATTTTATAATCACATATATTTTCTTTGAAATGCATGGAAGATAATTTATGATTATATGTTCATAATTTGATTGTGATGTATATTTTGATAGATCAGTAATTTCAAAATAAAAAAGATGGCTCAAACTGATTCCACGAAGAAGCAAAGACGTGCTGGAGAGCTTGGTTCTGATGATTTTTCAGTATTGTCCTCAAAGTCACTGGAAAAAGAAAGTGTCCGCAATGATAAGAGTGAGATTGTTTTCTTACAAAATCAGATTGATGAACTAAAGATGAAGTTAGTAGAGAAAGAGGAAGCACAAAAATTGGCTGAGAATTTAGTCAATGAAGTAAATGCTAATAATGCATTACTCGGTGAGTTAAGACGTCAAGCTTATGAGAAGGATGCAATGATTAAATCTACCAGTACACAATTACACAATGCTAAGGTGAAGTAAAAGTCTGAGCTAACCTGCTTTTTTTTTTATCTCTCTAAGCATGTTAAACTGATTGAAACAGAAATATGCTGCAGCATCGAGTGTTGCATAATGTCTCTCAATGCTTTTTGCTTGAAGGTTTGTTGATAGGGCCCTTACAATAAGAGAGTTCCAAAAAATTGATTACATATGTTGGTTTTAATAGAACAATACATTTTTATAGTTATGAATAATAAATTATTAGCTGTCAGGAGTAGCAGTATCTACACGTGGAATCTTGAATGCCCATTAAACATGAGTTTCAATTCTCTGAGCTGGTTATGCATTGTACCAACTCTATAGTGGCTTACAATATTTTGTTCTTTTATTTTCCCAAAATTGTGTTTTAGCTTAATGTTACAATTTCTTTCCTTCTTTAAACTTAAGTGCTTTCCTTACACACTTTGTGAAATCTTTTAAAATAATTATCCTTAACCAATGGGAGATTTTTTGGTTCTTGATAGTGATCTTTGAACTGATATGCTTGCTCAATTGAACAGATTAAACTTGCTGACAAAGAAGCGGCCTTGGAAAAGTCACATTGGGAAGCACAGATGTTTAACAAAAAAGTAGAGAAACTTCAAGGAGATGTAGTCTCGAGTGAATTAGAAGTCAGTGCACTGATGCAGCTGTTTGAAGTGCTTGCAGTTAGTGATTCTTTTGTGAGTGCTGAAGGCGATATTGCTTATTTCGAACCACTTCTAAATTTAGTAAGCTCATCTATCCTTCTTGAAATTTATATTTCCATCATGTTTAGAAAAAATAAAATTGAGAGTCAAGTGCAAGCTAAATGAGCTAGCACTGGCATCAATCAATTTTGCATTTTATATTGCAAAAGAAGTTCAACATTTGTAGATGTTTTCTTCACAATAACTTAGTTTTCTTTGCCTAATAATAAAAAACTTAGTTTTCTTTGCCTAATAATAAAAAACTTAGTTTTCTTTGCTATTTTTCTCTGCAATATTGTACATTATCTGCCTTGTTAAATTTTATTTTCATCTTCAGATTATATTTAACCAGATTACTACCTGATAAGCTCACCCTTTACATATTAAAGTTGTTCCTAACCCAACTTAAAGAACCCTAGCAAACACGGCAATGTTCCTTCAATTGCAAACTTAGAATGTTTACTTCTTGAAGTTTATTGCCTTTGGAAACTTAAAAGGATAAAGAACAT
>KZ451969.1:2269885-2296413 GCA_002786265.1 Apostasia shenzhenica | reverse complement strand
CTTGTGTCTTGGTCTAGTCGTAAGCAAAATTCTATTGCGCTTTCGACGGCCGAAGCGGAGTATGTGGCGGCAGGTAGTTGTTGTGCACAACTACTCTGGCTAAAACATCAACTACTAGATTATGGTATTGATTTAAGTCATATACCTATCAAATGTGACAACACCAGTTCCATATGCTTAACCAAGAACCCTATTCAACACTCACGAACTAAACACATAGAAATTCGACATCATTTTATTCGTGATCATGTTGAAAAAGGTGATATCTCTTTAGAATATATTCCTACTAGTTTACAACTTGCTGATATCTTTACCAAACTATTGCATGAGGATAGATTTAACTTCATAATTAGAGAAATTGGTATGCTAGATAGTTCATGTCTATAGAACTCTTGCCATGATTAGCCATTGCATTGATATTTTTATGTGATATTAATTTGCATGAATTGTTAAGTTTTCTTACTTTCACTAAAATCACATTATTGCTGGATTTTTCTCTTCCCTCCAATTCATTGTTGTCTCATCCTTTGATTTTGTTGTTAAACTGTTCAAGTTGTTTTTCACTTCTCTTAGATTTGTTTTTCCAGAGAAATTCGGCCGATTTTGAAAATTGACCTCAGGAGAGATCACCCTGTCCAATTTTGAAAATCCGTCGTTCTTCTCGGGAATTTGGTGTCCGACGGAGCAACTCTGCTTGTTTGACCCATTGACTGAGTCAACGGGCCAAACCCATCGGGCCAGGTCGACCCGCGCAATTTGAATTTCGGGCCGACCGTTTTCTTTCGGGTCAACAGGTAAGACCCGTTAACCCGACAGCTCTACCGCATGCGAAATTTGGGACACGCGCCATGGAAGCGCCTCTTCATGCGCGGTTATCATTTCCCAGGCCTCTCTCTCTCTCATTTCTCTCACTCTCTTTCTTTCTCTCTCGTCTGTGTCGCTTCCTCTTCCTCTTCTCCGCTCTTCGCCTAACCCTAACTCTTCTGTTTCATCTTCTCCATGGCTCCCTCAAAGAAGAGAGCTGCTTCCTCTTCCATCTCCTTTTCCTCTGAAGTAGACTGGACCTCAGCGCCTGAATCCACAGACTCAGACTCATCTGCCGGCAGTCGCCTCAAGGCGCTTGCCCTAGCTACCGTGGAACCCTCTCCTATCTGCTTCCTTTTACCTGAGGAGGATAATGAACACAAAGGTCCTTCTCCCTCCTCCTCCTCCAAGAAGAAGAAGAAGAAGCCGGCTGCTACGGCTTCCTCCAAAAAAGTGAAGGTGGGATCCCTCCGACCAAAGCTGCAAAGAAAAAATCTGTACCTGCAGAGAAAAAAGGTAAATCTTCTGCTGCACCTGCTTCTGCTCCTCCTTTCACCTCCAACAGAAAACAAAGGCTAAGGCCTAGGTTTGGGAAGACTGTCCTTACTGGAAGAAAACCCAAACCTTCGGCTCCGCCCCCTACTGTTGAGATTAGTGAAGAGGAGTCTCCTGATTCTTTCGTCCCTCTCCTCTTTCTGGTTCTGCTCCTTTCTCCTTACCAAAGGTGAAGAGAGGCAAGCAAAAGACTACCTCTCCCTTACCTTCATCTAACTCTTCACCCTCTGTCTCTGCTGAACCCACACTCTCTTCATCTGCTCCTCTATCCCCTAAAATGAAGGACAGAAAGAAGAAGGGGCCAGCAAAACCTTCTTCCATTTCCTCTCTTCTTCTAAATGTCAATGCCCGGAGTTATTTTAATTTGGTTGAAGAAATTCCTATCTTGAATGTCAAGCCCGTCATTTTGAAAAAGGTTGATCCTTTTATCAGAGAAATCATTGAGAGGCAAGGCTGGAATAAATGGCTTTCTTGTAATATCACTGTTTATCCTCTCATTGTTCAAATTTTCTGTGCCAATATGAAGATTGATTTAGAAAATAGGACTCTGGAAACCTCTGTTCAAGGGAAGTCCATCACCATCACTGGTGATGATCTCTCCTCATTTTTTGGTTTCAGCACTCCTACTGATCTTATCATTGTCTCTGATCTTCAAGTTGAATCCAGTTCTTTTTCTGATATTGAATCAACTCTTGTCTTTGATCTTTCCTTCAACCCTCCTGGTGTAAAGAGGCATTTAGCTGGCAAAGTTAAGAAACTGTCTGCCTGCAGTGATCATGCCAAAATCCTAGGCAGAATTCTACAAGAATGCCTGATCCAAATTTGTGGACACAAAAGTGATTGGACTAATATCCATCAATCTGTTGTCTACTATCTGCTGAAGGGTAGGGTTCTTGATACTATTGACATCATTTTTCATGAGCTTGATGGCTGCCGCAACATTCTTAGAAAACTTTCCTCTCATAGGAGCTTGCACTATGGTAATATCATCTGTTATTACCTAAGTACCAACTATGGGATTGATCTTTCCTATGAAATACCCGGTGCTAGATACTACTCTCTTTCTATGGACAACCTTAAGCTTCGCCATCCTAAACCCTCTTACTCCTCTCAACCATCTACTTCCACATCTGATCCGGCATCTACATTCACTCCAAGGTTTGCCCAATTCATTGAGGATGCCTTTCAGGAGCTGGGTCACCATATCCAGAAGCAAGATCTTAAAATTCTCTCCTTACAGGCTCAGATTGAGAGACTTACGCGTGTAACCTCTCAACTCACTGACTTGGTTTGCCATAATGGAACCATCCTTGAGATCCTTGATCTCAAAATTGACTCTATTATGGGCCATTTGAACCCTTTGATTTTGATGACAACAATTAATTTAGTTGTTATAGACTAATCCTCTTGTTTAGTGTGTTAACAGGTTACATTATCTCATTTGAGGATTGAGTCCAAATTAAAGTCCAGAGAAAAGATGGATCTCACTGGAATTTTTATTGTTTTCTTTTCTAGGACTATTATGTAAGCATGTGCATATTTGCCAAGGTTTTTACTCGAATTTTTTCTTTTGGTTTTCTAGTTAAGAAAACTTTATTCTCTTTCGTATTTATCATGTTTGATTGTTTAAGTGAAAATCTCTTTTCAACTTATTCATGTTAAGTAATTAGAATTGAGAGTGTAGCTCACTCAATCTATTGATTTGAGTTTGAAGCTTAACTCAAAGTTTAATACTTATCACATTTTAGGTTAAAAGTTGGTTTAGCTTAAAACAATCTCATGCCTATGATAGATCTCTACATGGTCATTATTTGTTCTTCTATTTTAGTAAATGGCAACATATAACCTATTGGTTAATACCCATGTATTTTCCAAAAGGTTGCATGAGCCACATCAATCCAAATCAAGAGCCATCATTCTTTCTCTTTGTAACTTGGGTTTTGTTTAATCCCATGAATTTTTGGCTTGTGTTTTGATTTCTTGCAGCCTACCGTTTCTTCTTGAAAGCCTAATTTACTATGATGGCCACCATGTAAAATATTGAGGCATGCTTCAACTAATCTTTTTTTATTCTTAATCCACTTGTCTTTGTCCCCTTCATGTTGACTTAAAGCAATAAGCCTACAATCACTAAAAGACAAATGTGGGTTGTTTTTTTCTCTCTCCTTCCAACGAAAATGTTTTTTGCATTCTTAAGCCCATGCATTTTTCCTCTCCAATCTGATTTTTCTCCAACACTGTTTTTGTTTTCTGCATTCTGTTTTTGGAGAACAACGACTCACCTTCTCCTCTCAAGCTCTCATCCGGTTTTTGATCTCCCTAAGCCATACTTGCAAAACATTTTGAAGAAGACTTTAAAGAAGGAGATTGTGGTGTTTCTCAAGCGGAAAGAAGCTGAAATTCCTGATTCTAACTTTGTTTCCTGCTTCTCAAAATTCATATTGCTGCGTTTTGGTTTTTGGTTTGATGAGGATCTTGCTTCCTGAAGTTATTACTCTTTAAGATTCTTCAAACTTCTGTTTTACCACTTGCTCTTCATGTTGAAGGCTTACATTGGGTGATTTTTCTTAAATTATCTTGCTCACTGTTTTTTACATTAGCCTTTTCAGAATTATTTGAGTAGACCCTTGGCTTATTTGCATATGCATAGAGTGCCTCATTGTAATATTGATTCTTGTATATGCATTGTATTGTAAGCTAGCTAGTCTAGCAAACCTGTGCGTGGGGAGTGGACTAGGCGGAAGGCCGAACCACTATAAATCTTTTGTGCCTATTGTGTGATATATTTCTACTGCTTGCCTTTTTCAATTGTTGAATACGTTATTTCTGCACTGTGTTCTATTTTGCAAATTGACCTCATTTCTGCACTGAGTCCTATTTTACAAATTGACCTCATCTTTGCACTGAGTCCTATTTTGCAAATTGACCTCACTTTCTGGTGGTACTCTCTGTTCTATCTCTTCTGCTGTCTGAATTGCTAAATCAACCTTTCTGTATCGTTTGAACTATCTATTAGTTTATTGCCTAAATTTAAATTCATAAATTTTATTATTCCCAATTCACCCCCCTCTTGGGAAGACTTTGGGCCAACACATATTATACCTCAAAAATCCAGCACATGATAATTTATTCAATCCATTTAATACATCAAAACCTACAGCAAATATGAATTTCACTCTCAATAGCAAGCAGACAAAGCCCAATTCCAATCATAGTTTATGTAGAAATAAAGGCATAAGATCATAGTGTTGCTGAAAATAAGTCTTATCGAGGGCATGCATAAGTAGGAACTAAAAGAAGTAATAGAGCCATGAATTTTATCTTTGCAGCAACATGAACTTGAAATCTGAGAAAACACAGCAAAATTCGGGAAATTATGAAACACGATAAGCACACCAAGGGAAAGTCGAATCTCGAAGTCGAAGCCTTAAGCCCCTTCCATAGCCTTAGACGAAATCAAATCGTCCTCGAAATGTAGCCGCACCTGCTCGGTTCGATCAATGAAAGAACGCCGAATGCAGGCGCCTGCAGCCGTGCTAATGACAAAATCCGTGACCACCTGTTCGGATTTCTGAATTGTCCTTGAACGAAGCCGCAGCCTCCTGCTCGGCTCCAATCAGAGGAGAAAATGCCCACACAGCCACCTGCTGCGAAATCAACGACAAATCAACGCGACCTGCATTGAGATTGTTCAAAATGAAGAACCTTCTTCTCACAGCTCAAAAAAAATTGGTCCCCCTCGAGATGCAGCATCCAAGAGATTTTATTGGCAGCTCGGAAGATGAGAAAGACGTTTGCATACTCTGTGTAGGACGTGGCCGGCGGTTGGAGTCATAGCCGGTGGTCGGAGACGTGGACGCGTGGCCAGCGAGAAGAACCGCCGAGTTCGGCCGTGTCGGTGACATGGACCGAGGGCGAGCGATGAGCCAGAGAAGAGGCGCTGGTTCTCTTTGCCAATCGGGAAAAACTGAAGCTTTTAGGGATTTAAGGGGAAAATTTCAAAGTAATTTGTTGTTTCTTCCCCTTTTACATATAGGTCCTCATTGTGCAAATTAAGCCTAATTAACTTAATAAAGATTCAAATTGGGCTCAAATCAAACTCAATTTGATTCCAATTGGATCTTTCTGACTCAAACCAACTTGAACTAAAAATAAAATACATACAGGACTCATAAGTGGGCAGTCCCACTGATAACCCAATTTTTGACTCAACAATAACTCAAATAAATGTGCAGAAAATAAAAATAACTATATACAAGATAACAAATTGTTATAATCTATGCGCAAGGCCATAGATTATAACGTAGCTGCTGATGCTGGTAATCTGGCTCTGCATCAATCCTCCCCAGCTTCGAAAAATTCGACTCCGTCGAAGATTGTTGCAGGTACTCCTCTAGTAAGCTAGGATGAAGATGTGCTAGCTCATCATGTACCAACCATGAATTCTCTATAGATGGAAGATCTTTCCACCTGATAAAGTACCTGTGTAGTAAACAATTAATGGTGAAAATAGTCTAATTGTCTAATATGGCATCCGGCATAAGGGCGGTTGATTGCATCATCAGCTTAGGAGGGAGTGAGATCGTAGACTTCGAAGCTGTTCTTGGTTCATTAGAAGAAGGAACATCAAGATAGGGACTAGGGATGACAGTGAACAATGTAGGTGAAATGGGTCAGTGAAGGGCATAAGATCGATAGGAGAAACTAGATCAAAAAGTGACTCATGATATGGTATAAGATCTGATATATTAAATGTTGGATCTATTCTCATGTGTTTAAGCAGTTCAAGTTCATATGCATTTGAGCTAATCTTCTTGAGAATTCGATAAGGCCCTATCTTTTTTGCAGTAAGTTAGATTTTTCATGGGAAAATCTAACTGAATTTGTATGGACCAACACATAATCACCTACATAAAATTCTATGATATTTGTATGTGAATTTGCATTAATTTTATACTTAGCATAATTTAAAGATAACTTTCGCCTAATCTCCTCATGCAAATCATGAATATGTTGTGCGAAAGATGATGCAAACTCACTAGTCCTATATGACACAGGTAACTTCTCAAGACATAAGTCCTGATAATCAGATAATAAGTTTTGTACTGTCTCTGGAATGTAGTCATCAGAGGGGACATCTTTCTTCTCACGCACCACTAAGGCATATAAAATCGCTTCATTCTTATTTTTTTGCTCAAATGTATGTGAGCTAAGTATATGAATAGATTTCTTTTGCTCTAACGGTACGGATGATTCTTTAGACTTTAATTTCAAAGACTTTGCAGGATTCAATTTCACCTTCTTTCCCTTAAAAGTGAATACATAGGTATTTGATCGGCCATAATGAATCACGTTTAGATCGTATAACCACGGTCTACCAAGTAATACATGAGCGATATTCATAGGCAGACCAAATTTTCTCAGAATATGTTCCCAATTGAATAGGAACTAAACATCTCTGAGTCACAGGAATCATGGTCTCGTCAACCAATGCGACCTTATAAGGTTGTGGGTGAGCTTCTGGCTTTAGATTCATTCGCGCAATGGCAGACGTTGTAAAATATTCATGCAACTATCGCTATCGATAATTAACTTGCAATGAATATCTCCACATCTAAAATACATGTGAAAATTAGCGGTGCGCCTCCAATCGAGGTCGACTTTAGGTGTGGCAATGATGCACTTCATCAATGCTAATTGAGAAGACCCTATGTCTTCCTCAACTATACTAGCGACCTCTTCCATAGGATCAACGTCATCTTCTTCGACGCTATCCTCCATCTCCTCTTCATTCTCAGCTTTAGTTTTGTGACTGAGAAATAGTACTCGTTGTGGGCATTGACTCATATAATGCCCAGTCTTGCGACAAACAAAATACGTAACACTAATGGGCTTGGAGGCAAACGCGCTCCTAGACATTGGTTTCTTACCCTTATCAATAGTAGTAGCAGTACTACCACTCTTGAACCCAAATGGAGTCTGATCGGGTTTTTTGGTGGATTCTCTGGTGTTAGCTCTAACCTTTCTAGCCGTCGTGGCTTTCATATACTATTCTATATCAACAGCACACTGAAAAGCCTCCTCCAAAGTATAGACTTGTCGTGTTAACATCTCTCTCTTAATATCAGCTCGCAATCCAGCTCTAAATCGGGCAATGATATATCGTTCATCTTCCTGGAGGTCACATCGAACCAGCAAGTCATCGAATTAGCTCATGTAATCATTGACACTCAAAGAACCTTACCTCAAATGAGCTAACTCATCCATGAGTCTATCTTGAAAGGAGTATGGGAGGTACTTGGCCTTTCATCTCCTCCCATGAAGAAATATCAGGCTGACCATTCCTATACCTTTGCCTTTCTAGATTGACCCAGTAAGTTTTAGCATGACCCACTAGCTTAATTTTAACAAATCGGACCCTATTCAAATCAGACATCGGCTGCCAGTCGAAAAACTGGTCCATGTCGATAACCCAATCAGCGAAAACCTTAGGGTCAAGTCAACCATCATATGTGGGTGGGTCAATCTTAACCCTACGGGTTAGGTCAGCATCAGGGTCACGCTCAGGACGTCTAGCATCTCCAGTCTCACGCTCATAGCATCGAGGCCTAGGCTTAGGATAACAATCCTGGCGATATGGTGGTCGCGGAGCAGGTATCCACGGGGGCTCTCTATGATATGGGTTATGAGCCTGATAAGGAGCATCGTATCCATATTGTAACCTATCTCCTACACCTTGGTGAAGATACGCCTCTCCTGGAGGTCCTATGCATCTAGTCTGGCGTGTAGAAGGATGATAAAAATCATCACTCTCGTAGAATAGATCATCCTCTAGAAGGTCATGTTCTGATGTTACCCTAGGGGGTGGGACAACCATCCGAGGTGGATGGCTCTGTGAAGCCCCAACGTATTCTTTAGTAACACGTGGTATTTCAGAGGTAGTGGTCTTATTAACTTTAAGGGCTGCCACTTCATTCGTTAAATTTTTAACTTGTTCCTAAAGCTGCAGTATGAGATCACGAGGAGTATTCTCGATCTCATCATCCCGAAAATGTAGGCCACTATGGGTTGACATGATAGACTATAAATGAAAACTAAAATGAAAACTAAAATGAACCTAAAATGAACATACAACTAAATGTAAATCTAAGCACTAACCTACAATGAACCTAAGATGAACCTAGGCTCTGATACCAAGCTGATGCAGCGCGGGGATCAGTTTAAGGCGATCCTAATGCTACCAATATTAAATTAGTGCCTAATTTTTTATTTTTATATAAAATACTAAATGCAAATGGAGAGGAGATTAAAACTAAGTCTTTCAAATTATATTAAATATAATTATTTTGCATATTCACATACGTGTCACGAAAATTCTTTAATGATTAAATTTTAATCCGAGAAAATTCAAGAAATTATTGCAAATAAGATTAATAAATTATCGAATTTCAGAATGGAATTAACACGCATGCATATTATACCTCTAAATTCCAGCACATGATAATTTATTCAATCCATTTAATACATCAAAATCTACAGCAAATATGAATTTCACTCTCAATAGCAAGCAAGAGAAGCCCAATTCCAACCATAGTTTATGTAGAAATAAAGGCATAACATCACAATATTACTGGAACTGAGGGCATGCATAAGTAGGAACTAAAAGAAGTAACAGAGCCATGAATTTTATCTTCACAGCAACATGAACATAAAATCTGAGAAAGCACAGCAAAATTCGGGAAATTATGAAACACGATAAGCAAACCAAGGGAAAATCGGATTTCGAAGTCGAAGCCTCAGCCCCCTGTCGTAGCCTCAAACGAAACCGAATCGTCTTCGAAATGAAGCCGCAGCCACCTGCTCGGTTCGATCAATGGAAGAACGCTGAACGCAGCCGCCTGCTGCCGTGCCGAAGACAAAATCTGTTACCACCTGTTCGGATCTCTAAATCATCCTTGAACAAAGCCGCAGCCTCCTGCTCGGCTCCGATCAGAGGAGAAAATGCTGATACGGCCACCTGCTGCGACGTCGGCGATAAATCAACGCCACTGCATTGAGATTGTTCGAAATGAAGAACCTTCTTCTCGCAGCTCAAAAAAAATCTGTCCCCCTCGAGATGCAGCATCCAAGAGATTTTATAGGCAGCTCGAAAGAAGAGAAAGATTTTTGCGTACTCTGTGTAGGACATTTAGATCACCCGGGACGCTGATGCCCGATTTTGGCTTTCAATTCTCTTGACGGAATTCAAGCCCCGAAATAAAATTTATTTCTTTCTAAATGATTTTTTTGAAAACCGACACAACGCGATGCGCTGGGAAGCCCGTCGCCCATCCCTTCGCCGCTCCTGCTCAAGCACGCTTAACTTATATGATTTTTTCCAAAAAAAAACTGCAACGCGAGAATTTCCCAAGAGGTCACCCATCCTAGTACTACTCTCGCCCAAGCACGCTTAACTATAAAGTTCTAATGAAATTCGGTGCTTTAGTACTAATATGGTCGCACTTATAATGTTACTTTGTCGAATTCTATTTAGATTACCCAGAACGCTGACGCCCGATTTTGGCTTTCTATTCTCTTGACAGAATCAAGCCCCAAAATAAAATTTATTTATTTTAGAAAACCGGCGCAATGCGACGGCTTCCCAATGCCTCCCATCCCTTCTTTGCTCCCGCCCAAACACGCTTAACACACGTGATTCTTTCCAAAAAAAAAAATACAACACATGGACTTCCTAGGAGATCACTCATCCTAGTACTACTCTCGCCCAAGCACGCTTAACTGTGGAGTTCTGATGAGATCCAGTGCTTTAGTGCTGGTTTGGTCGCACTCGAATTATTAGTTTGCCTAATTATATTTAGATCAGCCGGGACGATGCCCGATTTTGGCTTTCTATTCTCTTGACAGAATTCAAGCTCCGAAATAAACTTTATTTCTTTCTAAATGATTTTCTGGAAATCCGGCGCAATGCTACAGCTTCCCAGTGCGTCGCCCATCCCTTCGCCGCTCTCGCCAAAGCACGCTTAACTCTCGTGATTTTTTTTGAAAAAAAGAATACAACACAAGAACTTTCCAGGAGATCACCTATCCTAGTACTACTTTCGTCAAGCACGCTTAACTGCGAAGTTCTAATGGGATCCGGTGCTTTAATGCTATTGATTCCAAATTAAAATAGCATGCTAGAACAAAGGGAGATAGCGAATTCGCTCTAAAGTATGACTTTAGAATTGCAAAAAGAGTCTACTATTCTATTTAGAATTAGAAGAAATAATCACCGTAAACTGCATGCATATATAGCAGCTTGAAAGTTGAAACCACTGCAAAATGCACAAAAAATAGATAAAATATTCCTCCTAGCTAGTTCTTGGATCTAATAACAAATTGTAAGGTTATCCCGAGTAAAGATACATTAGGGCATATGTATATCAACGCACACTAGTGATAATTAGATAGAATAATTATGAACCTAATGCTCAACACCACAATAATCAAATCAAAATAAATTTAACTGGAAGTCAACCTTCAATGTGGATGTCAAGAGCGAACTATATGCTCCAACACTTCAATGTTGATGTTCAATAGAACATCTCGAGCATTCAAGCTTCAATTTTGATGCTTCAAAATATTTAACTCGAGGCTTAATGCCTTAATTGTAAGAAGAATAAATTCAGGATCTTCATTTATGAAGTTGGATCACTAGAAATATCATGCTAAATTGTGTTATGAGATTAAAGAAATTTATTTTTTCATGCCACGAGCATTTTCAATCTCTTAGGAAGGATGTTCCACTTCTCATTCCTCTAATAAAAATTTTCATTTATCTGAAAAAATAATTTATCGAAATAATGAGTCACCATTTTTATTGATATGAGCACATCTAAAAAGGTTATCATGTTAGGAAAAAAGATTTCGCTTGGAAACACAAAGCTCAGAATAAACATATTAATGAAGCTTCCATCTTTTCTTTTCTTTTTTTGGGATAAGCCGTATTCGTCTTTTCATTCTAACATGTGACAATAAAAACGCTAAAAATAGTATATAAAGAAAAAATTCTTGCAGTTTCTCATTTTCTTGACACAAAGGAAAAATGAGAATTAAAGAAGTGAATAAAAGCCGCATCAATCGATCTACTTTTTATATTAATGATTGAACATTGCTACATAGTCCTCAAGACTAGCTCTTAATAGGTTGTTAGATTTTTGGGTATTAACTTTATTCACTAACTTTTTTTTGGTAAGCTTCATCTACTAATTGAAAAGATAATTTATTCTCCATAGCGTATAAAAATAAGCTCTCTTCTCTCGTATATTTACACTTATGTTTTTTTTTTTATCAAATATTTACACTTATGTTGAAAACACAAAATGATCACAATTTAACATCTTTGTGATGTGAACTAATCTTGAAAATTTCACAAGGTTAAACCTAAGTTCATCTCTCTACTCGCCAGTACTAGATTGGCATTAGCCCATTGACACTAAAATAGTACTACTTTAGAAGAGCCCCAGTAATTTATTCAAGTTATTGTCACTTAATTAGCTATAATAAATTGTCAATTAATTAGTCATAATATCTTAATACTCTAACTTCTGTAGTGTTAATAGAGTGTAGTTTTTTTTTTTTGATAAAATATATATAATGAAAATAAAAAATTCATATGATCGATCATAATTAGTGAGATAAAAGACTTATTGCTATTATTGATGTAGGATGTAGGGGATCCCAAGGAACACCAAAAAAGAGAGAAAGTTCCGAGAGACGGCAGTGCGCAGAGAGGTAAGCCTGATGGTTGAGGCTTAAGAGAGAGAATTCGGAGCATCCAAAAGAGCACACAACAATTTACAGTGGTTCAGGGAGGAAATCTCCTACGTCCACCGAGCGATCAGCGAAGAAGTTCTACTAATGGAAAAAGGTAATTGTGAAGGCTAATACAAAGAGCTTACAAGAGGAAGAGAGAAAAAAAGAAGAAAGAGAGAGTTTTTCTTGTTCTCAAGCTCCTGTTTTACAAGAGGTGAAAGAGGAGAGATTCTGCTCTTCCTGGGGCGAGTCCTCCCTGATCCCTCTTTTTCCATAAAGCTTGTTCTTTGGTATTTGTAGGCAGCGGATGATGCAGCTTTATCCTGATTTTTCAGAGGAAATGAGGGGAACAAGCTCTGAGCTCGCGCCGCTTGTCGGCCACTAGAGAGACCAGAGTCAATAAAGAGAGCTTGACCTTTAGATCTTGGTACTACTTCTGGGGATTCGTGATGGCTAAAGCACGTGGGTCCTTGATTTGCGTGACTGGAAGAAGCATGTTGCTTTGGAAACGGTGCGACTAGAGCACGCTGACAGTAATAGGTATAGCTGAGAAACATCATACCCGATGTGGTTGGGAGAGCTATTTGAACAAGGGTCATGTAGGATATTTAGAAGGCACCAAACCTCACTCACGAGGTTTGGGAGGCTCCAAACCTCACTCACGAGGTGTGGGAGACTTCAAACCTCACTCACGAGGTGTGGGAGGCTCCAAACAGCTTCAAAAGTTAATGTATGATGTTTCAAGATGAAGGAGCGTCACATGTATGACTGTGATGCAGCGCTAGAGCCGCATGTCAACAGTTATTATTATTGTATTCTCACCTTTGAGAACTGTAGTTTTTATCCATGAGAAGTTTGATTTTCATGCCAAAATGTTTATTCATACATTTTTAATCAAGTTAGCTCTAACTTGAAGTTGAATAATTTCAAGTCAAATTTGACTTGAATTGAATAAAGTTCATTAGATTTCTAGTTGATTTTCAAATTAAATCGAGCCTAATTAATTTTTAGTCAAATTTTTTATTTAAATATGTATTAACTTATTATATATAGTAAAATGTAATATTAAAAATTCATTTATGTATTCATGTATAATTTAATCTTTTATATAAACTATCATGACTTTATTTTTATACTTTAGTTTATGCATTAAATATCTTAATGTCGCAAAAGTGAATTTTTTTTTAATTTTATTCATGAACATCACAATTTTCTTCTACTCATTTGAAAATTGTAATAAAAATATATTTCTAACTAAGAAGGAGTGAGAATTAGGGGGAAAATGAGTCATATAAGAGGAACATGATTTTTTTTTTATCAAAAGAGGGATATAATTGATAATGAAATAAGGTGAAATGTGGAGGGGGAGGGGGTTTTATAAGTAGCCGGTGCATTGCTGAAATCCCCTGAACTTTGGGGGACTCGAGCAACAGTCTGATGACCCTAAAGGAGAGACGCCCGATAATCGTTTTCTTGGAGGCTGGGAGTCTCCCAAACATTGTGGGACTTCTTCGCCCAAAATTTAGGCGACTCTGGTAATTAACAGCCAATCATTTGTTAGCATTTTTTAATTAATTAATGAATTTTTGAAGTTAAAAAAAATGCTGACAATTGCTCATCACTAAAGGAAATTTCTCAGACAATATTAAAATAGCTCAAGCAAATTAAACAATTAATGCATACTAATTCCTTAATTAAACCATTTTCTAAAATTAATTAAACCCAAATTTGCTTGCGGATTTCGCATCGATCATGCCGAGCATCCTCTTCAATTATTCCGGCTTAGCTAAGCTTTCAATCAGCATTATGAGATTGATCTCCAATTTCGATCACTGTAGAAGCACGCCGCTGATCATCTTCTTCAAGTTCTCCGCCGAGCTCCCTCCCGGCGAGCACGCCTTCGCCGCACTCTCCTTCCACTCCACCGCCTTCCTCCTCATGTCCTTCCCCTTCTCCCCTTCCATCATCTCCCTTATCATCCCCTCCACATCCTCCCTCTTCACATCAGTATTGATCTCCATCCCCACTCCCCACTCTGTGCACGAATACCTGCAGTTCGTCTGCTGCTCGGCGAAGAACGGCCAGCATATCATCGGCACGCCGCCGCCGATGCTCTCGATGGTGGAGTTCCACCCGCAGTGCGTCAGGAAGACGCCGACCGCAGGGTGCATCAGCACCTCCTCCTGCCCGCACCACGTCGCCATCAGCCCTCTATCTTTCGTCTCCTCCGTGAACTCCGGCGGAAGCACGGCCGTCTCCCCCTTCACCAGGTCCGGCCGGATCACCCACAGGAAATCGTACCCGCTGTTCGCCAACCCCCAAGCGAACTCCACCAGCTGCTCGTTGCTCATCACCGTTATGCTCCCGAAATTCACGTATACCACAGAGTCCGGCTCCCTCCCGTCCAGCCATCGGAGGCAGTCGGAATCCTCCTTCCAGAGGCTCGTGCTGACTCCGGCGACGGGGCTGCTTTTGGGAATGCTGCTGATGGTGTGGACTGATAGGGGGCCGACGGCGTAGAGGGGAGGGAGGATCTTCTGGAGTGCGTCGAGCGCCGGCGGCTCGAGCGCGTCGAAGGTGTTGATGATGATTCCGGAGGCCATCGATGCTCTTCTTGTCTCGTGCAAGACGAAGTTGAACATGATGTCGTCGGGATCGGATGTGAGCATGAAGGACGGGAGGTCCCTCAGGCGAGTCCCCCTGGCCAATCCGGAGAGCCAATCAACCTCGGCGTCAAGATAGCCGTTGCGCCGTTGGGCTTCATCTTGAAGAGGAACGATGCCGCGCTCCATGAGCTCTCTGGTGTAGAGATAAGCGAGGTAGCCGCAGGCGCTGGTGGTCCAGAGGAGGACTTCAGGGACGCCGAGCTCGCGGGCGGCGTCCAGCGTGAAGGTCATGACCCCGTCGGAGACGACACAGGATACGGGGGGATTGCAGGCGTAGGTTGGGCCGGAGGCGCGGCCGCCGCAGAACGGCGGGAGGCAGCCGCCGTTGGGGGCTACTGGGTCGGAGGAGGCGCGGTCGTTGAGCTTGGCGAGGAGGCGGCTAAAGGGGGCGAGGCAGTTCTTCATGGTGGACTCGCAGAGGGAGGGGACGTCCTGGGTGGCGTCGTCGTCGGAGGGGGGGAGGCCATCGGGGATGGCCTCGAAGCGGAAGTCTGGGAGGCCGTCGACGGACTCCTGGCCGTTGGAGCGTACGAGGCGGCGGTAGTTGAAGTCGGTGAGGACGAAGGTGATGTAGAAGCCCTGGGTGTGGAGGAGCTTGGCGAGCTTGAGCATGGGGTTAATGTGGCCCTGGGCGGGGTAGGGGACGCACACTGCGTGGGGCTGGAACGTCTTTTCCGCAGGCGCAAAGCAACCCATGATCTCTCTCTCTCTCTCGCTCTCTCTCTCTCTCTCTCTCTCTCTCTCTCTCTCTCTCTCTCTCTCTCTCTCTCTCTCTCGGGGTCTGTTAGTGCTTCTTGGCCTGCTGAAGCCGCCTCGCTGGGGCTGGGGGTTCATATAGAGAAGATGAGGAGAGAGCTCTCGCGCTGCTGGCTCGGTCAGCAGACTCTTACCAATTTGAAAGCTCAGGCCAAATCGCAACTGGCTCGGCCCTCGGCAGAGCGCGCGGGCTCCGCCACGTACGCAATTAATAATTATTATCTCGTCGCTTGAAATAATTTTTTTATATTGTATTTACATTTTATTTGATTTATAAACCTATATAAAATTTAAAAAACTCTGTATAAAATACAAAAAAAGCTCATAAAAATAAAAATAAATCTTACAAAATATAAAAATACTCATGACAAAATTAATATTTCCTATCTATATGTTGTTTTTTATTTGTATATATTGTTGCATCTGATCCACGCGTCATCATCTGGACCACCCACGTGAAAGATTACGTGGCATCGACGGCATGAGTGCCCGGCGCAGAATATGAAGAATACCGCCCCGAACAGCAGACGTCGAAAAGACCGAGACGAATAACAGGGAACAGAACTGACCGGTGCCTGACAGCATTGGGGACCATCCTGCTTTCAAGAGGTATGGGCTCTCCCACTGTCAGACCGTACCATCCGTACATTGTACAGTGAAGACTAGGGAGTGGCCCCTTCTCTGCGGGCATTGATGGGTCGTCACTAAAACTGAAGTCCATTCTGCTGAAATGACTACACAGTAGACCAGGGCATATATACCTCATTGTAATAGCCTTCAACTAGGGCTGAACGTAAGAAATCCACTGAGCTTACTGTAATTTAAAAGAAAAGCGTGATTCTAGTGATTTTTTAAGCCTCCTCGAAGGAGTTGTGGTTTTTCCGCCTGGCCGATTTTTCACGTAAAAATCTGATTATTTTCTCGTCTTAACACATATACATATATATATAGCTTTTAAAAAATGTAATATTAGAAGATAAAATTTAAAAAAATCATAAAACTATTAGATAGTAGAAAATAGTCCAATCAGTCAATTCAGTATTAATGCATACATGACAACTATGCACATGATCCACCATGAGTGCAGAGTGTGAAATGATCCACAAGTATAGTTTTCGATTTGTACAATTTTTTTATTTTATATTGACATTGTTGGCTTCTTAAATAAATGATCATGCATGATCTAAGGCCAAAAAATATATATAGAAAGAAAAAAAATGGCCATTATGATAAAAAAAATGTCTAGCAATAAAGAAAATGACTATATAAAATGCACATATACAAAAATAAAAATATCAATGAAATAAAAAAAATTAGAGCCGAGAACATTTATGCATCATTTTACCTTATTTCATTCTCAACAATGGTGATGGGCCTTGAGTGATAGTTATTGGGCTGTTCATTTGGGCAATTTAAATAATTTGTTTCATTCATAGATTAAAAAATAAAGAGAAAATTACATACATATCCCTTAAATCATCTTGAATTACATATTAAATTCCTTATTTTTTAATTTTACAACTTAACCCCCTAAATCATCCAAAAATAACATATTTAGGTCTTTCTCAAGATTTTTAAAGTATGTTTTTTATTGATTTATAATTATTTGGATGTTTATTACCAATAATATATATATACAAATATTATAAATATATTTACAAATACATGTATTCTACTAGTTTTCATTTTTGGATGATTTAGCGGGTTAAATTGTAAAATTAAAAAATGAGGAATTTAATATGTAATTCAAGATAATTTAAGGGATATGTATGTAAATGCCTCAAAAATAAAAGTTCACATTCATTTACAAATTTTAAAAAAATCAAACAAATTAAATAAAACTATAAATTAAAAATCTAGTTAATCATATTTCCAATTTAAAGCATAAATTTTTTTATATTAATTATTTATTTTAAAATATTAAATAATTTAAATAATATAATATAATATAATATATTACTATAAAATTTCATAATTATAATGAACACCATAACTTGCAAAAAAAAATAAAGAATTAACTTTTTTGAGCAAAAACTATAAGAAAAGAAAATAAATTTTTAAATATTGAATAATTTAAATAAATTATATTTATCTAAAAAGATATGCATATATTACATATGAATGCATTACATAAATTCAATACAAATATATAATTTAAGCATAAGATATGAAATTTTATATAATTTCAATGATATTATGTTGATAGTGTGTAACATTTTGATTAATTTGATGCAAATATAAGAAGGAGAACTCAAATCATTAAATCAAATAATTTCAGTTATACATTAAACTCATTAATCAGACGGCTAAAGTCTAAATTAAATTAATTAAAATCTGGTACAATTTGGAGCCTTTCGCATGGCCTGCAAAAAAGTTGATAAGGTCAAAAATAAAATAAAATTGAGGTGACATTTTCTGTGGTTTGACCCAAATAAAAGATGTGATCTTACGTACAAATGTACACAATTGCAAGCATGACAGCTCTCAAAAACTAATGCAAGAGTATTTAGAGGAAAATTGTCATTATCTATGATTAACAGCCAGTTAATGTTTGTCATATTTTTATAAATATATATATATATATATATATATATATTAGATATCTAGAAGATAATTTTTTATTAATATTAACAACACAATTAAACACAATTAGAATTTTTTATTAATATTAATAACTTGTGGGTTTCCAAGAATTTTCTCTTTTATTTTACCTCTTAACATACGTAAAAGAATTGTAACTTATACTCAAATATAAAAGAATTTGACTAAATTTTTTTCTATTTTACTTAGATTACATTAAAGTTTAGCTTTAAGTTTATTTTTTTTTACATTATTAATAAAAGTTTTGACTAAATACATACAAGAAGAAGCACTTTTATGTGTGTTTTTTAGAGATGTTCTCCTTGGTAATAAGACTAAAAAAGTGCTATGGTAAAACTTGAGTTATAGAGAAATATATTAAAATACAAAAGCATTTATCTTAGCAGATAAAAAATTAAATATATATAGAATATAATTTTAGTTATAATAGAAGCATTTATAGTGGAGAAATGACAATTAGTGATTAAGTTTTTAAGAAAAGTAAACAGTTTAGATATCTTAGATCAATCATAAAGAATAATAGTAAAATAAATGATAATATTATTAACAGAATCAAAGTAGAATAAATAAAGTGAAAGAAATGCATTTGAGGTATTGTGCGATAGAGAAATTTTATTTAAACTTAAAGGTAAATTTTATATAATAATTGCTAGATCAGTGATGTTATATGATGCTGAATATTGACCTACAAAGTAGAAATATACAAATAAGATAGGTATCGCAAAAATAAAGATGCCAAAATGGATGAGCGGGTACATGTAAAAAGATAAGATGAGAAACAAATATATCCGTGAGAAAATTGGAGTGACTTCAATTGAAGATAAGCTTGGAGAGAGTCGACTTAAATGATTTGAACATATAAGTTGTAAGCTGATAGAAGCTCTAGTAAGAAAATTTTAATTATTGAATTTTACCCATGGAGAAAAAAAGGAAAAGAAAAGCCAAAAAAGGCAAGATTAGAAGTTATAAGGAGTGACTTTACATATTTGAAACGAAATAAAGATTTGTTATTTGATAGAGTGTAATGAAAATAAAAAATTCATATAGCAGATCCCACCTGATGAGATAAAAACTTAATTTATTATTGTTTTTATCTCTTAATTGACACTACAATTTTTTCAGCTCATTTGAAAATTATAATGATAATATAGTTCAAATTTGAAACCTTCTGATTTTTAGGTAAACATCTTTCCCCCTGAACTAGAAGAACACTGCTTATCCCCCTAGTACTTGAACTCACCTGGAGCAACTAATTAAGGGAGCGTTTGGTTCGCTGTTATCTTGGTGTTGTGTTATGTTATGTAATCTAGATGTCATCTTTTGACTAATAAGTTTATAATCTTATACAAGATTATTTATAGATGTCATTAAATCAAATAATTGCTTTCTCTAGATAACATAATATAACATAATATCAAGATAACATTGAACCAAATGCCCCCTAAATATGATTTATAACAAGTAATTAGAACTCTAATTAATGCCATCAAAAGTATTCAAGCAAAGATTTAAGTAATAGTGCCGTTCACTTGCTAGCTAAGAAACATATAATAATTTGTCATATTAGTGCTTACGTGTCATTGAAAAGCATTCAATTAAAGATTAATCGACTATTAATTATGAAGAAGTACACAAAAAAAAATTCATAGTGTTACATTAAAATATAACAACTTGGGCGGCATCAAATACTACTAAATAATGCACTAATACTCTCGTAAATTCAGATGGTTTTTTGCTTGAGCGGCATCAAATAGTTAAAAGGAACCTAAACAGAAGCCATTTAGGCGGAATTTGGTTCATTGTTATCTTAGTGTTATGTTCTGTAATCTAGATATCATCTTTTAACTAATAATTATATAATCTAATAGTTAAGATTATTTATAGATATCATTAAATTAAATAATTATTTTCTCTAAATAACATAACATAACATCAAGATAATATTGAACAAAATGCCTCTTTAGTGTTATATCATATTATTTAGAAAAAATATTTATTTGATTTAATGATATTTATAAATAATCTTTTATAAAATTATTAATTAAAAAATTATATAATATAATACTGAGATAATAATAAACCATATGCCCCTCCTTAGTGTTCTGGTGCAAGAAGGTGAATTTATTTAGCCAAATTAAAATTAAGTTTATTAACATTATATATATATATATATATATATATTATAATTAAAATTTAATTATATTTATATTATATATATTAAAATAAATATTTATTAATTTTATTTTATTCCGTACACAAATACTAAAATGATAAGTAACTTATATTATATTTCTCACTTGCTTTGATATAATAACTAATTTTATGTATTATTATACATAATTTTTAATAAAAATATTATTATTTATATTTAAATTTAATTTTATTAAAATTAATTTTTACAAACAAATACATTTACAGTTGCCTAACAGAAATAATAATAAAATTAGCATCACTATTTTCTAAGTTCATAATACAATTCTAAAATATACAAAATTATAACTCTTTTGTAAACATTTTCAAAGGTTCGAGCACTGTTGTAAGTTCTCAAAATAACATATCTCTGGTTAGGACTTATTTGACATTGTGTGTAACTATAAAAAATACTTTCATATAATTTATTTTTCTTTTTAGCAAATTATTGATAAAATTAAATATATATATATATATATATAAATTTTTAATTATATGTATATTATTAATAAATAATAATATGTATTTTATTCATATATTTTATTATATTTGCATTATTCTGTGTATAATAAATTTGATTATATATTATTTTAAATATAATAATTATATATAATTATTGATAAATATTTAAAATATATATAATAATTAATAGTTATATATATAATAATTATAATTAAACTATTTTTACATATATTAGTGAAGTTTTATAATAATATTAATTATTTATTATATAATTGCATATTATGAAATATTATATAAAATATTTGAGAATAAATTTATCTTAAATTATTTTAAAAAAAATTCCTAAAAAACTTATTTTTGAACTATATGATATGCTTATAATAATTAATATTAAAATTATTATTGAGTAAAAAATTGATATTCAAAAACATACTAATTTAAAAATTGATCATTAGCTTATTAACTCGATCTACACGTGTTATAATTGGATCGAAGAGATTCGGTCAAAATAATAGAAAGGTAGTTCGAATTACCATTAGGCTTACATGAAGAAGATAGCGAAAATTTTGGAACTTAAAATTTGTTCGTAATTTGCTTAAATGTGATCTTTTTGATAGAGTTTACTGTTTAGCGGAAGAAAGAGTCGTCGAATCGAGTTCAAACAAATTTCGCTCTTTTAAAAAATATTTTCATTAGTTCCAAAAAAAAATCATGCTTTTGCTAACATATATTTATATATATTTATATATTTATTTCCTATCAAAATATATATATATATATATATATATTTTTTTTTTTTTATTTTATTAAAAGAGGATTTAAAATTGGGATCCATGAAGTTGGGCATGAGTAGCTTTGACTCCCCTTCGACCCAGCTGCCAAATGGGGGAAGATTGTAAATATTCGGATTATTAAAATTTCACACTTGACCCAATGCACATTTTATTGTAATATAAAGAAATATTGTTTTCCAATAAAAATAAATAATTAATTAATATTGTGTCAATCAATTTCATTTAGATTCAAATTGAAAAATTAAGTAGTTTCAAATCCTATAAAATTCAAATAATCTCTTATACTAAATTAAATTTAATATTTCTGATTTTATCTCTAAAATTTCCTTTAATTGCCCTGTAATCATTAGCTTTTTTATTATTATCTTTTAAATATTTATCTCTTAACTCTTTTTCTTTTGTGGTAGTATTTTATTTAAGTTTTAGCTTTTACAATTTTATTCTTTTAAATATTTATCTCTTTTTTTTCTCTCTTAGTTTTTATAATTTTACTTTATCACTTATTTGTCTAGAAACTTTAAAAATAAAATAGCATAATATATCAAATTGAAGATCTATTTATCTTAAAATTAAGTTTGCTATTTAGTGAATTTATTTATTTTATATTTGCTATTATATTAATTAAAATTTTTATTTTTAAAATTTTTAATTTAAATTTAAATCTTTATATTTGCTATGAAGATCGATTTTTCATATGCCATGAGACACACTATTAATATCAATTAACATAAATATCTATGATACAACTGTTTCATAAGTGGTACGAAGTTAAGATAATGAGTCCAAAAAGTTATTAAATTTTGATATTTTTTAAAATAAAAATTAATATTTTAAATTTAATAGAATAAAAAACTTTTTAAAGCAAATATAAGTCACTATTATAAATAGTCAAAATAGTTAAATTTATGGGTCATTAAAATTTAATATTTTCAGTTTTATTATTAACTATTTTATTAATATTTTAATTATAGATTTATGTATTATATTTATGTATTATATTTTTAAATTAAATATACATTTTAAATTTTAAATTAAATTTTAAATTTTTTATTAACTTTGTACTTTTAAAATATATATTACGAAAATAAATATATCATTCCAGGAGCTTTTACATGTATATCATTTCAAAAATTCATATTTACATAATAAAAATGATTCAAAGCTTTAACTCCCATTCCCATCAATTATCTTAATTCTAAATCTCTGTTTTGCAAATAAGGAATGTTGAAGTGATATGTCTGCAAAACACCTTAAATTTAAGCTGCAATTTTCATTTACCAAATACTTAGAAATGGTTGAAATAAATAAATAAATAATTGGGTACCAGCTAGTTATTATGATTTCAAATCTAAATAGTTGATTTTTCATCATTAATTTATTCCCAAATTGCAAATTGTGCTATCTTCTATAGAAGCTTCGTTTTTTTAATATATATATAATAATAATAACAATAATAATAATAATAATTTAAATATTAGGCGTACATTTGGAGGGATTTCATGAAGATAGAAAAGAGAAGAAATTTCTCTCTTGTTCATGGGGTTTGAGTTTGTCTTAATGTGATTTGATTTCATTATCATTCATTTAATTCAAAGATGTGAGTCTAGGGTCAACAAAATTCTTATTTAAAATATATTTATATATTTCAAAATATTTTATAATAAATGAATTGAATCTAGATCGTGACCTAAGTTATTTATGTAATCTAATTCTTAATTCATATAGATATACGTATAGCTAATGATTTTTCATTTAGACTTAAACATAGCACTACTATTATTAATTAATAAAATAATTCTTAGAAATTATATTAACAGATCATAGCGCATAGTACATCTATTTTTATGATTTACTCTTATGAGTTTATATATTACAAGAACGTTTATATTGAAATACTCAAAATCAAAAATATGTAATTTTTTTCTTATTTTATTTTTAATAAATTTAATAATATTTTAAATTTGACTATAAAAAATACTTCAAACAATTTTCATTATAAATGAAATCAAATCATAAGCTTGATTCGATTTTTAACATAAATTTAAATAAATTAATTAATTTTATTTTACATTGTATATATATTTAATATAATTAATTTTATTTTCATTATAATTATTTTTCAAAAAAGTTTTTTTTTTCCTTTCATACTCTTTTTGATATCATATCAAATGAGAAATAATCTTTTTTGTGCAGGAAACCTTTAACTGATTATAGCACTGAGATGAAAATTTTAAATTAGTAACTCTTCTAAAGAAAATTATCATTTAGTTTGAGTTTAATTACAATCAAATGAAACTAAACCAATTAAATCGTGCTCGAAAATTGGTGTTTAACGTTGACTCATAATTGTGAAAAAAAATATTAGGTTCAGATGCTGAACTATTTGGCGCCCGAACTATTGCCTGCCAAGTCCGTGTGTTGCCCGCTACTCGTGCACGCACGAAGGTCAATGATTTTGAACGAAAAAAAAAAGCTCCAAATGGCTGCATGTAATTTTTTTGTTGTATTTTTTATTTAAGAATCCAATGCACTTGTCTTTTATGTTAACATATTTTTGTGTCTACTTCTAATTTTGTATAATTTTTTGATAATTACTTTATATAATCCAAGTTAATTATTTCTCCAAGGAAATGTATTACACCAGAGGCCAAATTTTTTATATACAGAATCAAAACTTCTTTGATTACAGTAAATATTTTAAATTAAATTATTTTTATATTACGTGAATTGGGACACCATTCATATTTAATAATTTCAACAACTATAAAAGAAGAAAAATCATGCATAGCAAATATTAATAACACCACCAATAGTGAATTAAAGGGATATTTACATGTTTTTAAAAAATTTAGCTAAGTTGTCGTTTAAAAAAAATAAAAATATATTTAAGTATTCTCACTTGCTATTCCAATTTTAACATTTATTTTTCCCCATATTTAAATGTATAATAGTAATTTTAAATAATAATTTAACGTATAAATTTAACAGAATATATTAAAAAGGATGAGTATGAAAAATTTTAGCCAGAAGGGACCAACGTTGCATGTTTTATTTTTTTAGACCTATTTGAAATTAAAATTTTATTTTAGGAGCTCAGAGGAAATTATCTCGTGAATTAATCACTATTAAGTCTTACACATATCTTTCTTTAATTGGAAATAAAATTGGGTATTTGTTACACCCTCATTTTTAAGGATTAATTATTCATAAAATAAGGGGAGACTTACAGTCAGAATCATAGAACAGATTATAAGAAAAAGATATCTTTATTCATCTCAAAATAGGATTACATTAGTTCGAACACTAAGCAGGTTACCTAAAGTAACCTTAGATTACAAAACTGAAAGGTAAAGCAATTAAACTGAATAAGAGGTAAATATCAGTGGGACCATACGGGATATAGAGAAACATCTTTTCTGGGATTTTGCAGTCTTCTCCTAGCAATAGATTATTTACCTGAAAAGTAACAGTCAGTCACGAAGACCAAGTAAACGACCTCCACCTTACCATAGGTCAGGTGATATCTTATAGCTCAATTTAACAACAGATTAGAATATCAGATTAACTTATAATATCAACTTGTCACCTCACAATATTATCATGTTTCATACTTTGCATATATATTTATATGTAAATTTTATAATGATGAAGGATCAGAAACCACAGATATACGTCACCGGTGTGACAACAAAAGTAGCAGATACGTCACTAGTGTGACATCAGATTTAACAGATACATCACCAGTGTGACATCAGAATAATAGTATGCAGGTACGTCCCCTACACAACGTCACGCGTCCAGAAGGTGGTTCGTCAACCACTGGGATCCCAGCTTATTATATCATCATATATCTCAGGATACATGGGTCCAGTATAACCCAGTATAATATCTCGGCACAAAGCCCAATAGAATATCGGCACAAAGTCATTCAGAATATGCAGAACATGCAAAATATAGTTCACAGAATATAATTGATATCATTTTGTTTATTAATTATTTTTATTTAATAATCATGATATCCTAAGTTCAGTGAAAATCGCTTACCTGGATTAGAGGCTGTAATAATTTCCTGGTGGATGACGTGTTCCCTGATTAAGTTCAGTGTGAATAATCACTATTGAGCTTAAAAGTTAAAAAATATTGACTTAAGTTACTTAGGTTAATTAGGTCAGACAAGTCAAGTGGTTCAAAACTAGTCAATATAGGCTAAAGTAGTTCAAATGGGTCAGACCAGATCAATTTGGGTCAAATTGAGTTAGTTCAAGTTCATTGGTCAAATGAGTCAAATGGGTCAAACAGGTTGAATCGGGTCAAACGGGTTGAATTGGGTCAAATGGGTTGACTCTGGTCAAACAGGTTGACTAAGATGTAATGGGTCGACACTGGTTATCTTGGGTTAAATGGATTAACTCGAGATTTAATGGGTCGACACATATTTATCGGGTTTGATATAGATTAAGTGAGTTGACATATGTTTAAACAGGTTAATCACTAATCAAATTGAGTTAACAAGAAAAATCACCAAATATAATTTAAACTCAGTAGGACCAGAATTTTTACCTAGCAGAGTTTCGCCGCTGGAGGTGAGTCATACCAAGATGAGCCAAAGACATAGAGGAGAACTAGAGGTTGTGATCCTTTCTGAGAGTTCTAAGGCCTATTTATAGTGAGAGGTGAACTTATTAGGGTGGAACCGTTGGTAGGTGGTAGTTGGTGGTTGAGGAGGTACATTTAATAAGACGAAACCGTTGGTGAGTGAGAAAGTGGGAGGAAGGCAGATAAGAAATAAATATATATAAATATTTTATTGAAACTAATTGCAGGGAATGTTTAGTTAATATAGCAATTATTTTGAAGTCTTCGGATGACACATGTACTTATATTAAATAAAAAAGAACATATATAT
>KZ451969.1:2244156-2260290 GCA_002786265.1 Apostasia shenzhenica | reverse complement strand
TATATATTAATAGGTATTTCTTAACTGGATTATTACAGTTTTGATGGGATATTCAGTGTAAAATTCTAAATGAGTTCTCGACAAAATTTATAATTATTATTTTGAATTTAATGGATTTAAATTTTGGCTATTTTTAACCCTTCATTGCATCAGTGTAAAAGAACTTTACTTGCACCAAAATAATGATTCACAATTTATTATGTAATTTTTTAATGCATAAGATTAACATTAATTTTATTTTTATCATCTAAATTGATTTGTGAACTGATTTGATTGTAAGTCGATTTGATATTTTTATGAATTTTATGTTAACTTTCATTTATATTTTTACATATTAGTTAATAGTTAAAATATTTCTTTTAATTTTCTATTTATTATTTTATTTTTCATTATATTTGATTTTTGAAAATATACTATTATATTTGTAAAATCATAAATCTTTGATTGGTTCGAAATCTAATTTGATTTTGAAATTTTGTTTGTGAGAAAATCATTGCTCCTCTAAAAGAATATTACAAAATTAATTTTACATATTTTAATTGTATTTTAAAAGTCAGTTTCATTTGTCATAATAAATAAATAAATAAATAGATATATATACTTTAACAATAAAAAATATTTTTTTAATAAATAATAAAATAAATTACATTCAGCATTATAAATTTAAAATATAATATCACTTCCCATAATTTTAATAATTTTACATTTAAATATCTTAAGTAAATATAATATATCAACTAATTTTATTTTATTTTTCGACAATAAAAAATGTTTATTTTATTTTTTTATAATTTTTAATTTTATAAAATGCTAATATTACTCCCTTTTTATTTTTCTCTCCCGCAACAAGTGTGTCTGGCCGCCCATTCGCCCTCACATCGGTAGGCCTCATAAGAGGTTGCACGACTGCTAGCATCACACGGTTGCACAGGGTGATAGCTCTGATTTACTGCTCCTTAAAGCACCTATAAATAAGGGTGATAAAATGAGTTGAAGAATCAGGTTTGACTCAAACTCAAATTCAACTGAACTTAAATAACTCAATCAAAACCTGACCTTTTATTAAGTCAACCAACCAACTCAACTTGTTTATAAAATAAATACTTATAAATGAGCAATATGAGCTAGACCCGACCCTATTATGTCCGACCTCAATTTGACCTATTTTACAAATAGTTAAAAATTTATGATCTATACTCACACTCAAAACTTTTGAGACGAGTTTTAGTTGAGTTCATGAATTGAATCATATATTGCGATCTGTACCTATTGTTGACGTAGGATGTGGGGGTCCCAGGAAACACCAAAGAGAAAGAGAGTTCCGGGAGATGGCGGCGTGCAAAGGGGTGGTGAGCCTGTTAACGAAAGCTCAAAGAGAGAACCAGTTCAGAGCATTCAGAGAAACACACAGAGATTTAAGGTGGTTCAGGGAGGAAATCCCCTACGTCCACCGGCCGATCAATCAAGATACTTCACTAAAATCAAAAGAAGAAGAAGAAGAAGAAGAAGAAGAAGAAGAAGAAGAAGAATTGCTTGATCTCTTGATCGCTTGATCGCTTGATCTCTTGATCTCTTTATCTCTTTATCTGCTTTGGCTGGTACTGTTCAACGATTCTTATAGCCATTGGCGTGTGTAGCTTTACCCTGATTTTCCGGAGAAAAGGAGCTTTACCCTGATGGATGAGCTCCGAGCGCCGCTTATTTGTCTCTGGAGAGATCTACCGCTCGTACGAGGAAAATGACATCTTTTAATGCTGGTACTTCATCTGGGAAAGAACGTCTGTACAGAGATCGGCGGGGTTAGGTGAAGTTGATTGTGACAAGCGTTACCTCGTACCCTCGTGCCCGAGGTTACGAGGGTTAATCCTGGATCGTCGTGGACGATGGTTGGCTGAACCCTCATGACCGATGTTTGACCTGGGTCAAGAGTCCTGCAAAACCTAAAGCTGAGTCAGCGAATCAATTAATCAAGTACAGGCCTGTTAAGCACCACGTGTTCGGCCAGGATGCAGCGCAGGAACCACGTGTTAACATCAGCCCCTCGCATTGTCAGGACGCGAATATTAATATGGGTCCTGGAATGCGAACCATCGCGAAAGTGGATGCGCTGCCCGAGGCCTGCAAGGATAAGATGGGGGCGGAGTCTGCCGCTTTGCATTCTATCCTTCCTTTGCCTGTTGAGTCCCGCTAGAGTGAGTTTTTACAGAGATGGCGGAGAGGAAGTGGAAGATTGCGTCCGGCTTCTCTAAGAAAAGAGCCGGAGCACCTCTGGTAGATGCTCCTCCGGGGAAGAAGATGCCGGAGGCAGGTGCACCCTTGGAGGCAGAAGCTCCTACGGCTAGGGTTGTCATTGCCCTAGCGCAGACGTTGGAACTTCTTCAGAGTCCGGCGGGCGCTGAGACCGTAGAGGCGGTGGTAGTCTCTGATTCTCTGTTTAAGCCGCCTCCGAAAGTTAAGGAGTTAAGGGAGGTGATTTTGGAAGGAGAAACAGCCACTGGAGAGAAGCTGGCACCGGGGAAGATCATGCTCAAGGATGAAGAGTTTGAGCGGCTCCTTCCCGGGGTTGGGGGTTCTGATGAAGGTAAGGGGAAGCCATCCCTGGTGATTTGCAGACTTGCCTTGGGTACGTTAATCCCTACCTCTGAAAAGCAAAAGAAACCCTTCCTCCTTTCTCTTCCTCTGTTGGATCTTAAGGGGAAGGAAGAGAAGGACAAGAAAGGTGAAGAGGAGGAAGGTTCCAAGATGGGAGAAGGGTCCCTTCTCACCGCCTCTGCAGGTACTCTTGGCATTGAAGGGCTAGGAGATAAGATGGAGGAGGCGACTAAGGAGAAAGGAGAGGCTCTCCCAGCTGCTCCAAGTGCTAAAATTGGTGAAGAGATCTGGAGCACGCTGGGAGACTATTTGAGTGAGATCAGGCGGGTAGAGGAGAAGATCTTGGAGAACACCTCCGAGGCCCTAGAGGTAGTAAAGACTCTGAAGGGCAAGGAGGATGTGGAGGCCCGTTACCTTCGGGAGGTAAGGGAGTTGGAGGGCGCTTTGTCTCAAGCTACAAAGCGCTCTCTGACTGATCAGAGGGAGCAGTTGGGGAAGGTGTACCACTTGGAGGATAAGTTAGCTTCCCTAACTCAGATTAATGCGGAGTGGGCTAATAAAAGTGAGATTGCGAGGAGAGAGTTTAACCACAATCTGGCGGGTGTGAATCAGGCCCACTCCGCCCATGTCAAAGACCTCCAAAAAAGAATAAAGGATTTGGACGATGATAGGGAGGTTTTGAGGGAGGAGAGAAGGAGGTTAAGGGAGGAGCTGACTAAGACCAGGGAGGCCTTGTCAGGGGCAAAAGAGGCGGCCTCCGAAGCTTGTCGCCGGGAGGAGTTGCTGAAGTCTGAAGTCCGCTCTCTGCGGGCTTTGGTGGAGAACAACTCTGGATGGCGAGGGCGACGTATGGAGGACCTGGAGGAAACGGTGAGGAGGGCAGTGAAGATTGTCAGTGCCTCGCCGGTGGGCCGCCATGTGCAGCATCAGGCTGCCTTTGATATTCTTCTGCAAACATTGGTTGATGTAGGTACCTTGAACCAGGAGAATATCAGGGACCCAACGGTGCTTCCCTTCTATGGTCCTAGGGGGCCAGACAGGTTCTTCGATGCTGGGAGTTGTCGCCCAGATGAGACTCCTTCCCCAAGGTCCTACGCGGGTTGGGGAAGTTGGCCTCCTCTGCGCGGGAACTCGGGAGAAAGCCCTGTGACTCCTCTGGAAGCCAGGTGGCTAGGCCGGCGCGATCCCTCTGGAAGTCAGCAGGCAGGGCGTCAGCTGAGTCAGAGGTGATGGGTGTTCTACCTCAACCAACTCCTCAGCCTGCCAGGAGATGATTCTTCTTTTGAGGCACTTGAAGGATCCATTTCTTAAGTAGATAGCCCCAATGAAGCTGGAACTATCGCTTGAGGTGAGGAAACTGAAGAGTCTCCAGGGATATCTGCTGCCTGTGGTCAGGAGAGTAATAGATTGGTCTCAAGGAGGAGGAGCCCTGGTTAAAAGGTCTGAATTTGTCAGACCAGGTGTTTAAGTTCTGAAGCCTTGTATCTTTCTTTGTTTTTCCTGTACTCATGAGAGGAACATGTGAGGACAAAGAGAGAAATTATAACAAATTCTATCATTAATGAAATGTATTTTTCCTTTTCAAAAACTTGTTATGAATGAATTCTTTGTCTTTTCTTCTTTCGTGCTTGAGACAGATACCACGAAGTTGGTGAAAAGCAAATATGAATTCATAAGTGAAGGTAAAAAGTTCAAAGAAAGTAAAGAAAAACTCTAAGTAAAAGAGGTGAAATATCTATCCCCGAACCTTCGTGCACGATATGTGAATATCGAACACTAGGAAAAGAACATCCATCCCTTGAACCTTCGTGCACGATATGTGAATATCGAACACTAGAAAAAGAACTCACCTCCGAGCAATCCTCGAATCTATTCAAACCCGTTCTAGGAGATCTGGGCTTGATTCTGGCGGGAGGATTGGCGACCAGGGCGCTGGAGGAGAAAGTTGAGAGGACTTCCACAGTAGATCTCTTTGCCCAGATGTCTAACAGGGTGGCGATGGTAAGGACTCATTCTAATCTCTCTGGCTAAGTCTTTTGTAGGTGCTGATCTTACTTCTTTTATAGGTATTTGCCCGTTTGCCCTTAGCTTTGAATAGGGCTCTGAGGGTGGAGGAGCATATGATAGATCAGACCGGCCAGCTGCACCGTCAGGAAGCAGAGATTGAAACCCTGAAGGTCCAACTGGCGATAGAGTCTTCTAAACATACTGCCCTTCAGGAGGAATTCAGAGTGTACAAGTCTGCGATGAGTGCACTGAAAGCAGACAATAAAGCTTTGCGGGAGAAGCTGAGCAAGGCTGATGGAGATAAAGAGGCTGCAGTCGCGAGTAGCTCAGCGGCGGATGTTCAGGCCTATAAAACAAGTTTACCTTGCAGGAAGGAACGGTTAGACAGGATCAGGCGGGCCTGGGAAGGATTGACCTCCACTTTGATCCAAGAAGGCAAGGTTAAGGTTGCCGACCTTGGAGAACTGGACCCTTTTCCTTGTATGATCGTAGATCCAATTTATAAGGAAGAAGGGTTTGACTTGACCGACGATACCATCCAACAGCTTTTTGACCTCTTGGATGGAGTCAGTGAAGGTTAATCCCTTTCCTTATAAAATGATGTAATCTTTCTTGTAACTTTTTGAAAATGAATAAAAAGGAAGTTTTTTTATCACATACCTGTTTATTCTGCTGTGTATGTATATGTACCTTTGTTCAATTTTTAGATGTCCTGAGTAGTTTCTGAAAAATCCATTAATAAGGTAGAGCTTTTGAACCATGCAGAACAGCCCAAGTTTAATTTTGAAATCCTTCAAAATAAGTCTGAGCTTTGAATTCCATACAAAATAACTTCAAGTTTTGATTTGGAACTTTTGAAGTCTGTAATAAAAAAGGGGTATCGATAGACAGGGTGGATCCCACCCAAAAGTTATTCTCGACCCAATGCCACAGAGACTTTGAGAGTCTAAAACATCGTGCACGATGTTTATATTTGTGGCAAGGGCTAACCTCGGGGATCCCCTTTAGCAGAGTTATATTCCTTTGTCAACCTGCACAATAGAAAAGTAGCGATAATAGTGGAGATCCTGCCTAGGGGGAGTTATCTGACCCAATGCCAAAATGACTTGTTCGTCTGAAACATCGTGTATGACGTTTGTACTTAAGGCAAGGGCTGACCCTCTTGGAATGGTAGTTATCCTAGTGGGAAGCGAAGGCACCCTGCTTAGGGGGGACCTGTATCTTAATTCGATATCAGGGACAGCCCTAAAGTTACGAGCAGGCCTTCAGACCTTCCGCTGGCAGGATGGGCTTATGAAAGGGTCCCAGATGTTTGTAGGAAACCCCGCTTGCCAGGCACTACTAGGCTTGGTGATCACCGTATTAGTGAAGGTTAGCGAGTATCATCGTGTACGAGGTCCGGAACCTTGGGCACGATGATTTGAGGTTTGAGTTCTGAGATCATACCAGAGTGTCGTTATAGTCAAAGTATATATATATATGTATCTCCGTATATAAGGCCCACTTGTCATGAGTATGCTGGAAATATGAAACTTCCAGTCAATATAGAGAAACCCAGATTGTTTGAGAATAAACCCAGAATTCGGCGTTTTGAATTCTTCGTAAACGAGTCCTTCGATTGAATTTGTACAAATGAATAAATATAGAGCATCTGGATGAACTGCAGCGGGAGATTATGCGTAAAATCTCTTCAGGTCGTCCCCACTCCAACTTTTGGGGATCTGAATATCTTTAGAAGTCATGAGGTAGTAAGCATTAGGTCCAGCAACCTCGCGGACGATGTAAGGACCTTCCCAATTTGGCTCAAGCTTGGGAACCCCCAAATTGCTGCCGGCGAGAAGTCGCCACTTGAGGACTAAATCACCCCTATTGAAAGTTCTGGGGTTAACCTTCCGGTTGTAATATCATTCTATTCGTCGTTTGTGCTCCAGACGTTTTATCGCGGCCAACTCCCTTTTTTGTTCCAGGAGGTCCAGATCGACCCTTCGTGAATCATCATTCTCATCCGCCCAAGTTTGCAAAGCCTCAGGTTCGAAGCTGGCAGCAGCTTCTACTCTAGGAGAGAGATGCTCCAGCTCGATTGGTATGACAGCGTCCATTCCAAATGAGAGGGAGAAGGGGGACTTTTGGGTAACCTCGGAAGGAGCTGTGTTGTAAGCCCAAAGAGCTCCTGGTAACTCCTCCGGCCAGCGGGTTTTTGCGCCATCCAGGCGTTTCTTCAGAATGTTCAAGATGTTTTTGTTGGCAGACTCCGCCTGTCCATTGGTATGTGGATGCCAAACAGAGGCGTACTTGAGGTTGATCTGGCGCTCTCCGCAGAAATCATGGATCCTTTGATTGGCGAATGGAGTGCCGTTATTTGAATAATTACCATTGGTACGCCATACCTGCATATGATGTTGGCCCAGAAGAAGCTCTCGATGTTTTGAGTAGTGGGATGAGTAAGTGGCTTAGCCTCAATCCACTTTGTAAAATAGTCGACTGCAACTAGTATCCACTTGTAGCCCCTCATGGCCGTAGGCATTGGCCCTAAGAAGTCCAGCCCCCAAATGGCGAAGGGCCAAGATGAGTTGAAGGGTTTGAGATATCCCGCGGGCTGCCTCTGCATGTCAGCGTAGTACTGGCACTGTGGGCACTTCTCCACGAATACATGAGCGTCTTTGTGGATGTTGGGCCAGAAGAAACCCTGGCGCAGGATTCGCATGACCAGGCTTCTACCTCGGGCATGTGTTCCACATTCCCCTCGGTGTACTGGTTCCATGACCTTTAAAGCCTCTTCTGGCTTCAAACATTTGGTGAGAGGTCTAGCATATGATCTTCTATAGAGTTCTCCGCTGATAAGGGTATACTTGGCGCAAGCAAGTTTTAGTTTCTGTGCTTCTCGTCTGTCATCAGGCTGAGTCCCACTCTTCAAGTAATCCAGGATCTCGTCCATCCAGCAGGGTGGTTGCTCCTTAGAAGAAACTTTGGTGCATTCGAAACTAGGTCTTTTGAACACCTGAGTCCGGTGGAGGTCGGGGAGCCTCTCCTTTGTGAGCTGGTCTGCTACCTGGTTCTCTTCGCGGGGTATATGTGTCATGGAGAAATCTTCGAATAGAGAAATCAGGGACTTGGCCAGTTGCAGATATTTCTTAAAAACCTCGTCTTTTGTCTCAAACGTCTGGTTCACCTAATTGACGACCAGTAGAGAATCACTGAACACCTGTATGCGCTTCACGGCCAGGCTGAGCGCGAAGTTCAATCCTGCGATGAGGGCTTCATACTCTGCTTGGTTGTTGGTTGCCTTGAACCGGAGCGTCACAGCCTGATGAAGCACAGCCCCCATTGGGCTGATTAGGAGGATCCCAGCCCCCTGAGATTGCGATCCCGACGCACTGTCAACATGAAGTGACCAGAGGTTTGCCAAGGTTTTGGTGGGCGGCGGTTCCGACGTGGAAAACTCGGAGACAAAGTCAGCCAGGGCCTGAGCCTTGATAGCTGTTCGCGGAACAAATCTGATGTCATACTCTTCCAATTCGATATACCACTTGAGTAATCTTTCTGAAACCTCGGGAGTATGTAATATCTTTAGGAGACCATGTGAAAACATCGATATAGTCCGAAAGCAAGGCAGTAACTTCTGCCTGCTGCTTTTCATTCAGAAAAGATGAAACATTTACAACTTTGGAAGAGCCTTTGCCTCCTAAGGCTATGCTGATGACCCCTTCCTGCGGTGTGACTGGTTGGGTTTTCCTAGGATCCATTTGATCGACTACAAGCTGCGCCGCTATCTGCAAGCAGCGGGTAGCTTGTATTGCATCTTCTCGGATGGTAACAACACCGCTAGAGATCGGAAACTTCGCGCACAGGTGGGGCGTGGAAATCACCATCCCCAAGGAGTTTAGAGTCATCCTCCCCAGGATGGCGTTGTAGCTCGATTTAGCTCTGATGACTGCGAAGTTGACCATGCTCATAGCGTGGCCGTTGTCATCACCAAAGGAGGCGAGAAAAGTAATGAATCCCAGAGGTTGGACCCTTTCACCGGAGAAACTGAGTAAGGTAGTCCCAGCGTAGAGGAGGTTAGTCTCTTTGAGTCCCATCTGGAGGAAGGCGGACTCAAACAGGATGTCGGCGGCGCTCCCAGGGTCGAGGAGTACCCGTCGGACATCAAAATCAGCGATGCGGGCAACGACCACTATCGGATCGTTATGCAAGTTGCCCTGCTGGGGGAGATCTTCACTGTAGAACGTAAGGGGGATGGATGGGGCATGATACTCAGAGATGCCGCCAACTTCTGCTCCTTGGCGCTAAGTGGTTGGGTCAATGCTGAAGATATCATTGATAGTTCTGGTGGCCGGAGGATAAGGGCGCCCATGCTGTCTAGGGCCTACGGGTGGTAGGGCCTTGGTAGGAGTTTCAGCAGCCTCGGGGGCTTTTCCTTTCTGGGCTGCTGTGAAAGTTGGGGTCATCTGCATGAACTCCTCAAGCTTGCCCTGATTCGGTAGCTTCTCGAGCAAGATTCTGAGGCCTCGACAGCGGTGAAGCCTGTGCCCATAGTTCCCGTGGAACTCGCAGTAGTCGTTGGGGTCCACTCCAGGTGGCGGCACCGGTTTAGGCCCAGTGGGCCTTATCCAGCCCTGCTTGACGGCTGCCGCATAGACCTCAGGGAGTGGCCTAGATAGAAGAAGTTTCGGGGTTTGAGTTTGCCGGGGCCTCCCCTCTTCTCGATCGCGAGGTCTGGCCGTTTGTATCCTAGTGACCGGGGGTTCGATACCCCGATGTTTCCTCTTGTTTCTTTCCCCGGAAACACCTGTGTGGGAGGATTCAGCATCCTCCAGGAGTATGAACTGACTGGCCCTAGCCACCAGCTCTGAGTAACTCCGAGGTTTGGCCAACTGTAGGGATTTGGATAAGTCCCCTACCTTGAGCCCTCTCCGGAAGTTGTGCATGGCCACTGCAGGCTCTACATCTTCGGCTTCTGCCGTAGCGGCGAAGAAGCGGTTGGTGTAATCCCGAAGGTTCTCTCTCTCGCCTTGCTTGATGTTGGCGAGGACCATGTCAGACACGACCATGCGGGTCCGTCCGATAAAATGAGCGATCAGCTCCCACTTCAGATGCTCGTAGGAGGTGATGTGACCCCGAGGCAGCTTGATGAACCAACTGAATGCTGCCCCCTTCAGTGTGTTGGCCAGGAAGTGACACCTAGTGGCTTCGTCCGGCCGGCGGTATAGGACGGCAGCTTCAAACCCCTGCACATGCTCACGGGGGTCTGTTGCGCCTCTGTAAACCTCCAACCTGGATGGCCGGAAATCTTCTGGGATGGGGGCCAAACGGATGGCATCGAAAAAAGGGGCATTTCCGTCCATCGGCCCAAAGAAGGGATCAGGTCCGTGATGAGGAGCCTGGGTGCCAGGAAAGAGGGGGTCTCTTCCGGCTAGAAATGGAGGGAAAGCAGGAGGGAGAAAGGCGGGTTGTGGTAGTGGGCAAGGTGGAAGGGGGTTTTGATGAACCTCCTAGAAATGGAAAGAGTGTATGGGTGGCCTGGAGGAACCAGAGGATTGGATGGAGAGTGGTGCGGCCTGGGGCACCGGTACAAGGACTTCGACCACTGCGGGGATCGGAAGGAGCGGAGTCGGGGCCGCTGCGGGTGGCGGAATCACTTCTGGAATCGCCGCAATCGGCGGAGGAGGAGCGGGGACCGCCAGTACTGGCGGGCGAGGGACAGGGGCCGCCGCTATCGGTGGGAGAGGAAGTACTGCACAAACCGGCTGAGTTTGTCTGAGGATGATGGCCTGTTGCGCCATGAGGCTAGTGACCATGTCAGTGAGGTTTTCGAGCATCCCTTGGAGCTCTGAAATACGGGTGCCTCTGGAAGAGGAGGCAGATCCAGCGCGTCGCCGGGAAGTGGAAGTTGAGGCTCCGTCGTCCGGCGCTCGGACAGAGGGTTCTCCTGCATGTACACTGCGGGCAGCAGAGTTGGTTTTGCGCGTTTTGGCCACCATCTCCCCCAGGTCTCAATGAAAGCACCCCCAGGAAACACCAAAGAGAAAGAGAGTTCCGGGAGACGGCGGCGCGCAAAGGGGTGGTGAGCCTGTTAACGAAAGCTCAAAGAGAGAACCAGTTCAGAGCATTCAGAGAAACACACAGAGATTTAAGGTGGTTCAGGGAGGAAATCCACTACGTCCATCGGCCGATCAATCAAGATACTTCACTAAAATCAAAAGATAGCCCTGAAGGCTTATACAATGCTTAGCTTCTTGGTTGGAGAAGATGAGAAAATCCCTCCTAACTCCTGTATGTGTCTCTTGATCCCGATCCCTGATCCTTGATCGCTTGATCTCTTGATCGCTTGATCGCTTGATCTCTTGATCTCTTTATCTCTTTATCTCTTTATCTGCTTTGGCTGGTACTGTTCAACGATTCTTATAGCCATTGGCGTGTGTAGCTTTACCCTGATTTTTCGAAGGAAAGGTGATGGATGAGCTCCGAGCGCCGCTTATCTGTCACTGGAGAGATCTGCCGCTTGTACGAGGAAAATGATATCTTTTAATGTTGGTACTTCTTCTGGGAAAGAACGTTTGTACGGAGATTGGCGGGGTTAGGTGAAGTTGATTGTGACAGGCGTTACCTCGTACCCTCGTGCCCGAGGTTACGAGGGTTAATCCTGGATCGTCGTGGACGATGGTTGGCTGAACTCTCGTGACCGATGTTTGACCTGGGTCAAGAGTCCTGCAAAACCTAAAGCTGAGTCAGCGAATCAATCAATCAAGTACAGGCCTGTCAAGCGCCACGTGTTCGGCCAGGATGCAGCGCAGAAACCACATGTTAACACCTATAAATGTAGAAACATGTGTCTCACTTTGTTTGACTTATCTTCAACGATGATTTGAATCTTATATTATTTATTTGTTTAAGCCCAGTTTAAAATGACTATCTTCATCTTGAGACGAGCGGTCAATTCAGCCTAAATGATTCAATTCGAGTCTCAATTCTAATATTCAGGATTTGGAACTGAGCCGAATAAGCAATTATATGATTTGTAACTATTAAGCATATAAGGTAAATTAAATTTTTTTATTGTATTATCAATATAGTAAGTCTATAATATTATGAATATTTTTAAAATATTATTTTATTTGTATCTATCAACACTAAATTAAAATTTTATTTATTTTTATTAGTATTATTATTTTATTTGTATGGCCCATATTAATGTACTTTAATATTTTAGTTAAACTATATAAATTTTATTAAATTATATTAATCTTATTATTTTTTATTATTATTAAATATATAAATATTTTCAAAGTAAATATGCATTATAAATATTTCATTCATCATAATTATAATTATAATTTAGTGAATTTGAGTACATTTATATATATTATATAATATGAAATATTGCGCCTCCTTAATTTGTTATTAAATAAAAGTAAAATTAGCATTCAAATTGAATCTAAATTTAAATCGAACTAAATTTCAAGCCTGTTCTGTTACCCAAAAATTATGAAATTGACTTTAGTTGATTCGGATCTAAATTTAGTTTAGAGCTGACCCAAGCTGACCGAGTTGCACCCCTACGTAAATTCATTAGCGAAAAAAAAATTCCCAAGGAAGAGAAAAAGGGTGCAATTACTGTAAGTCTGTAATCTATAATACAACTTTTCACTAAACAGACTTAAGCCCATAAGGCTAATTGGGCCATGATCAGGCCCATTTACAATTATTTAAAACCCTTCAAGAAGAAAAATCATCTTGTACTTTTGAATGCAATTTGTCGTGCAACGCAAGTGCGAGCGCCGCACACGACATTAAAACACAAAGGTGCATTATTACGTCGTTATCACACTTAGGCCTCGTTTGATTCAAGGGATATTTTTGACCCAATGGAAGCACTCCACACGACAAACGTCTTCAAGGTATGAGTTTTGTATTATAACATAATTTTTAAACTATTAAAATAATATTTTATTGAACTAGAAATAAAATCTACTTGATATTCTTTTAATATCTTTACTAACATGTTAGATCATATTTTAATCTGATATTTAATTTAACTGTTTTGATTTTAATTATGCTCAAAAAAATTTTAATACATTATTATCAAATAAAATATCAAACTAATTCGAAAATAAAACTACTCGTAGACATTATTGGACAATTTAGAATGATAGATGATTTAAATTATGGGTTGATTTTGAGTTCATTTGATAAGTCAAAAATTTACGAAAACTATAATAAATTATAATCTTATTAAATATAATTTATATAATCAAAATATACTGTAAATGGCTGCATTATAGTCAAAAGGTAATTTAATACAATTTGCACTGCATATAATGCAACATTGAAATTTTAAAAATATTCAAAAGGCCATTTTTCATATTACATTCAATTTGTAAGACAATTTGAAATTTTTAAAGTATAGTGATTTTTTTTTGTATTTAAATACAATTTGAATTTGATAATAATTAAGTACAAAAAATTACATTTTAAAAAATATAAAATTACAATAGCTTTTGATGAGCATTTGGTATCAAATTAGAAACCAAATTGATCTGATACTTTTTTTTATCTTTATTAATATATTAGTTATATCATATTTCAATTTGATGGTTTAATTCAATAAATTTGATATTAATTTTACTTCATTAATTTTTAATTTATTATTATCTAATAAAATATCAGACTAACTAGAAAATGAAATTACTCTTAGATATTATTGGGTAATGTTAGAATTATAGATGCTATAAATTATAGGTCAAAAAATTTGTGAAAATTATGACATATTATAATTTTATTTAAATACAATTTATATAACCGAATTGACTATTATTTTTTTGGTAATCATTTGACATTAAATTAATTAGAGACCAAATTGACCTTATACTTTTTAAATAGTTTTAATAGTAGTTTGATTCCATTTATTTTAATGCATTATTAATTAATAGAATATCAAATTAACTCGAAAATAAAATTATTCTTCGATATTATTGGATCTGTAATAATTGATGTTTTAAAATTTTAGCTATTTTTTAGTTCATTTGATAGGTGTAAAGATTATATCTCTCAAAATCTGAAATTTTAATGTTAAAAAATATTTTAAATACAATTTTGATTACAGTATAACGAAAATTGTATGTAATACAATTACACTCTATATTGCAAAGCATTAAAACTCTAAAACTATATTTGAATATGACTATAATACTAAAATTATATTCAAATATAATTTTAATTTTAAGTATTGTATATATAAATTTGTATATATATATGTATATATATATATGTGCAGACACATATATATATATACATATTTTCATGCGTACAATATAATTTTTTATATTTATATATAAAATTATTTTTAATATATATTAATATAAAATTAAATATTTCCATATATATTGAAAAAAATACTTTTGGCTTAAACGTTGCTTTACCGTATTCAATTACAAATATTTAAGTTCACGGAAATAATTTTTGTAATCTATTAAAAAAATCATTGCGTGCAATTTAACTACAAAAAATTCAAATTTTCATAATGAATTATGAAAATTTAACAACAAAGAATTTTATAATTAATTATGAAAATTTACTGTACTGGATTTTGATACGTAGAAGTTCAAATCTCTATTTTTTTATTGATGCACCGTTGAGCACTGTTTAGCGCACGGGTCATGCAGTCACGTGAAATTATATAATTGGTTGATAAATAAAGTAAAATGGTGTGGCATGCAGGTAATTATCCCTATATAAAACGCATGGATATAATACTATACCAAATCTATTCTCTTTTCTGATATGCATTAGTTGAAATATTAATATGCTTTGTAAGCCCGAGATAAGGCTATGCAAGACCTTTTGCTGTTATGTGGGATCTTTTTTTACTGGATACGAGCATTTCGGTACTATGTAAGTTATTTTTATGCTACTTAGAAATACTTTTTAATTCTTACATAGCAACAAAATATCTCCAGATAATAAAAAAATATCTCATATAACGATAAAAATATCTTTATGCAACAAAGAAATTATCCAACGTAGCAGTATTTTAAAGGTGCTTTTATGTAGCAGAAGAGTGCAACCACATAATGCAAAAAAAAATGATTATGTTAACACATGGTTCCAGCGCTACATTCCAGCCATACACGTGGCTCCCAGGTGACATTAACTTCTTATTTTGCTTTTATTCTCACAGGTCTCAAACCTCGGTCAAACTTCAACCATGCGGGTTCGGTCAAACATCGTCCACGACGATCCAGGATCACCTCTAGCGAACATTGATGACGATGTTCCTTAGCTGTACCTGTCGCAGTCGGCGTGGCCTGACCGCATCGTTTTTCGTACAAGATACTTTTTCCAGACACGCAAATCAAGGACCACCATGCTTCAGCCATCATGAATCCTTAGAAGCAGTACTAAGATTAAAAGCCTAGCTCTCCTTTTGCTGCTGCTGGTTCCCCCAAAAGCCGACAACGGCATAGGCTCAGGATTTGTTTATTCCTTTCCCTTCAGGAAAAATAGAATGAAGCTACGCCACCCGTTGCCTATAAAAACCATTGAACAAGCTTCAAGGGGAGGACGAACCTTTTTTCCGGAGAGCTAAATTCTTCTTCTATCACCTTTGTAAACGAGAGCTTGAGATAGGAGAAAGCTCTCTCTCTCTCTCTCTCTTCTCTCTTTCTTCTGTTAGCTCATTATACCTTTCGACCACCCTTTTTCTTTCTCTAGTGAAATCAATCACCCGGCCACTTGGTGGACGTAGGGGATTTCTTCCCTGAACGACCTTAAACCTTTGTGTGTTGCTCTGGATGTATTTTATTCTCACCTAAGTCTCATTAAACAGGCTTAATTCACTGCGTGTTGCCGCCTCTCAGAGCTTTCTCTCTGTGTTTCTTGGGATCCCCTACATCTCACATCAACAGATTATAATTTATCTTTTCTCTTTCTTTTTTTGTCAAGAATGTGACCTACCTACGCATGCGTTTGTGTAGTAATTTATCACCGAAAGTCTAACATATTACTCTTCTCAACGCAATAATTTATCCCAAATCACAATCATCTTTATTAGATGATGTGAAGGAAAAGCAATTTACTTATTAGGAGTTTGAAAGTACTGCGTGTGGGAGCAAATCAAATGTGATAAAATTCAGAGAAAATTACGTGCTGGAGCCCTTATTTTATATGAGATTTACAAATTGGTCTACATATTTTATTTTAGAGCAAATTACACCCAGGTCCCTAAGTTTAAGTGTTATTTATCACACAGGTCCACGTTTTTTAAATTATAACATCGGGGTCCCTAGGTTTTCAAAAATTATCATCTAGGTCTTTTTTTTATTTTTTTATTATTAAAAAATATTAAAATTACCATTATACCCTTACCCTCCCTCTCTCCACCCGGCAGCCGCGCGGTCATAGCACAGCCTTGCGCTGCCTTCGGCGGCCTCGCTCTGCCGCACGACACTGTCGGCGGCCGCGCTGCGCCGCTTGGGCGCGCTGCGTCGCTTGGCCGCGCTGCACGGCCGCACGACGCAACCGGCGGCCGCCTGTGGC
>KZ451969.1:2217831-2243901 GCA_002786265.1 Apostasia shenzhenica | reverse complement strand
CGTGCGGCACAGCGCGGCCGCCAGCGCGGCCGTGCGGCCGCATGAGGCCGCTGGGGGCGGCGCAGTGACGGCGCAGCTGCCGGATCTGGTGGAGAGAGGGAAGATAAGGGTATAATGGTAATTTTAATATTTTTTAATAATAAAAAAATTTAAAAAGGACCCAGATGATATTTTTGAAAACCTAAGGACCCTGATGTTAAATTTAAAAAATATGAAACTGTGTGATAATAACCATTAAACTCAGGGAACTGGGTGTTATTTGCCCTTAATTTATTTTTTCAGTTCTTTCCTTATTGTTTTTAAACATAATTTTATCAGTTAATTCCAAGCAAAATGAGTATTTAGCTATCAAGGATATGTTGATATAATAGTTGCCATAATTTAAGAGAAATCAAATATTTAAAATTACTAACACTTTTAAACACTTATGTTTTTTAATAATCGATTCTATTTTTTTATTTGTATTTAGGTAGAAATGGTAAAATGGACGTAAATGAAATACAAATGATAATTATAAGAACTTAATTGATAATCTACTGAATATATGATTAATTTACCTTAAATATAATACTACTTGATATATTAAAATATTATGTATGCATTTATTTGGAGGGAGTTACTATACATATACATATATGTATACATATACATATTATTAAATATATATTATTTGTAAATATATATTATTATCAGATATATTCATCTAATTATTCATATAAAATTAAATTTAATAATAATAAATAACATAAAATTTTATTAAATTTTATTTATGGGTACTTTAATATTTTTCTATTCACTTTTTATTTCATATTCTATTCTATTCAGTTAAATAGAAAATTATATTCTCTTTGAAATGATAATTTTATTTTCATAAGATAATAATTTTATTCTGGTTTTATTTCATTTCACTTAAAAATAAATGTACAGTATGTGTTTGACCATGTTTTTAAGTTAGTAGATTTTTCATGTTTCTAACTTTAGGTGCCTACAATCAAAAAGAAATATTAACTGCCACATTTTAATTCTTCAAAATGATGAAAATTACCATTTGTAGCATAAAAAAATTATCATTTGGGATATAGGTAGCTTCGAGTCGATTTCGAGCGAGATAGACTTAACTCAAAATTTAAATTTTTAATTTCAATTTGAGTTTAATTTGAGCTTGCTAAATTTTTTTCGATTATAAATCGATTTTCAAGTCCATTTGGGTCTAATTATAAACCATACTTTTCCATAAATATTATTTTTCGTTATAATATTATAAATTAACTTTGAAATTATATATATATATATATATATATTTGTTATCCCACTTTTTTATATAAGTTGCTATTATAAATATTTGTATGCATAAATGTTTTTTAGCCATATTTTAAAAAATTATGAATATGTATAATTATATATATATTAAGGGGGCGTTTGGTTCGTTGTTATCTTGGTGTTATGTTATGTAATCTAAATGTCATGACATCTAGATGTCATCTTTTAACTAATAATTTTATAATCTAATAGAAGATTATTTGTAGATGTCATTAAATCAATCAATTGTCTTCTCTAGATAACATAACATAACATCAAGATAACATTGAACCAAACGCCCCCTAAGTTAAATTATTTTCTTTTAAGTGGGCTAAAGCTTTAAATTCCACCAAATAGAATAAATTTGATTTTCGATTTTTTTTGTCAATTTCGGGTCCATAATTTTCTATAAAGACATCTAGTTATGTTACGTTATAATATTATAAATTAACTTTTAAATTATATATATATATATATATTATCCCACTTTTTTATATAAGTTGCTATTATAAATATTTATATGCATAAATATTTTTTTGTCATATTTTAAAAAATTATGAATATATATATATAATTAAATATACATATATATATATATATTATATATATATATTAAGTTGAATTATTTTCTTTTAAATGGGCTAAAGCTTTAAATTCCGCCAAATAGAATAAATTTGATTTTCGATTTTTTTTATTTTTGTCAATTTCGGGTTGAATTTTGCTGATCTGAGATTAGGTCGTAGGGGACAGGTACGATTACCTCCCCAGGAAACTCGCGAAGCGTCAGTACGCTAACCGCTCGCACGGCACCACCACTAAGCATACCTTTGGTCGTGGAGACGGTTTATCGCACGTGCTTCTTACCGGTGACCGGTATCCGGTCACCCCACCCCGTGCAAAGTTTTCCTCCAAGCGCACGACAGCCGCGTGACACACCGGTTCCATTTTTGGAAAATTAAAAATATATAATAAATCGTACGGAAATTTCGCATGTTCAATTTTCGGAATTTTTTGAATCCGGTGGGAATAGGATGACGAACGAGAATCACGCGACGCGGGCAATCCTAACGGCCGCATTCGTGCATTTACGAAAATACCCTCCACCATGTTTCTCGTGCCTGCTCCGATTTTAAAATCCTCACGGATCTCTTGGAATCGCCGCGCCGTCTCTCTCTCTCTCTCTCTCTCTCTCTCTCTGTCTGGCACGCGCTCTACCTCGCTCCCTCTGTTCTTGATTTCTAGGAGGACGACACGGATCGGCCGATCAACTGTGGAAGCGATGGCGACGAAGGCGACAATGGAGTTGGATTTGCTTGGTGATCTCCAGAAGCCTAGCGCCGATCCTATGAACACCATTCAAGGTGCTCCATCCTCCTCGAACCTTCAAGCTCCTCCTTCCTTTCGCTCGCTCCATCTTGATCTGCCATCGAGCTTCATATTTCTAAGCCTTTGCTGCAGATATGCGGAGATCAATCTCGAAAATAAATCCAGATCTCCTCCGGAGCCTGATGTCGGCCCCCGCCTTCGCCCGACCGCCAGGAATGCCATCTGAGGCGAGCCGGACGCCGCCCCTTTTTCTTCCACGGCCGTTGCCGGTCTTGAATCCTGCTTCTAGGTTGGGATTCTTCAGTATAGATCTGGATCTTAATAGCTATGAGGTCGATGTTTAATTAATTAATGGTCGAAATCTATCAGGGTTGATTCTGATTGTTCGGCGGGGAAGGCCCTGATGACTTTCTTCTACAACGGGATGGTCACCGTCTTCAACATTTCGCAGGGCAAGGTTCGCCGATTTGCCCTAAATTCTGCTTCCAGCCAATTCACCCTCAAATACTGTACAGATTTCAATTTACAATGCTAAGCAGGCAAAGATCATAATGAAAATGGTCGAAGAAGAAAATGCGAAGGCTAACATGCATGGATTCGAGAGTGGTGGCCTGCTCCAGAGTCTTCACGGAGGTAAGCAGAGGAATTACCCTTTGTTCTATTTCATTTTTTTTATCTATACTCTGTTTCAAAATAAGTAGAACTAGATGAGTACTTAAATTTAATTTTAGATAAATTAATGTAGGGGCGTTGTTTGAATCCATGTTGTAGATTATTTTGATTTTGTAGCTTTAAATGGTTTGAAGTCATTAATTTATTTAGATTTGAATGCATTCTATTGAAAAATAAAAATTTGTAAAAGATTGAAACTGGTTCATTATACTTATCAAACAAACTGTAATAAGTAGAGATATGAGATTTTAACATTTAACTAACTAGAAATTTAAATTCTTTGTAGATCTACCTCTTGCCCGCAAGAAATCACTTCTACGATTCCTTGAGACACGCAAAGAGAGGTGAGTCTTGATCCTGCTCAACTTCTCATTAGTCTATTTATTCAATTTTTTCGTCTTTTCAAGTTTTCTTTCTCTTAATTATCTTTTAAAAAAATTGAATAACAAAACTAAATAGGATTAAATCATAAAATTATTGACACACTAATTAAAAGAAAATAATTAAAACAGAATATATTTCCTTTAGTATATTTAAAATAGTAGTATTTATAGAGTATTATTTAGTAAGAAATTGATTTTGTATACTTCTACATTTGTATTTTTCCTACCTTTATAAGAAGTGCAATAGATTTTTGCATAGCAGGACAATCAATCCAATTTAAATTTTTTTTCATTTCATGTCATTATAAAAAATCATTTATTATTCTTAAAAAATTTTAAAATAGAGCCGCTAAATTTAAGTTCCTAAGATCGTCAAGGTGCTTATTAATTTCTTTGGTTTTCTATATAATTGATTTGAGCAACTAAATACATAATAAAGTACAAGCTAGTCTTGTGATTTTTAAAGAAGTTAAGTTTTAGGTGCTTATTTGATATTAAAACAAAATAAAGAATTATTTCAATTTGCGTTAAGATTACTTTTTCTTTTTTGAAGGTGTTCTTGATAACAAAAATAAAGGAACTATTTCTTTTATTTAGTTTGCTTGATCTTACCATTATTTTATAGGGGGATTTACGTAGAGAACATTGAATTCATCACAAATTACGCTTTTCACCATCATTTAGTAAATATTATGCATATCACACTCTCCTTATTGTTACAATAGAAATGCAAAACCCATAAGTAATATAAGGAGAGTGTGATATGCGTAATATTTACTAAATGATGGTGAAATGCGTAATTTGTGATGAATTCAATGTTCTCTACGTAAATCCCCCTATTTTATAAAATCAATGATGAAGCTACTATGCTTTCAAAAAGAAGAAAAAAGAAATTACTTATGAATTATCTTTAAAAGAGAAAATTTTATAGTCCTAGAAGCTATTCAATAAATTATCAATTATGATTTTCCAAATTTTTAAATTTAAACCAACTGGATTAACATATTCAAAGATGAAGTGTTCTGTTAAATTAATCTTAGTTTAAATATTTGATGGGTTGGTAGATATCTGATAGTAGTCAAATTATAGATAACTATGTAATTAAAGCAACCACATTTATATATTAAATACTCAATTAATACTATCTATGTTTTAAAAAATAAAATAAATAAATAATTTGATATTTGACTCTCTTAGATGTTATTATTATCTATCATTTTAAAATTTTTAGGAAGTAATATAAATATTACATGTGAGTCTCTGATTAAAATACAAATAATAAATTTTGATATTAAATATGTAAATAAATAACATAAAATTTGAAGCACCAACATATCCTATTAAACAATCGATCAAATAGATTAGTTATATTACTGCTTCAAAGGTGAGTAGAAAGCTGAAGGAAGAAAAATTCAAAGTGAAGCTGATACATCCACCAGTTCTTGTTTAACAATCCATGCTTTAAATCTTTTAAACATTAAAAAATTCACTCTCCATTATCTTTTTTTTTTATTATTTTGAAATACTGACCACCATCTTTTTTGATTTACAAGTTTTTGTATACTGATCACTTCAACTATGTTGAATTCAAAATCTCTAATTAATTTTATAGTTTGGGAAAGTGGGAAACTTAGTCTTGTCAAAATTGTTCACGCATGAGCTGACAAGTCAGACACGTTTTTTTTTTTTTTTTTTTTTTTTTTTTTTTTTTTTTCTTGAGTATCTATCAAAGAACAAAGGCACACGCAATAAGCCACATTTTTGTCAAAAAACTTTTCGCTTTATGTTGTACAACATTAAATTAAAGCTATGATTAATTTGATCTCGCTTTAATTAATTTATAATAAAGGCTTCTATAAACGTGCGTTGCAGGTTGGCGGCCGCCTGCCCCTACGCAGGAGCCAAGCACAGCTGGCCCCAGCCTCGAAGCCTGGAAGGCTGACGTCGGACCTCTGTCAGGCCGCAGCACTACGGGCGGCGTAGGGGAAGTTCAGCCAATCCTGGAGAGAAAATGGCCCAGCTATTTTATCGTAAATATATGTTATACAGACTGTATATTATTTATTGTTTTGCTCATTTATTTGTTGTGCCAATTATTCTTTATCTTTTTTAGTTTGCTGTTTTTGGCTGATTTTCAGATTAAGGGGATGTAGAATTTCACAATAAAAAAGCCATGTTTTGCAGATTTACATTCTCTTCTAATTAATTTCAGCACATATTCTGTTCTTTTATTTTTAATGAAAAGTTTGATCTTATTCTTTAAAAACGCAGTCTTAAGGAAGCAATAAATTTGGTGCTTATTCTAGTACACTTGATTGTAATTAATCATCGAATGTACTTAATTTGTTGATCTGGGATCAAACTTGAATATTTAAATTAAGCTAAGCTAACTTATTTCTTTCATCTACTGCCCATTGACTCCACTGGGAGAGCATGTTCTTGTTTGATTGGCCTCGACACGGCAAAATTGCAAGGCAATTGACATATTGAATGTGATGAGCAACATTGAGAAACTTGCGTGTTGATTTCAAAATCCAAATCTGAAATATGACAACGGGACTAACATTAAGATATTGGCATTGGAATGCAAAATCTTGGTGAATGACGTTGAAACACACATGAGAAGTCAAAGTTTTATTTGAAACTACTGCTATATAATTCTAGTCTGTCTCATTGTTAAAGACTCCATACTCTATTCAAATAGGGCCAACTCCTACTTATAATAAGAAACCTCCCCTCTTCATAAATTAGGAAAATACTGAGATCCTTGTGTTGAATTTTCTTGCATGGTCTATAAATAGGAATGAATTTGTATTTTTATAATTTTTTTGAAGTCCCTTCACTACTCTTTTCAAAACCAAAAAAAAACTTCACACTGTTTTTGGCAAGAAATCTTCACTAGATTTCACACAAAGAAAACTTAACTCTAATTCATGAATCATCACTTTTCTAACTGTGCTTCCAAGCCTCAAATGCGTTTTTGACCTTTCTTAGCACATTGTAGTCTGGCAAATCAGAAGAAACAAAATATAAAACTCACTAAAAAAATCTCTTAAAAATTTTAGTATAATTGAATCTCATTGAAACTGTAAAATAAGTTAATGAATAACTATATTTTGAGTTTTATATAGCCCACTTTAAATACAATTTGAGCATGCTCCGATTGTTTTCTCTAGCTTATTTCAGGTTGTGTGGGTGAGAAAACAATCTTTGTATAAAATTGTCGTCCCATCTCTTCACAAGCCAAAACAAATGTTAAAGCTTGTCATTTACTTTGATTTAAATTGACTCATTTTGATAATAACTTATTTTAAGTAAAATACAGTTAAAAAATGAGCTAAATAAAAATTTCAGTACAGTAAATAATGTACATAACTATAAACAATATGCTGAGATATTTGAGTAGAAAGATTCAATCTGTAGGCCAAATAAAAACTCAACATGGCTTGAAATCAATCAAATCGAACAAAGCAAGCCAATAATCCAAATCACCCCAATTCCAAATTCAAGTCAAACTCGTCTCAATACGATTGCTGTTTTGGTGCTTGAAATTTTTTAGGTTAAGAGAAGAAAAAAATGAGTAGCTGACCTAAAAGTCTCATCAACAAATATTTTAAAGCAGCTTAATAATAGTAATGTAGCCATTAAGTTAAAACCTTAGACTCAGTAATTTTTCGTAGTAGATCAAAAATCGACTCATGTCAACCATCAAGCATTCAAATTTTGCTAAACTACGTTAAATAAAAAGAAATTCAAAAACATCTTGACTCTTAAATGAATACAAGCATAAACACAAAAGCTTGGATATAAAACATAAATTAAAAAACTTACCAGGTGAGCATTTGATTTTACTATTCATTAGCTAACAGTTCATGATGAGCATGCTGCAGAAATAATTACCTATATGTTACAATAAATTTATTATTTTCATATCTTTCATCCATATTTAATAAATAAATTATATTATGCACATTTTATTACATCACATTTATATTGAATAAATTGCAATTATAATATAGAAGTGATTTTATGTATAACTTATCAAGTATAAATCAGTAATATGTAACATAGCAAATTTATTATAGCACATATAAAATTATCCAAAAACCATATGTGAGATATATTCCTGAAATATTATTATTATTATATCACTGCTTGTTCACAACACAGCCTTCTGTTATAGTCACTAATCATACAATAAAAATACAAAAAAATGTTAAAATGAAAAGAATACACAAATTTCAAAATCTACTATATACTACTACCCTTCTATCTTCTTAGTACAATAGCTGGCCCAGCGTTAGAATTTTGGAGGACAACAATTTCAAGATTTGCATTTCATCAACAATGTCAAGAAGTGGGATCATGTCCCTCTCTGTCATTCAAATCCTTGTTAGCAGGACGAGGGGGATTTTCTTCGTCTTGTTCCTCCAGGTTCGGAGGGAAGACGGCATCGAAAACAATGCGAGCAAAAACATGGCGCACCTCAGCTAAATCGCCATGTGCCAAACTAGAATAGTTTATTTTTCTGTCCTGCTTTGGAACAAATCTTTCTTCTCTCACTCTTTTCTCAATGCAATTGAAGATCTTGCAAACACTCAGATAAACATTCAAGGGAATGAATACCTGCAGAGTTGTATGAGAAGACGCGATTATAATGGGAAATATAGCTAAAATTTATATTGAGAATGTCAACCATTTCAAATAAAACTACTGACATTTGTGAAATTTGTGCAGGATGAATATGAATTTAGGGGGTAGGGTAGCAAATGAACTAAACGTTTGATGAACAGCTAAATGCTTAGGTCAATAAGAGTTCATTCATATTCAGTTCGTCAAGACTAACAAATAAGCTTAAACATAATTTTAAAAACTTGATTCATAAAGGAACTAGTTTGAACAAACAAATGTTTAACTTGTTAATATTCATGAATAGTTCATATGATGCTCATGAATACGCTTGATTATAAAGCTCAATATGATGATCTTTTAGAGAATTTAGTATTTTCTTATTTATCAATAAAAAATTCATGAATCATAATGATGAGCATGTTCATGAATACAAAAATATCTGTGATTTATAAAAGCATGTCTATAGTTTTCATGTTCATGAATTCAAATATACATAAGCTCATTTGTGAACATATTAGTGAGCTCATTTGCGAACCATATGGACCAAGCCCAAACATGCCTTTTGTTCATGAACCAATCCCGAACAAGCTCAAGCTTGAGTTGGAGCTAGGTTTTGGTAAACGAACCTGAACTTGAACAGACCAGTACTCGGCTAGCTTAGCTAGTTTCATTTATAGCCCTACTTAGGGAGGCAAGGTCACCAGAAGCATTGATATGATATTCACCCCCATGCCTACATCATATACTTATCATAGTTGTATATAATTATCTTTAGGTTTAAGATGCTATGTCAGTGGGAATATCCACTAGTGGTATAGCAAGGATTTGGGTATGTTCAGATGATTGAACTAGGGAGTTACTCGGGTCAAGAAAGGTGGTGTTATGTAAACATATGCTTTCACATAGGATAGGCACATTTCTAAGCCTTCCAAATAATCAACCGATTCCCTAAAACCTATGAAGCACGGACACTTCAAGAACCACGCTGTGTCCGTGTCGGACACTCGGGGACACGCGAGGACACCGTATCGGACACGCCACGTGGCGTGTCCTAATAAAATAATATTAAAATACTTTAAGAACACTTCTTGGACACGCGAGGACACTTTGGGACACGTTAGAACACTTCTGAGATACAGGACACTTTTAGGATACATAAGATAGAATCGGATATATTTAATATTAATGTTAAATTTATTTATTAATGTTATATATTTTTAATAAAATTTATGGATATATCTATCTCTCTTTTTTTTATCGTTAAAATTTTATTTAATAAAATTAAAAACCTATCCTTATTATTGTTAAAATTTTACCTAATATAAGTCAAAATTTTAAGTTAACCAAGTTAAATCAAATTTATTCCTCTTTTGTTGCCCTTAAGCCTTACGAAAATGAAACAATCACAAAAAGTTTAGAACTCTAACTTCACCTTTATTTTTTTTTCATCAACACCGAGAGCTCTTACTTTCTCTTATTATTGTGCTCACTGTGATTGTCCTAATAAGCAAAATTGTATTTTTTCTTATTCAAAGTGAACTCTAAATTTATATCTCAAATATTTTTAATGCGACGGTGTTTGTTCTCGAGTTCTCATCTTAATTTTATGAGACTTCAGTACTACTTACAAGTTATTTATACTTAAAAATTTAAGTTTGTATTATATTATATATATATATATAATTATAAATTTTAATTTTATAATTATATGTGACGTGTCATGCCGTGTCCGTGTCCTATATTTTAGAAAATCATCGTGTCGCCGTGTCGTGTCGTGTCCTGTGTCCCCGTGTCATGTCCGTGCTTCATAGCCTAAAACACACTAACGAATTTTGGCGCCGACCAGAAAATGGATTGAGCATTTCAGCCGGCACTGCACCGTTTCTGCAAAGGTGGCAGACTTTGTCCAATTTCTTGCATGCATCTCTCCACTCTCCCTACAACATGAGAACATGGTATTGTTCATTTTTGGCTACCAGTAATCTTCCCCTACGTTTATTAGAGGAGCTTACTACTTATTGAATATTTCGGCTAAGTTACTGAGAGAAAGGATAGAGTTCCTCAAGCATGGTTGATGCATTGGATTGGCATCAGGAGCCACAGAAAGCTGCAGGCTGCTGTCTTTCGATGCATATCGAGATTCAAGGACTTCTATATCTCATCATCCTTTGATCTTTTGCTGTATTTCAACTGTTCTGAAATTTTAGGGTTTTCAACTAGTCTTTGCAAGTCTGCTTTCATCTTTGGAAAGAACAGTTTATTGTATTGAGTGAACTTTTATATTGCTGTGATTACTGAATACTATATAGAATGTTTGCTTTCAACCAGAAAAAATAGACCTGCAGTCTATTCTAACCAGCCTAGAAACATGCCATTAGCAATAATTGGCCGGCTACCTGATTTTCGGCCAAAATCCTATTTCGTGTTTTTGCACACTTGATCGTCCAACTTAAAACTTTCTTAGTTGAATCCCATTTTAGTACAAATCATCTAAGCAAAATTACAAACTGCCACAGTGACTGCCACGCAGCCAAACAAGGGCAATGACTTATGGTCGTTATCACTGATTTTATCCTTATTATAAGATGTTAGCATTAAGAATGTTCCTTCATTAATTTACAATGAATCACGATTAGAAGGGAAATCTTTTTGAAAAAATAACTAAGCAAATAACTTAATATACTCATAACTTACAGGTTCAACTTCAGCTTAATAACGTAAATGTGTAATCTAATCTTATGATTAGTACATGTTCCAAATAGAAGATAATGCCATAAGGAATCTGGGAAGAAACTACATAGTACTGCCATCAAACAAAGAACTTGCTGACATTTTAATACAAGTTAATTACTTGCTAGTTCGTTTTCTATAATTGTTTTTAAAAAGTTGTTGCCCCTATCATCGTCCTATTTTGTCATGCAATAGCCATGAACATACACAAATCCTAGCACATCATTCAAAATAGATGACGCCATTTACAAAATTAAAAAAGTCAAACATGCATGATATGCAGAGAAACATTCTTGAATTCCTACTTACAAGTTTTACAGTAACAGCATGCCTACAGAAAGCTAATGCTACAGAGAGAGAGGTCTTTGCACAGAATGAAACATAATGCGCATCAAACAAAAGATACCTTCTTAGCTACTCACCAGATCAGAATAAGGAGCTTGCGTGTAACGTGCCATAGCTTGGGAAACAAAATAGTCATCAGTCATTGACATTAATGCAGCAATCACTGATGATGAGAGTTTCCCAACCTCATTAACTAAGTCTGCATCCACAGGCCATACATGAGGTTCCAATAGTTCCAGAAAATGTTGATTATGTGGATTACGCATCCTCCTCGCAATACCAATAGCTTCCACCATATCTCCCCCATTATGAACAGCAAGGCTAAAAGTAGCCACCACCAAAGGATCCCGTGGCACACGAGCCGTTGCTTGATGAAATGCCAATATTGCAACCCTTTACAACAAAGCACGATTAGAAGGAAAGATGGGAAGTTTGAATGGGATAATGAAAAGGATGCAAAACGGCTGCTAGGATAAATAACTGAGGTTGACGTCTCTAGACATGTAGGAAGTCTACACTAAAAGCAGGACTCCCGTATAAAGAAGCAATTTTTTCCAGAATTTTTGTAAAGAAGAGTGGGTCATCTATCTTGGCATGAAATGAGCCAGATGCTTGAAAGGAATCCAAGCTCACCACTACAATCCAAAAGGAAAACACGTACAAGGAAAAGAAAAAGAACTCACCATAAGCTGCTATGGCATGGCCTATCAGGGGCAAGAAGTCTATCCATGTTTGACAACAAAACCTAAATACAATATTAGTCAAAGTAGATTGAATTATCTCCATCGCAGTATCAACAAAAAAAAAATACACCAAGTGGCAAGAATATTTACATTTAGGAAACAACTGTAGAAATTCAGTATTAACCAATTCCCTATTTCCTTTAAAAGCATAAAAAAATCTAGTCACAGGTCACGTTACATGTTAGTTATACATGTTCTGAAGCCGAAATTGATGAATGAATATGCCAATAGAATGAAAGAAAATGCTGTATTTTTAGTTCACAGCCAGAGGGGAAGAAAAATGCCTTTTAACTAATTACCTCTTGATATTATTACAATATGGTAAATTTGAAGAATTAGGTTGGTAAATTGTAGCTAAGAGGGTTAACCAGGATCACAAAATTTGTTATCAGAAGAAATGTTTAATCTAGGAGAGATAGGTTACTTGGATCTTTTCAGAAAGTGAGTGAAATCCCGTGTGCTTTGGTGTTTTTCCTTTTTTCAAATTTTCTTATCCACAGGTACTGTAGTTAACAAACTATTGAGCAATTACCGATGCCTTAACTAAAGAAGATACAAAAAGGCATAAAAGGAAAATGATCCATGCTTCTATGAAATATTTTTTGAAGAAAATTCTCCTTTAACTCGGTGCCATGATAGAATAACCACAACTAATCTAACACTCACAAAAAAAGAACCAGAGCTCAATATTACAGACCTAAGGCACAATTATAGAGGTCACGTTGGTGGACACAACTGGGAAACCAGGCTTCCTCAAGTTGCCTGATTGGCTTGCCACCTCCTATGCAATTGGTTAGACTTAAGGTTTTTATTTATTTAAAAGCCCATAGAGAATGATTTGAGCAGCATATGACATCTTGATTCTATTTTAAGACCGAATCTAAAGATTTCATGAATAAAACAATTTCCATCTACCAATTCTATTTGTGGACATATATCAATATATGAATGCGAATGCATTAAATGGTTTTGGAATGAATAATATATATAGTTGTCAAAAAGACATACCTATATGGCCTCTAGAGAGAGTGTTCTTTACCTGAATGCTAATGCTTCACCTATTTGATGATAAGTTACATCATCTGATGGACAAGTTAGCCAGAACTGAAAAAAGCGTACCTTCATCTATGGTATGATTTTATCATTGTAATTTGCCGTTTTCTTTCTACCAGTACTACCTAATATATGACTTCTCTCAAAACTTAATTATATACAGACTCAATAATTGCGTTTCTTTAGGAGATTTGTAATATCAATGGATGATGATGCATAAAATCAGTGTCTCGTCAACTTGAAAAGCTTGATAGAATGCTACTATCCTTATGCGCTGAATATTTTCATGTACATCTATTGTATTGACAGAATTAGTGCTTAGGCCTCCAAATGAACTGATCCAAGCCAAGTATGTGCTGATCAAGCCAGTTCTTTTAATTTTTTATCAAATCCAAGATTGAAGATAAATGGAGATTCAAAGTATTGTTAAAATTTATTTTCTTATCGAGTTGCAGTTGTTCACAAGCTTGAACTGAACTAAGGTATGCTAGACAAATTGTGTTTGATTTGCTTAATAATATCACCTAAACTAGTAATCATGAAAGTTTATAGAATGGATTATTTCATAATACTCTTATTGCTATTAAAATTATTGACTATTAAGATAGTTATGTTTATGATCATATAAACAAGGGTTAATTACACAGTAGCAATAAGGTTCCTCTAGTTTGGGCCTATATATAATTAGATCTCTCTAATTTCTAAATTAACCAAGTAGATCCTTTAATTTGAAGTAAAGTGTAAATAAGTCCTCTGATATTAATTGAAGTACTTAATAGAGGATATTTTCTCTAATTGACAAGTTAATTTGTACTTTATCTTTATCTAAAATATTAATTTAACTTTTAAATTTAAATTAATCCGTTAGTTAGAAAAAATATTCTCCATTTTGTCCTTTTATTAATGTCAAATGACTTATTTGCATATCACCTCAAATTAGAAAACTTGATTGATTAATTTAAAAACTAGAGGGATCTGAATGCATATAGACCTAGACTAGAGAGACCTAGATGCTACTAACCCCATAAACAAATATACTAGATGTTAAAAATCTCACAATATAAAATACATATAAATTCACATTTATGTACTAATTCTGGTTGACTACATGGATTTCTCATCTCTCCCTTTACATTTATGCACAATTATTTCTATAAAACAATAAAGGACACAGGCAAATCACCTTAAACAGCCTTCCCCCACAACCATGTTCCCTATATTACTTTCATTTCAAATGTGACCCACTTTATTTTTACCATCATCCATTGGTGGGGATACGGTTCAGTAACATATCATATTTAGGCAAGTGCCACAAATGACGATTAAAATGAGATCGCATCGCACTAGAAGAATCATCAAGGCCATCTTAGGCTAATGCGATTCGATTAGCAAGTTTCAAATATGCTTAGTGCTAATTGAAGATTTGAATTTGGGATTCTTTAGAATGTTGAAGATTTCAAGTTTATTGAGGATCACAAAGATTTCATGATGATTTTACTTTATTTATATATTTTTCTTATTCAAGTTAAGATTTATTTAGTATTTTATGATTTGGTTTAATGTTGTATTTTCCAATTTAAAATTGTAATGAGGCTTACATCAAGGCATTTTGCTATTGTATGAGATTGTTATGTAAATGAAATGAAACTTGAGTTCTTTGAATACCTAAATCCAAGTTAGTAGGTCAATATTCCGATGAAGAAAAGGTTGTGGGTATAATCTTAAGTGAGAATTCTTTAATAGTTATCTTATTTAAAATTTCGATGAAGAAAAGGTGTGGGTATAGCCTTAGGTGAAAATTCTTTAATAGTTACTTATCTTATTTTTTTTAAAAAAATTCTCCATCCATCCTTCCTCCTTCCCATCTTCTAACTTACCACCTCATGCCAACCCTGCTTCAGCTCTAGGTCATACCTTTGCCCACATGCCTTGCACCTGCATTTCATTGGTTCATCCTGCACGTCCATCACAACATCGTCCTATGTTGTTACGTTCACATGGCACCTCGTCGTAGACCAAGCCGTAGACCCCAACTCTTGCTCGCCTCTATCAGGCTTCTATTGCATCCATCAACAGTTGATAAAAAACTATCCTTTGAATCCCACACCGACTCTTCACTTGCACAACCATTACCCAATCTCACCCAATGCTGTGACAACCCCGCACAAACCCCACTTGCTCCGTTCATTGTGAACCCACTTGAACTCATCCAAGCTCCGTTCCTCGCCACTTGTCGTTCATGACCCAGAGGATACCCTGTCTCATTTTCTCTATTTAGGCACTTTGCGCCCAATGAACCTAGTAAACCCTAAAGAGTTAGCTCAGTTCTTTGACATGGATTATGTTATGAGAAAATGGTTATACTATGTATCATAACAGTCAAATTGAATGTATCTCTTGCATCATTTAAGCATCAGCTAGTACTGGAGCAAGATTAGCACTGGTTTGTTGACGGTCAGAAGCAACATCAACACGGGTAAATATTGTGCAGAAATATTCAAACATACGAAGAACTTAATAATTCAAGTTAGAAAAAAGTTAGTAAAGAAACGTGAAAGATCAAGACATTCACTTACAAGTAACATATTGGTTCTCATATCACACCTACGAAAACCTTGTGATACCAAGTATGCAGCCTATTTGAGGTCAACAGGACAAAAAAAATAATGCCATGTTAAAGAAAACAATTTAAAGATACAGATCAACCACTAAAAGATAAGCCAATATAGAAAAGTAAAGACCTGGATAGGTAAAAGAAGATCTAACAGTCCGAATTTCCACAGCAACCTCATAGAAGGCTCAGCTGACCCATAAGCAAACATATAGTTCATTTCCATTAGGATTCTTCCCTGGTTTTTGAGATGAGAGCATAAGATTTCAAATGTTAGAGCACCATGAAGCAAGGAGATACAAAAGAACTAAACATGCGGTACCTTGTCAAGTCTCAAAACTGAGGTAGCAAGATCTTTCATACACTGAGCTGTTTCTCTAGTAAAGCTGAACCCTAGCCGAGCTGCAATTCTGATTGCACGTAGAATACGCGCTGTGAATTAAATTGGTAGGCAATAAACTTAAGTAATTCATTGCTACTATTGAGGAACAATTTTCTCACATGTTCAAGAAATATGAAAAATTCACTAACCACAATCCTCTCTGAAAGATGTCAGTGCAGGAATTACAGTCCGAACCTTCAGAAATTGATGGCAGGAGGGAAATCAGAAAAATAGTATTATAGAGCAACAACAGTGTTAAGAAAGAAGAAAAAAGAAATACATCCAGACTTTGGCCTTTTTAATATCTTCCATGCCTCCCATGTAGTCAAAAACTATATGTGAATATGGATCGAACATTAACCTGAGAAACAATATCACAAATTGAATATCATAAGTATCATACACAAAAATATACATAAAATAACAGGGAAAGAATAAAAGAAAATTAATTCTGAAATAAACTTGAAAAACAGTCAAGTCTGAAAATGATAAAACAACCGTCTGCATGCATAACACAAAACCCCTGAATATATGATAGCAAAAGAACTACCCGTTAATCGTAAAATCACGCCCAAGGCAGTTTCTCCAGCGCATGTAATCATGCTCGTCACAATTGAGGGGTCTATTGGAAATATGTCTAACATAGCTACTCATATATCTCCCTGAGGTACTAAAACTTGAAACCTGCATTACAATATCATTGATATTAGAAATTGACTAGTCAAGAGAAAAATGTTTCAGCATAACCCTAATTATTGGTGGTCCTTTTACTCTCTACTGCTTTTTTTTGAATAAAAGAAACTAAAAACTTCATCCTAGAGTTATTAGTTTACTTATACAAGGTTAGAAACGTAAAGATATCAAACCTCAACAATAGAATCCTTGACATGAACAAGACAGATGGGAAACCGCTTCCCAACTATTTCACATCTCAAAAATGCTTTCTTAACCTGCACTTGGTCATAACATGTAAAAAAAAAAAAAGAATAACTACAGGGAAAATGACAAGAAATTAACTTCCTATAAAAAAAAGTTAACTATTTTCATCCATGTTGCCGTTAATACATGGTAAGTACGCCTAAAAGGAATATCCACAAAGATCAAGGGGAGAAAGAAAAGCAATAAAAGCAAAACCAATACACCTTTACAATTAACATTTTTAATTACTGCATTATCCACTTCCTATATACATTTCCTCCCCCATAAACTTCGAAAGTTTTTTCTTCATCTTATTGATGACATTAATTCAATATCTCACAAAAGATCCACATTCTCTTGAATTGTTTCAGTTATAGGCCCTTTCACATCATTTTTATATCGGTCCCTAAGCTAATTCAATATATTTCAAGTTGATCCAATTAATGGAAACTGCTAGCTTCTTACTGTTAACTGGCTTGAGGGGCCCAACATTTTTTCAATGCCTAAACTATACATAAATCCCTCAAAGTTAAAAATAAAAGAGAAGAGAGAAAGAAAAATAAAACAACTAAAACAACAAAAGGGGAAAAAGAAAAGGAAGAGCAGAAATGATCAAACAAGATGGAAAAGGAGAAAAGAGAAAAAAAAAAAACTCTGAAATAGGGCATGTGTAAATCAGTTAAGTTTCTTTACATAAACAAAGTTCCTAATGGAAGAACCCAAGGGAAGGATCAAACTACGAGATGTAAGTGAATGATTCAAAAATTGCATGCCTCGATGAAATTTGCTGAGGAAGTTGAGCAGCATCTTCGCTTTCAACGTTGGAATGGATCGTAGAATAGGTCATTCAACCAATGGTCGATTGTACCAAACAGAGAACACAAGATGCTAGATTAGATGACCCATCAAACTGTCCAAAGGACTTATATACAATCAAAACATCCAATGGGGGTAACAAACCATTAGTCGGATACGAACGCATCAAACAAATGAGATCACAAGTTGACTTTTTTACGGATTTGTTTCCTAATATTATCCCCAAGTATATCCAAGATGAATAAGATTTCTAATCTAAGAGGCTATTCTATGATTTGATAAGATTAAAGTGTGATCTCTTATAATCTCCATCTACACATTTTATAGTATACTAAATTTTTTCTTGATACAACCATAATTTTTCCCCAGGTATGAGGTCTTCCATGCAAGTCATGATTTTCTTCTTGTTTGATATATACACAATTTTATAGTATACTGGGCTATGAAAATTTGAGAATATCAAGAAAATTCCAACTAAAGAAAGATGAGATAGGCTTAGGAACCAATAAAAACAATAAAAAACTCAACTAATCCAATTAGTGGTTGATTGCAGGTTAAATAGCCTAAGAAACAGTGAGCATGGAAGTCAGATGTTACAATAGTAGAACCATCTTACCCAACTTTTACAGATAATCATATAGCACTTTACTTTAACTTGCAATTCCTGAAGTTGGTTGATGTGAATCATTGTTAAAATGTCATAATGATAACGATAAGTAGTAAAAAAAAACGAAGCTCATACAACTAAGTTTTTACAATAACAGTGGCAATACATGAAAGCACTTCGATTAACTCGTATGCTTTTATAAGACTGTACCAAAGAGATAAATCTTAGCATTATTGGAACAACAACTGGAAGTGATAGAAGAACCTCTGAAAGATTAGCGGTGGTTATGATGTCAAAATCTTTTGGAACCCTCTTCATAATTAGGTCCCGAACACATCCTCCAACCAGGTAAACCTCATGGCCTGCAACCATATAGAAGATTTTTGAAATTGAAAGATTGCTGAGAGAAAAGAACTATAACATGCAAGAGAGCAACTAAACTTCAACATTTTTATCAAACTCAAAAAGAATGGCATTATAGCACTCTCAAAAAGAGGTAGATTACACCATTCATAAAGGAGGTAGATTACAGAATATATCAGAAAGTAACCTTTCTTCTTCAGCTCATTCAGAACCAACTTTGTCTGCCTTGCAATCATAGACTTCTTTATTCCAAGCTCCTTTGAACTCATCGTCTTCCAGAGAGGCCCTCTGAGGCCATCGATACCTTCATAGTCCAAAAAGACTGCATCGGTAAATAAAAAGCAACTCACCGCCAGGCAGAACACTGCTTAGGCCTCATGTTGTACAAGTGAAACAGATGGAATAGTAAGGCCAACAAAGACACACCATCTGAAGGGGAAGTAGAAGGGGGAGTAGAAGCTTGACGCCCATGAGCATCACCAACGAAGCAATCTGACTCAGTTAGAGTGTTAATGGCGGAGACGGAACGCCGACGACTAGCCTGCCAAAATCACACATACCAGTGAGATTCTTAGCAGCCTTGGCTTTTCGAGCTGGGACTTTCAAAACAAATAAGACCTGGCGACCGCAAAAGACAAGGGGAGGACGGAGCGTGAAGGAAGTCTTGGAGACGGCTCCAATCAGCACCATTTGAAAGTATTAGACACCAGCCGCTCACTGTGGCATCGAGGAAGAAGGGAATCGCCGGCCAGTGACACAGTAGTAAAACCCTAGACACGGAGCAGGCGACCTCCACGACGAAAAAGGATGAGATCAGCGAAAAAGATCCGACCAGGTTCCTCCGCTATCGTGGAATTAGAGATAAGATTAACCAAAAAAACAGAAAAAAAAAAATTGAAGATTAGAAAGAGAAATTATGAATCAAATTGACCCATTTTTATTATTGAGTTCGACTTAATTACACATATTATAAAAATTAAATTATATAATTAAAAATTTTAATTATACATGTTGCATAATTAATTATAAATAATTTATTTTTAAAAACCTATAATTTTTAATATATTAAATAATTATAAAAAAGATGACTTTAATCTTACAACAACAAATAAAATGTTTAAAGATGATGTACTTTTACCATTAGACCCTCAACAACTTACTCTAATATTTTCGAAAAAATTCATCAGAAAAAAATATCTCTGAAAAAGCACAGATGTAGGGTTCTGGCTTAGCAGAAAAGATCTTAGATAATGACAAATTAAATGATTTTTGTAAGAGCTCCCTAGTTTTGGTGTAAATTAAGAAAAATTATTGGGTGCGCCGCGCGCGCTGTTCGGACGCCCAATCAGAGGGCGTCACGTGTGCCCGGACCCAGCTGTATGGCACATGTGGCGCCCTCTGATTGGGTTCCGGACAGTGCGCCGTCCGAACTCAATAACTTCTCATAAATTAAAGGGCAAAGAAGGGGTGAGCAAAGGTGATACAGGGCATAGTTCTTATAAGTTTAGTGTTTGACAAAAAGAAAAAAAAAAGAGAGAATATTGATAATAGAATATCGATTTCGTGGAGGTGAGTTGACGGAAAGTCAAGATGACGACCAAAACATTAGTAGATAGAGGATAAAAAAGAGTTGACGATGATTTTTTAGTTATTATTCTTTTTAAGTTAATTTTGAGGCATGTAGCAAAAAATAGATCAAAAAAGCATATAGCAAGAAATAAAAAAAAGAAAATATTACCTACATGCCACATAATTTAGTTTTATTTATGCTTTATCCATTCATTTTTAGTTAATTATGCTATGCACACTTAAAACATTACAAAATCTTACATACATACATTTGAGATAAAATTTAATCAAAATTTATTTGAAAAAAATATTCTGTTAGTAAATTATTAAAATTATATTTTTACTCTTAATAGTATATATTTTTCTCTTCCTCAATACTACACTAAAGCGTTAATTTGTCCTAAAATTAATTCACGTCGCGGATATCTCCTTCCTTTGCCGCCACCTAAACATTAAGATTTTAAGATTTTCACTCAAAATATATTTAAATATCCTTAAAATAATATGATGAATGGCCCAAATTTTTTTTAATCTAACTATAATTAAGTTATTAAAAAATTATAATTACTCATTATAATAGAAATAAGTTAAAATATGTGTATGTAAATTTTTATAATATTTTAAGTGTGCATAGCGTAATTAATTAAAAATAGATGGGTAAAGCATAAATAAAACTAAATTGTGTGGCATGTAGGTAATTATTTAAAAAAAAATGAGCAATTTTCACCAGTAAAGACTCTGATGCTGTGTGGTAATAAAATTCAAAACTCTACCTGTAAGAAAAAAATACATACATGCAATAAAAAATATACAGTAGAGAAGAGTATAATAAATGAAAGAAATTAATTTGTTTTTGAGCTTATAGTGAAAGAAGAGAGATAGTGTTCTCACAGTCCTCCAGTGAAAAATGATCTTACATTAGTATTAAAAGATTTTAAATTTGAACTATATTACCATTATAATTTTTATATAAAGTAGGAGAAATTATATTCTTCAAAAATAAAATAAAAAATAATGAAATGTGACTTATCATTATGATAGGAATTTTAGTTCTAAAGCAAAATAAATTAAGAGGCCTACTATTTTTATAGATGGATTGAATTCAGGCTGATTTTAATTATAACAAATATTTTGAATTATAAACAAATTATTTAATTTTCCGTATGATTTTCATCACTTGCTATCATGCAATTATGGATGACAAGTACATCAGGGCTCCTGTGGTAGGCCATTGAGTTCATATAGGTCCATAAATTTTATATGTATTGTTTGTGCTCTAAATCCTAGCAATATTAGGCATTTAGGTTCTATCTAGTTCACAAATTGTTCAATTAGGTTCATCTAATGCATTTCGTCAAAAACTACTATTAAAATTAACTTTTTTTTTAAATAAATATATATAATAATTATTATACATTCCTTTTTCTCTTTCTCTCTTTCTCTCTTTCTCTCTTTGATCTCTCTCCCTCTCCCTCCTACACAAGCTACGTGTGGCCATTGTGCATGCACATAGCCGGACGTCAGCCCTGAGAGCGAGCACGACTATAGTTCACCCCCGCAGCTGCTATACTGGCATTGGTAGTTCACAGTCATCGTGTGTACTTGCTGGTTGTTTGTGCACGTAGGCAGAGATAGAGAGAGAGAGAGAGTGAAGGGAGGTATTTGCATCTTTTCATTGCTATTTAAAAGTTACAATGATGGGAGGGCACAACTCAGTAAAATCTATAAATAAAAAGAACCAGAGATTATATTAAAAATTTTGTGAATTTGCATAAACTTAGTGGCTAATTTTTGGGGCTCAGGTGTAACTTACCTTATATATAATTTTTAGAAATTTTAATATTGTATATTTTTTCTCCTACACCTTATGTAAACTTAAATAGAATTGCTAAAGTTAATTTACATAAATTTATTAATTTCAGTCTACAACTTCAATCCAAAGAAAAAAAATTCAGTCTAGAACATCTTAGGAAGTATTTCTTATTATTATTTTCAATAATTTCCAAAAACTTTGGAGTGTTTCCTATACTTTTGTTATTAAATGGCCACACTTTGCAATTTATTTCAATGAGACATGATGAAATATATATATATACTTGAGAGTTTACATTTTTTTAAAATATCATTGCTTGTCTTTTTCTTATAATTATTTATCAGTTTGGAGTCTGACTAGTTGAATCATATTAATTTTGATGACCCCAATTATATTATTAGTTATATTATAATTAATAAGCTAATATTTATCTTAAGTGTGCATAACAAGTTAGTATAAAATCAGATAATAAAGTGTTCAAATATATATATCCAAGGAAGAACGTACTCCAGTGTATACTTATTTTTTTTAAGCCTTATTTTAAGCATGCATGCATTAACTTAATTATCTGCCTAAGACTAATTACTAATGTTTTTCTAGTAGGACCTCATTCCTATATTTACCAACACTTTCATGAAATTTTAGAATGTCAGCATTCACCAATTTGTACAATTTTGTGAATAATTATAAGGCTAAATCTTTATGTGTGACTAAAAAATCATATTTATATATTAAACCCCAAAAAATTTAATATTATATGACTACATTCTAAACTTATAAATATTATGTAATGTATATTTTCATTTATGTTCATTAAAAATATTATGCATTGCATATTACTTGTTTATCTTTAAGTGATTTTTTGATAGGTAACTTGTCTTAGTGTTTAACATTTCTACTAAATGATTTAGAGGATTCGGATGTGAGTTAAAACCTATAAGTGGCTACACTAGTACAATATATGCATTTTACGGCACATTTATAAAAGCGGTTAAAAAGAGAAATCGCTGCAAAATCCTTCCGACAAAACATTATACGGCGGTTAAAAATGTGAACCGCTGTAGATATATATTAGACGGCGGTTCACTACAGCAACCGCCGTCTAAGGTCGGTACTTTAGAGGACAGTTGATACGTCAACCGCCGTGTATACTAGGGTCGCCCTCAGGTCGACCTAGAAAATCCCCCAAGATGACCAAAGTTTCTGTTGAGGGTCGCTGAGGAAGGTCGACCTCGGGTCGACCTGAGATCGACTTCAATTGGAACACTTTAGATGGCGGTTGACTCCCCCAACCGCCGTGTAATGTGTAGCATTCGACGGCGGTTGGCTGCGTCAACCGCCGTCTAAAGCTAATTATATACTGCTAGCAGGCTTCAATTGGCTCATTTGTTTCAAACGGAAAAACCCTAGATTTCTAAGCTTGCATTTTTGAACGTCGCCGGTGGACTTCACCTAGATCTAGCAAGGGTTGCTCGTCGCCGGTGGACTTCACCTAGCCGGATCAAGCTGCTCGTGTCGATTTCCTCTTTCATCTTCCTCTTTTTTGGCTGCCATTCAGGTAAATAAGTTCGTCGACGCCGGTCGACGCTAGATCTAGCAACATTCGCGGCCTACACCCTCACCAACGTTGGATCTCGCCTCTCGCGGCCCTTCACCCTACCCGACGCCGGATCTTGTCGCATTCGCAGCCCTACTCCCTCGCCGACGTCGGCCGACCTCGGATCTAGTCGCATTCCCGGCCTTACACCTCCGCCGAAGTCGGATATAGCAAACTTCACCTTTTTTCACCATTTTCTTCTTCTTCTTCATTTTTCTTTTTAGCCGAAATATTTGGATTCAAAAATTAATTTCTTAAGGTAAATCTACTTCTTTATTTTTTTATTTTATTATTATTTTTTCAGGTTGATTGCAAAATATTGGAATTCAGAAATTTTAACTATCGTTTCTGCTTAATTTCACATAAGGTAAATAATAATTATTCTTTTTTCAGTTTATTTATATATCCATTTTGATGTATAAGTAGAATTTTTTTAGTATCTAAGTTGAATTAATTAACACACATTAATTATATTATGCCTTATCATATATTAATTATATTATGCCTTATCATATAGGTAGTTATATATGGATCAATCTTGGATTAAAATGGATAGACGATCATTTGAATATGATAATGGAGTAAATTCCTTTATAAATTTTGCACTAAAAAATGAATGTTTAATTAATGGCAGAATAAGATATTCGTTCTTGAGACGTGGAAATATGAAATTATTTAAATCCAATATTGTGAAAGATCATTTATTTTTTCATGAATTTGATGAGACTTATGAAAGATGGATTTGGCACAGTGAATCTATAAGAAATGAAATGAATAATATTGAGAGAAGTACATCATCTACATGTGCAGATGCTAATGTTAACATTGAAAATACAGTCGAGAAAGATAGAATGGAAGATCTAGTTTGAGATATTGAAAATAATTATCAGAAGCTCCAGAACAGTTTGAAGAGTTGCTTCAAGAGGCTAAGAGTCCATTATATCCTAACTGTAAAAATTTTACTAAACTTTCCACACTAATGCGTTTATTTAACTTAAAGGCAGCTAATAATTTAAGCAACAAGTGCTTTACAGAGTTGCTTATTCTTATAAAAGATATGTTACCAGCTCCCAATCAACTTCCGAGTTCAATTTATGAAGCAAAGAAAATGCTTCGTAAGTTAGGAATGCATTATAAATGATTGTATTTTATATTGGAATAAGTTCAACTTATGAAGCAAAAAAATGCTTCGTAAGTTAGGAATGCATTATAAGAAGATCAATGCATGTCCTAATGATTGTATTTTATATCAAAACGAGTATAGTGGATTAGAACAATGTCCAGAATATGGAAAATCAAGGTGAAAGCTGTGTGCAGATGACATTAAAGAAAAATATGATATTCCAGAAAAAGTTTTGTGGTATTTGCCTCCGATACCGCGCTTTGTAAGACTGTTTCAAAATAAAGAATATGCTAAAAATTTTACTTGGCATGCTGATGGTGAAGAATGTGTATTTGATAGAATGATGCGACACTCTGCTGATTCACCACAATGAAAATCTTTCGATATTAGATTTCCAAATTTGCTGAAGATCCGAGGAATTTAAGACTTGGGTTGTATACTGATGGCTTTAATCCGCACAGTGTTCAAAGTAGTCAGCACAATTATTGGCCTATTTTCTTGATTATTTATAATTTACCTCCTAATTTATGCATGAAACGTAAATTTATCATGTTGACTTTATTGATATATGGACCGAAGCAACCTGGAAATAAAATAGATGTTTATCTTTCTCCACTTATAGATAATCTTAAAAAGTTATGAAAAGAAGGAGTGCAGATATATGATGCTTACCGGCATGAGCTATTTACACTAAGGGCAACACTTATATAGACTGTGAATGATTATCCAGTTTATGGTAATTTGGCGGGATGCAGTATTAAAGGTTACTATGCATGTGTTATTTGTAGTGATAAGACTAATGCACGGTATTTAAAATATCGAAAGAAATTATGTTACATGTGTCACAGAAAGTGGTTGCCTCGAGATCATGTGTTTCGCAAAAAAATGAAAGCTTTCCATGGTAATGCTAAGTTTGAGAAGGCTCTACGCCCACTTAATGGGAAACAGTTGATACAAGTTTTGAGCACCATAGATCAAGATCCTCCAAAAATAAATTATTGTAAAAGAAGATCAATTTTTTTTACCTTGAGTATTGGGAATATTTGCATGTGCATCACAATTTAGATATCATGCATATAGAAAAAAAT
>KZ451969.1:2157014-2214544 GCA_002786265.1 Apostasia shenzhenica | reverse complement strand
ATTGAAAAGATATGAGAACTTGATTATATTAGTTTTTATATTCCATTATTCAAATGCTTATGGGTAGATAGTAATGGTGGGAGCAAAATTGACGAGATGGGCTTTACATTAGATAATTTTAATCGAATTGGTCATAAAGATGATTGTTTCATCCTCGCAAACTAAGATAAATAAGTTTTCTATGTTGAAGATCTTGCTAATCCACAGTGGTCAATCGTCCTCAATCATAAGCCAAAATTTATGATAAATGAAGATAATGTTACTACTTATGAAGAGTTGTTCGGATTTATAAATGAACTGCCTATGACTATGTATGATAATTCTGATGAGGCTCCTACGTACGTAATCGAAGGTGAAGATGATATTGAGTTAGTAAATAAATCTGGAAAGAAATGAAAAATGAATTGCTAGAAATGCAAAGAATAGCAAATGGTAAATTTTTATTACATTCATATTATTTTTTTTTCTTCTGTAATTTTCCATTAATCAACGTATGCTACTAATATAATTGCAGCTTAATGGCGGACCAATCATCTTCTATAAGCTCGAAGAAAAAAAGAGGCTTGACTCAATTGTTAAAATTGACAACCAATAAAAAGGATACTGAAAAATTAACAATTGGATAGTCAATAGCTTACCAATACCTGGGAGAAACAAAGATCAGTTGATGAGTTATTTGGGAGTCGTAGTTCGACATAAAGCTCCTATCTCATGCATTACCTGGCGTGAAGTCACAAAATCAAATAAACAGTTAATGTGGGAACAAATAACGGTAAGATATTTTCTTTATTTTTTTAAAAAACTATTTAAGTTGTTAATATTTTTATTATTTTTATTGTACAATATATTTGATGGAGTGGATGAGCTGCATGACAAATTATTTATTCATATGGGGAAGATGTGGAGGACGTGAAAATCTTTTATGTATAACAAATTTGTCGAGGAGAAAGATGAAGAAGCTCGATATGTTATTCCTGATGACTATAATTTCATCTCTCAACAGGAATGGAATTTATTTGTCAACTATCATATCTCTGAAGAATTTCAGGTAAATTTTTTTTGAAGTCGTACATATTTTCTGAAATTAATAATTATAATATATATTAATATTTTATATAGAATAAAAGTCGCACAGCTGTAGAGAGGGCAAAGAGTCAGAAATACCATCACACTACCTCAAAGAAGGGTTATGTAGGCTTGGAGCAGGAAATGGTAGATTAATATACTAATATTTATTTTTTATTTGTATTTAATTACCATGAAATATAATTATTTATATTATCTTATTTTTTTGTAGCAAAAAGAAATTGGAACTGAGGATCCTATTCCTAGGTCAAACCTATGGAAAGCTGCACACAAAAGAAAGAATGGTCGTTATATCAATGCAGCCTCTGAAGAGCTTGGGATCAGGACTGTAAGTAATTTGAATTTTGCTCTCCTACACCTTCAATTCGATATATATTTAACATATATTTTTATAATTTTTTATTTTTATATAGGATGAGTTGGCCATACAGGCTATCCAAGGCACGATTCATCCTGAAGGTAGGAGTGATCTGTTTGTTTTGGCTTATGAGGAGCTAGAGTATCCTGGAAGAGTTAGAGTTATGGGAAATTTCAGACAATAACTTCTTTTTTTAATCTACTAAAGTACGCCATGATGAAAAATTTTCAACAAGTCAAAGCAAAAAAATTCAGGTAAATAATATTATTTATTAACATTGGCATACATTTACATGCATTTGTAATTTATAATTCTAATATATATAAATTACATACAGGAAAAAGATCATATTCTTTTGTATTTTTTAAATAAGATGCTAGAAGATGCAATTCATGCATTGACTGATGAGGTGTTGATGTACATTCTTATTCCTGCCGACGTTTATGGGTATGAAAAGCAACTATTATTTGATAAAAAAGAAATTTTGGAGTTTGGCGCATTCGAAAAAATCGGCGAGTCGATGATAAGTGCTTACATTGGGTAAGTATATATATATACACATTTTGTAGATGCATTTAGATTTTTAAATAAAAAATACTAATTTTATATTATTATATTCATACATGTGTTTATATAATCTAATAAGAGCAGATAGCAATTTGAGAGATAAATATTGCTTTGTGGATCCACAAAGCATTACATGTTTAATAAATGATAAGAACCAATGCGCCGCAGCATTGGAAAATAGAATAATGGAAGTAGACAAAATTTATTGGTTATTATTCCTTATAATAGTGGATAAGTTTCAATAAATTTTTTAAAAATACTAAAATTTAATTTTTCAAGTATATTGAAATTTATAATTAACATTTAATCTTTTAATAAAGACCATTGGATGTTAGCTGCATTGGATCCGTACAATGATTATTGCTTTATTAAGTGTGTGTCATGTAATATTTAATTTTAGGGTGTCTAATAAGTAAATATTAAAGTTTTTTGTATTATGCATATATTGGATGGATCTTGTCAGTCAGCCTAAAATCTGTATTATGCATATATTGGATGGATCCTGTCAGTCAGCCTTATCGGCAGCAACTTAAATATATCGTCGATCGGTAAGTAAATATTTTTATTTATATTTTTAATAAATGATTATTGCTTTATTGTGCATAAACATTTTCTGAATTTTGACAGTTCGATGATAAATTTTTGTATGTCTTCAAAAGAAAAAGTTTACAGTTAAAGTAAAGACTGTAAATATATTGTAACTAGATTATATTTTTCAATTGAGTGAATTTTAATAATCATATTATAATATATTCAATTTTATGCCTAATTAGTGTCCGATACAAGACGATGATATTAAGTGTGGATATTACATACTCATGTATATACGTCACATTGTACTTGTGGGCTTATCAGAAATACCTCCTACTGTAAGTGATATAGAATATTTATTTTGATTTTTAATTTTATATATTATTAACTAATTTTAATTTTATAGTTGTTGGAAAATAAGAGCGAATTTAGTAATGACGAATTTGACTATGATATTCGTGAGTCATTAGCAGTATATATATATGGGATGAATGGAAACTATGGGATGATATATTATTTAAAATAATCTCTTATTTTGATTATTTGTGTGTTAATTATAAAATCTTAATTACTAATTTAATTTACAAGTGTATATCGTGGAGCTTAAAAAAATAACTACGAAGGTATGATTTTATTTATATAAACCATATGTTAGTCTCATACTTATAATTTGAAAATTACCATAAATATTACTATTAAGACATATCATTTGTGTTCACAGATGGCTCAAGAATTATATTTCGTTTATCGGTATGCATCTTCTAGTCATTTTTAGAACTGGGAATCTATGATATTTTTGTGAACGAGATTTACGCTTTTAGTTAATTGTTTCTGAACATATTGGATTTATTACATATTGAAAACCTGAAATAAAGTGTCCTCATTTCTCTTTTTGTAGATGACCTTTGTTACAATTATTCATTTTTATTTCTTAAAGCTAGTTTTGCATGCAATATGATATTTATATATTTTTTCTTTCTACAGTCATTCAGCATAAGTACATTTGAGGCCATAGAGCTTATGGAGCAATTTTGTTTCATGAATTCATATTCGAAATATTGTGGTTTTATTTCTTGTTTTGTATCTGCATTTGTTTTGCTATGTAATATTAAAAGTTCATGTAATTGAAGTTATGTTTTATGTGATCGATATTGTTGTTTTATTTATGAATTTAATGATTGAAATGACTTCTGGATGTATATTACTGCTGTGATTCGTAATAGTTTTTGATAAAATTTTTTTTGAAATATCAAAATTTTAATTTAAAAAGAAAAAATTATAGACGGCGGTTCTCCAAGAGAACCGCTGTCTATAATTATACTATAGCAGCCGGTTCGCTATAGTTATACTATATACCGCGGTTCTTCAAAGAGAACCGCTGTCTATAGTTATACTATAGAAGGCGGTTCGCTTTGGAGGACCGCCTTCTATAGTTATACTATAGACGACGATTCGTCAAAGCGAACCACCTTCTATAGTTCTACTACAACGGCGGTTTATCCGTATCAACCGCCATTTAAAGTTTTCTTTTACGGCGGTTTGAACCGCCGTCAAATCCCTGTTAGCAATTACGGTGTTTAAATACACGACGGTCGTGTTAATATTTAAAGGCGGTTTGTAACCGCCGTAACACAGCCTTCATGTACTAGTTAGGCCCATGAAAAAGGTACGACAAGCATTTAACTTCAACTCGTGTAAGTCAAGTTAGACTTTAGCTTGTAAAAAGTCTAGCTAGACTTTATAATCTTGATTAGCAAAAGTAGCTAGGCAATTTGCTCTTGAGCTTGAGATTAAAAATGTTGAATGAAGGAAGCTTGAGCTTTTGTTTAAAAACTTCTTTTTTTAGTGAAGTAGGTTCATAGAAGAACCCAATAATTATAAATCGTTTCGGTCCCATATACTCCTAGCTCCCTACAATTTGATATTTAACAATGTTACCAAAAACAGATAACTTCAATACGTTGGCATAATGTTTGTGTGTGTATACATGCATGTTATATATATATTATTTTCCAATAGGCATGCAAGCTTTAGAGAGGATTCCAATAATAGATATGTGATGATTCTCTTGCCTACTCTTCCAATTGCCACATTAATGTCTTCTATCAATGAAGAGCTCAATTTTACATATAGTTTGCAAGAATGCAGCATCAACGCGATCCTTTGAAAGAGATCTAATAAAATTTTGAAGCAATTTGGCTCATTTTCTCTCGTTCAAGGTATCTCCTATCATCAAAGAAAGAAATGCATTAATTTAATTCTAATATGTATATATAATAAAAATAATAATATTTATCAAATTATATATGCACATATATATATATATATATGTATGTAGTTGGTCTGTTTCTGAAGTCTTTCATTTTACTTTCTTTCTATTTTTTGCTCCATGTTTGGTTGTATTCTCTTTAGACTGCAAGTGGCTTTGTCGGCAGATGCAGATGCAGGTGCTGTTTGCAGGCTGTTCTGTTATGAAGCAAGCTGGGATGCAAGTTGCAGGCTGTTGTGATTTATTCTGCATCAGGTTGCTGAGGTTTGATGCAAAGGAAGTGGATGGGCTGAAGTCGGTTTCCAGCGATCTCCTTTTCTGGCGACCATTGCTCCTTTTCTGTTTTGGTGATTGGAAGTTCGGATGCTAGGAGGTCCTCCTTTCTCTTCCTTTCTTCTTTACTTTATGTAAAGGAATAGTACTATTTATTTTATTATTTGCTCTTGCTTGGTTGGGAGTTAAAAACTCATTATTTGTACATTTCTTTTCTTTTTAGCTTGTATCTAGGGTTTTTATTTGCCAGGGGGCTGGATGCATAAGATTTCCCCCCTCCGTGTGAGGTTTCAAAAAATAAAATAAAATAAAATAAGATATATATATATATGTGTATATATAGAAAATAAAAAATGAATTACTTTATTCTCTCACCCACTCTGCCAGCTGGGCTAGCTTAATTTCTATGAAATTAGCATTAAAGTTCACTTGATTATAGGCCACAAAAATTTGCATTCTAGTGAATTCATTTGTTTACGATTAATTATTGAACCAAAGCATTGGGGTTCTCATGTCATTAATTATTTTGTGGTTAAATACCTATTAATGTTTATATATTTATATTTATATATATATATTTGTTGACATTAAAGCTTGTGCACTGATTATATTAAATGATCATAAGAATCGACGAAATGGTTATTCCAAGTTTGATCTTATACGGCGCAATATGGTTCGAGGTGCAGGCTGTCAACCTCAGAGGATCGATGAGGACAATTTTCTGGCGTAAATCGTAAACCCTAGTTCCTAAACTGCACCGTGCATTGCATCTCGATTTCGATTTGAGAATCGAGAAGAATTTCAGGTAATTTTTTTTTTATTTTGAAATTAAATCAGCATAGGGCTGTGATCTAAAGTAATTTCAGCTAAACTAATTATGGACTTTAACTCACCCAATGATCAATTTGTGCATGTCTTAAGCGACCATTGGCGCGCGCTCTCTCTCTCTATTTCCTATCTCTTTGACCCTCTTTGCTATTGAGACTAAAACTATCCAAATTTTTTTAAAAATACAAATTAATATTTTATATTTATTTTTATTATTTACAAATTTTAATATTAAAAAAGTTAATTTTATTTTATATCTAATATAAATTTTAATTCACATCTTACATATATCCAAATAATTAGCTATCATCATTCGGAGAGAGGTACTATTGAAGACAATCGCCAAAAGCAAATCAAGCTCATCTTCAATCATTTGTCCACTATACCATCGAATTAGGTTTATATATCCCCCAACATCCATTTATTTTGCTATTGAAAATAATAAAAAATGTTTTTCTAAGAAATTAGAATAAAAAAATTTTTGGAGAAAATTTTTTAAAAGAGCTTGAAGACACTTGAAACTTATTATCAATATTCTTACATTTTTTATTAAGAGATTAATATATATGACGCCTAAAATTATTTTTATTTATTAATTAGATAGTTAAAATATAAATATTGGTACTCTAGAGATACCATAAATACATTAATATTGCTCTCTTCATATTATTGTGTCTATCATCCACTAATTTAACATAATCATGATTTTTGACATACATATTCTAAAGATAAGTAATAGATGCTACTCAAAATATTATAAAATCTTACATACACACATTTTAACTTATTTTTATTATAATGAGTAATCATAATTTTTCAATAACCTAACTATAATTAAATTACAAAAAATCTGAGTCGTTCATGATATTATTTTAAAGATATTTAAATATATTTTGAGTGAAAATTTTAAAACCTTAATGTTTAGGTGGCGGCAAAGGAAGAAAACATCCGCGACGTGAATTGATTTTAGGACAAATCAGCGCTTTAGTGTGGTATTGAGGAAGAGAAAAATATATATCATTAAGAGTAAAAATATAATTTTAATGATTTACTAACAAAATATTTTTTTTCAAATAGATTTTGATTAAGTTTTAACTCAAATGTGTGTATGTAAGATTTTGTAATGTTTTGAATGTGTATAGTGTAATTAATTAAGAATGGATGGATAAGGCATAAATAAAACTAAATTGTGTGACATGTAGATAATTATCCCTAAAAAATAATAGTATATATCAAAATGGGTTACAAATGTCAGGATAACGAACTTATTCATTTTTTGACTAATTATTGCTATTCAATTATAAATGGTAAATGTTTTATAAATAGATTAATGCATTATGATTAATATAATTAATTCTAATATGCAATCTAGTTAGTTATGAAACTAGGCTAGCTAGTTAATGTATCGGTTCGCGGTTGGACCGGATGATCTGATGAGATTATTACAACACTGGTAGAAATAGAAGAATCAAAAGAAAGAATGAACTAGACTTAATTAACCTGAGGAAATTCAATGGTTGATCCCTCTCCATGGAGAAGAAGAAAGGATGAGGAGGCCATCGCCTGCATCATGAAGCCATCTGCTGGTCCTTGCATTTCGATGGATTCCATCATAGATGGCACTAGTACTGTTTGTAGATTGCCAATCTGATCTATCTGAAAATATTTTTATGATACATATATATATATAAATACAGCGGTGGATGAAATAAATAAAAATGCAATCATATATATATGTATATGGGGTTAATTAATCTTGCCTCTTGAGGCCTCCTGAAATCATCAAAACCCAAACCATATTCATAGAGAATGGAATTTACTTCAGCAAGCTTCAGGGATAGAAACTGGATCATTAATAGACAAAAAAGTTTCTTTTAATTACTAGAATTAGTGGGAGAAGCCATGGTTTAATCGTTAATTAAATAGCTATAAACTTGTTTATGACTAATAATTACCTCTACTTGATTCTGCAAAGACTGCACATAATTTATTATCTCGTCCAGAATCAGAGCCTTTCCTATAATCTGCGTACCCATTGAAACAATGCACATTAATGGCTTCCTCGTGAGAGAGATCGATCTAGAGAGAGAGAGAGAGAGAGACCTTGTCGCAGCCAGGTACAAGTTCTTGGAGCTTCTTCATCCTCTCGCTAATCTTCTCTCTTCTAACCTGAGGAAATTATAGGCCGTGGAGGGAGGTGCAGCAGTAGTACTATTTAATGGAAAATCTGCGTATTTAATTAAAAAATGGCTAAAAAAATATAATTAGGGGAAGTAGTAGTACTCTTTCTGCAAGGCTATGGCTGTCCGTTGCTTGCCCTCTCCTTGCTCTCACGTGAATATACGCCGTTGAGGGCTTCTTCTCCTCCATCTCCTTTGGGCCTGTTGATCTGCTCTTCTTGTCTCTCTTGCTCTTGCCCTATTCATTCATGGAAATTAAATCACCTTCGTTTGAGAAGCAAATATGAATACAAAGATTTTTTCCCTGATTTTCTCACCTTTGGGCCTCTAAAATATATAGATAAAATAAATATTATATAAATAAAATATTAAAAATGAATCAATGAGTAAATATATGCAAATTAGGACATGATGAATCATGAGTGCACCATTGAGAAGGCTGAATTTGGCTCAATTGAGAATAACTCTAAAAAGAGTCATTTTATATGAATTCATGAATATATAAATTAATTATATGTTGATAAAAACTAGTAAGAACAACGGCAATTAAACTTCTATCTCACTAGTTAGAGTCAGTTACATGAATTTTTTATTTGCATTATATTATGTTGATCATATAAAAAATTATAAAAATAATTTTACATATTTAATAGTAATATAATTGTTGTTGTTTTAGTTCTCACCTTTGACTGGCTGGCAACATTCTTGCTTCCCCTTTTCATGTCTTTTGACCTTCTCTTCTCCGAAGAGCTGATCAGTGGGTTTTGTTCTGTTCTGCTACCAAAGGAATTAGCGGTCAAAGAGGAAGAACCCCCGGGAATAGCTTCCGCTGAGTAGGAGTCGCCATTGCTGCAGAGACTTCCAGCTTGACCATCATGGAGGTTTAGAAGAATTTCCATGGGGGAATCGGGGAGGAAGACGGCCGTGCCCATGAGAAATGAGTAGTACTACTGCTCCTCCTTACACGAGAAGAGCTCCGTGAGAAGGAAGAAGGTTGCTCTGATACATGCTTTACATGAAGCTGCAGCAATGCAAGGGTTCTGCTCTGGCCTTTATATAAAAGGCTGCTTACTTTGTGAGGAAGAAGGACAAAAGATAGACTGGTCAAACACTAAAATTCACCACCATGGAGTCTCTCTCTCTCTCTCTCTCTCTCTCTCTCTCTACATTTCAGCTCTCTCTCTCTCTCTCTCTCTCATGCATACAAGGTTGTGTGGCACTTCCTACTTTCAGTGCTCCATATAGGCCGGTCAACGGATCGGATTCGGGTTGAATTGACTCCGACTCGAATCTAAATTCATATATATCGGATCAAGTCATGGTCGATTCATATCCTCTCGAGTCGGAAATCGAATCGGTTCGAAACTCGGGTTTTAGAATTTAATCCATTTACAATAAACTTAGTTATTTTTAAGTATTTTTCATAATCAAATTTAAAATAATGTTAAATTTATTGGAAATAAAATAAGAAAAGAATATTATATTTTTATGAATTAATTAAATATTTTAATTTAAAAATCAGTTTTTGTAATATATATATATTGTGAAATATGAACTGAGAACTATAAACTATAATCTACTAATATTATCTGTAAGAATTTTTTATTAATTAAATTATAGTGACACTTTTTATTTGAGCCTTCTAATAAAAAGATTATTAGTCACAATGTATCCTTGTATGAACTACAAATTAGATTACATAGCGGATCGGATTTTAAACAGGTTAGATCAATGGTGATCTATATCCGATCCATTTATTTGTAAATAGATCGGGTCAATAAACGAGGCGGATTGATGGGTCAAAAAAAGTCCATTTGGGAGTTTAATTGGATCGGATCGGATCATGATCCGATCCATTCACACCTAGCTCCATAGTTGTACCCATTAGAAACTAATTAATTAAGGGTAGATATTTGGTTTAATGATATATTAATATTATATTATATTATTAAAAAAATAATTACTTAATTTGATGATATTTTTTGATATTTTTTTAAAAAATTATAAAATTGTTACTTAAAAGATATTTAACTAGAATAACAGAATATCTAAATTTCAAAAAAAAATATTTAAATTCAAATCATACTACTAATTTTCATATAAGGTAAAAAAAAAATTATAGTTATCTTTATGATTTCTCTATCAAAATTAATGCCGATTAAAGGTTGCTATTATGTTAGAAAAGTTGAAACCAAATTAGCTTGTATGTATTTGCTTTGCAGTTGAGTTGAATCATGAATTGAATTACTAGAAAAGAAATTGATATTAATCTGAAAATGAGTTGACATATATATATATATATATGATTATAATTTGTAGGTCCATCAAAAGTTCAGGCTTCTAGATGGATACATGCTTCAACTATTCAATTACCCTGACCAGATGTGGTGCCAACCTTAATTTTTTTTTTTTTTTTATCATTGAACCCCACGATTTTTTTCACAATTTAAATTTGTTATTATGTGGTAAGAGCCCATATTCAAATAAGTTTTTTTTTTTTGTCAATGAAAGAGAATAATATAGTGTCAATCAGGGATGACAACGGAGCTGATTTGAATCAAATTTGATAAAACTTATATCTATTTTACTATTTATTCTTCATTACCTATACCAACCCGCCCCGATCTGCCTTGCTTTATTTGATACCATAACTGAACCCACCCCATCCCCGACTCACCCTGCCCCTGCCTCACAGAACAGAAGGCAGAAAGAATCAGCCGTCGGGCTCTCCTGTGTGAAACGCAATAGAGCTCTTGCGCATAACGAGAGGTAGCAACAAATGGCACTGCATGGCATGATAGCTAGCGTGCGGTAGCAACGAACAGCATACCACGACAATGGCGAGTAGTGCAGTGTGACAGTGGAGAAGTGGCGGCAATTGCTGGAAATAATTAATTTCTCATGTCTAGATGCATTTTTTTCGTGTCCCAAACCAACTCCGAGCCTCGGCTACTCCAGGCGGTAGGCAGGAGTGATTCACGAGATTTGGGAGTGGTCTTCAGGTGCGATTCGCACAATTCGATTGACGGAAGGACGGGTCGCAAGTTTAGTGCTTAACAGGTTAGGTATGAGATAGGACAGGTATATTTGAGCCATACCAGAATATGCCTCATTTAATAATGTGGCAGGAGAGTCGCAGGTCATAGGTATAATTTGAGAACTCATATTCATTCCATTAAGGACAAATAAGGTCAAGTTAATCGGGTACATATATAAATTGTCGCCCCTAGTGCCAACATTAATTTTAATTGATAAAATCTACAACTGCGGCCATTGGCATCTGCCATAACTCATCCTGTAATAAACAATTTTATTAAAGATATTGTTCGCTTTAGAGAGTGCTATACAGTTTCTAAAATGCATCTACTGAAGACATGAGAAAATAACCATTTTCAGTAATTGTCTTCTCAACTTATACTTCATAAGAAGATATTAGCAATTATAGGGACCTAAATACAATTTATTCACCTTTTTTTTTCATCTCAGTCAAAAAATTAAAGGGGTTTTTACCCGTATGACACAAAAAATTTTAATATTTACTTATTAGACACCCTAAAGTTAAATATTACATGACACACACTTATTTATTTTAATTTTACAACCAACACACCCTAGTTAAAAAATTCTTACATTTTATTTAAGTAAACCATACTTAAGTTATGTTTTAACTTAAATAAGGTTCATAGGAATAAAATCTAACCCCTTTTGTATCTTAAATTAAATCTAATCGTTAAGATGAGCATCTAACGATTAGATTTAAAATATTCTACATAAATAATAGATTTAAATAATTTTTAACATGTAAGATTTAAGTTAAGGTGCACCAAGAGTTAGATTTTAAAGATCTTAATAAGTAAATATTGAAATTTTTTGTGTCATACGGATAAAAATCTCAAAATTAAATGCAAAAGATCTCTTTTTGGTCTTCTTATTGTGGCCCCAAAGTGTTGGGAAAGGACAGCTTACATTTATTTCAGGGACATAAATAACAAGTGAGTTAGATGCAAGTGATGACTAGCACCAAATTTACCTTTGGATTCCACTTCCATGAACAGAGAAGGAGATACTTAAAAAAAGAGCCTACTGCTTACAACATTTAACAGTTTAATCGATCAATAACACGATGACACGATAAGTTCTAAATCAAGTACAGCATACCACGGAGCATTGCCTTCGTGTTAACTATCTTGTATGTAGGGGTGAACGATTTGAGTTCGAACTTGGCTTGTCCAAATTTGATTTGAGTTCAAGTCGTCTCATTTCAACTTTAAGCTAGCTCGAGCCAACTTAGCCTTTCAAAGAATTAAATTTATGTTTAGATTTAAAATTGAGTTAGCATACCCGCAAGATTACCTAGCAGATATTCTAGCTACAACTAATACATACGTATATATAAATAATAAATAATTATAATAAATGATTGAATATATATATAATTAAGTAATTTATATTTCAAAAAAAGATTGAGCCAAGTCGATTCAATCCAATAATGGCTTGTAGCTTAGCTCAATAAACTCGAGATGAGCTTGACTGGAACTAACTATCTATTCAAACGTACATCAGGCGATTGTCGGTCTTCAAGCCATTCTGTCACCCTACTTGTGGGCTTTTGAATGCTAGTTAGGCCCTGTTTGGCAATGAGCTAAAAATCATGGCTAAAATTAGCCAAGGCCAAAATCTTAAATTTATTTTAAAAAAACTTAAAAATTTATTTTATATCTCATTTCACACAAATTCTAACATTAAACAATCACTTTATTTCACATTCAATACAATTCTCAATAAATCAATTAACTTTATTTCGCATCCTACACAATTTTTAATATAATCAACTTACTTTATTATACATCATACACATTTTTTAAAAATGACTAAAAATTTCAACCAATTTTTTTTCTTATTACCAAACAGAGTCTGGTTAAATTAGTACTTTTTAAATGCTAAAACATACTTAAAGTAAATCCATTAAATTTTTATGATTAGCTTATTGTTCAGAGTATTATGCAAAATTTTCAAGTCATACATGAGAATCAAAATTTGGATATCAAATTGCAACCAAATTATTTATTATAATTGAGTTATGAAAATACGTTAAAAATTAAGTAAGGTATGAAATTATTTCGTAAAATACTTGCTTATCTATTTTATAAAAAAGTAAAAAATATATGAAAAGCTTTTGAATAGAAAATATTCAATACATAATTGATAAATATAGAAGAAATTTCACCTATTATAATTGAGTTATGAAAATACAAGATAAATTAAGTAAGATATGAGATTATTTTGTAGAACACTTACTTTCTAATTTATAGATAAGAGAAAAAATTCATTATAATAGAAAATATTCAATATATAATCGACAAATATAGAAAAAAAATTCATCTAAATTTTACAAGTCATATATCTATCATTTTCTTCCATAATAATAGTGCCGAAGAAGAACTATTCTATCCTAATATTTAGTGGACAAGTTTTCTATATTAGATTTAATAGAGATGTATGCATTGCTCACTACACATGGAATCATAATTTTTAATGTTCAAAAAGTTATTCACTTAAATTTCATAATACATAGCTCTTATAATTAGCCTAAAAAAAAGTTTAGGACTTGAGCTCTATTTGGCGCTAGGATCAAAATCAGGACTAAAGTGATACTAATTTAAATAATAATAATAATAATAATAAATAAATAAATAAAATATTTTAATCATTCTATATAGATTCTAATATAAAAAATATTATTTTATATCATATACTCAATAATATTTAATAAAAATATCAACTTTATTTCACATCATATATTAAAATATTCGAATTAAATATTTTGATTAAAAATATAAAATAAAGTTGATATTTTTATTAAAAATTAATGAGAATGTAAAATAAAATAATATTTTTATATTAAAAATCTGTATAAAATAATTAAAAAAATTATTTATTATTATTATTATTATTTTTTATTAGTAATATTTTGATCTTAATTTTGATTTTCGAACTAAATAAGGCCTTACTCATGATTTTATCCGCTAATTATGATAACTATTAACTAAAATATCTAAAATTCTTAGATATTTTAAAAATGAGAGGCTATCCATCTTAGAATGTCACATCAAGTGAGAAAAACTTTGGCAATTAACTGCCCTCTGAAAAACATTAAAATTATGTATTTTCTATTCTCCAAATACATCCAAAGCACTGGAATCCAACCCAATAGCATGAAAATCAAAATATAAAAATATAAAAAAATAAAATAAATAAAAAAATAAAATAAAACCCAATAGCATGAAAATCATCTTCTGAGAAGTGGCCATTAATACATAAGGAGGGTATTTATGTTATTGTCAAATTTTCCTCAGTGTACTTTAAAAAGAATTTTGTTGGGTCTACAAACTTAAACAAAATTAAAATATGATTAAGGGCATGTTCATTTAATCAAATTAAATATTAATTTTAATCAAATATGTAACATTTTATATAAAATTTAATATTAAAAATTAATTTTATTTCACTTCTTATATATATATATACTAAAATAATAACTTATTTATATTATATTATTTATATATTCTAATATGATAATTAAGTTTATTTTATATTATTTATAATTTTTAATAAAAATATTTTCATTAAAATTAATATTTACAAACAAATATGTCCTAAAATATCAACTTAAAAAAATAATCATAATGTTTTAATAAGTTTGTTTCTTAAAATAAACTGAATGTTCATAAAATCATGATGCATTTAAACTTAGTGACCTCTTCTACACGAGTTAAACTAATAAAAAAATAAAGAGAAAATAATATCTACATATATTGATAATCAAAAATAATATAAATATTAGTTTATGATAAGTCTTAAAAATTCTGAGGTACAGCTTTATTATCGTAACATGACAAAATTCCGATCACGACTCAAAAATTAGCAATAGCAACTATGATATTACGACACAATGAAAAAAATGCTAATATATAATTGTAATTCAAATGAAAAATACTCCAAATTTAACTCAAGTTAAATATTAGTTTTATTAATGATAAAGCATAATTTAGTGTATTGCTATTTAAGTATTCATATTATTTAAATATTTATATCATTTAAAAATATATATTATTTTTAAATTATTATTTGATTGATTTAATATCATTATATAAAAAAATAATGCAAGAAGTTCACTTTACTCTTTATTTATATTAGGTGATATGAAAATATTATGTAAAATGATAATTTTGTAAATATAATATTAAATTAAATAATTAAATTCTTCAAATAATATAGCAATAACGTGAAATCAAACCCCTTAATCTAAAATTTCTCCAAAAATATTTATGCTCAGGTAACTCATAAGCACACAACTCGATAATATTTAAAAATCGCATTTTATTTTCTAAACCAAATCGTAACCCGAATGAAATTTGATATAATTTTTTTTATCACAAAACTTTGATTTAACTTGATAGAGGAGTAGTTTTGCATATTTAGAGTGGATGGCTTGGAGTCGATTTTGAACTGTCAAGTTTAACTCAAAATTAAAATTTATAATTTCAAGTCAATTTAGGTATTTAATTGTGTCTATTTATAAAGTATATTTTATATAAAAATATTCATTGCACTTATTAAGTTATTAAGATATAAAATTATAAATTTATTTCAACAAATATATATTTATAATTTAATTTATAAGTTAAAATTTTAAATATGTTTATTTATACTCACATTAACTCGATTTAAAATATAAATAAATTTCGAGCGACCATCGATTTTCGCGTGTAATGGGTAATAAAAGAGTAGGATAAGAACTCATCCACAAGCCTTTTGAAGAGTACAAATGTTAAATGTTTCTCTATGATATTTCAAATCAACCATAGTTTGTCACATGGCCTCCCTTTTCCCACATCATCCACAACTAATCTTCTTATCTTGTTCAAAAGGCCAGACTTCTTTTAATTCACGATTCTTTTTTCCTCTTTTATTTTTTAAGAAATAATTATAGTAGAAATATTATAAATCTTTTTCAAAAAAAAAAAAGAAGAAATATTATAAATCCCACTTCTCACAAAATATACATCTTATTTCTTTTTCAATTATATATTAATTTTTTTATTTTACAACTTAATCTTTTAAATCTTCTAAAAATAATAAATTTAGATCTTTTTTCAAAATTTTTAAATTTTTTTTACTAATTATGATTGTTTAAATACTTATTATATATGTATGCCACTGATTTTTATTTTTAAAAAAATTGAATAATTAAATTGTAAAATAAAAAATAAAGAGTTTAATATATAATCTAAAAAAAATAAGATAAATGTCATATGGTCATAATCTCTAACACTGCACTAGCTGCTTTCTATCAAAATTATGATAGATGACATGCATAGTTATAGAATTTTAATTTGATAGGCATTCTATAATACATAAGTTTTGACTTTAAGATACATGTCTGGCCTACCGCACGCTTTCATACACTTTCTAATTGGTACTCTAACAAAACTAGTATAAATTATTATGTTCGATATGCATTTATAGGCACTATAAATTATAATAGTATGTTAGATCAATTTTTAATATTTATAAGATATGTATATTTGTTAACTTAGAAGTAGGAGATCCCAAGGAACACCGAAAAAAAAAAAAGAATTCTAGGAGACGGCGACGTGCAGAGGGATAAGCATGTTAAAGAAAGCTTAAGTAAGAGAGAGAGAGAGAGAGAGTTCAGGGCATCCAGAAGAACACAGAGATTTAAGGTGGTTTAGGAAAGAAATCCCTTACATCCACCGAGCGATCAACGAAGAAGGTTCACTAATGGAAGAAAGTAGCCGCGAAGGCTAATAAAATGCTTCTGAGAGAGAAAGAAAAGAAGAGAGAGCCCCTCAGTTGGGGCTCTAATACAATGAGAGTGGAAGAATCTGAGAGGTTGCTTGCACCCTGGATGTTCCTCTGATTTCTGATTTTTAGTCCTCTCTCGGGTTGATCGATCCCCTCCTTCTCCTCTTTTTTTCTGTCTGGAGACTGTTCCAGGGTATTTGTAGGCGATGGAGTGCATAGCTTTATCCTAGTTTTCCGGAGGAAAGGAGGTGGACAAGCTTTGGGTTCGCGCCGCTTGTTGGCCGCTGGAGGGACCGGAAGCCGCGAAGGGTGGGTGCTATTTTTTAATATTGGTACTTCTTCTGGGGATCCGTGACGGATGGAGCATGCAGATCATTGGTTTGTGGGTCTGGAAAAGGTGCTTTGTACGGGAAACGGCGCAGTCGGGTCAAGCTGATTGTGACAGGCACCGCTCTGTAACGTCGTGCCTGACGTTACCAAGAATGATCCTGGCTCGTCGTGGACGAGGCTAGGTTGACCCTCGTGGCCGAGTTTGGACCCGGTCAAGAACCTGCGAGAACAGAGGAGTTAGTAAATGAATGAAAGTAGCTGGAGGCCAGCCAGGCGCCACGTATAGCGCCACGTGTACTGCCGGGATACAGCGTAGGAACCACGTGTTAATAATATTATATACTTTTATAAAAAAATTTCTTATTGTATTAGTATTTTTTCACTTATGCATATTAATATTTTTTTATGCCAATTCGTACTTTAAACAAATGTATTAATTCCTAGATTCATAAACACCTCTACAATGAATCAAATGCCTGGAGCATGAGACTACAGTGGTCAAAAATTTCTCACATTTATTTCACTTCGTATGAAAGAAGTAAATATTCTTTTTTCATTTTTATTAAAAAAAAAAACTTTTTTTCTTTTTTATTAAAAAAATTTCGTTTTTCAATGTTTGTATTATGTAAAAAAAAACAGTATCTATTTAGAAGTTTTTATTGCTGACTCCAAGCTGTGATCTTCAATGAGGGTGAAATCTTTCTTCCTGGCCACTGTCTTTGTACTCATTGTATAGCAGCAGCTTTATATTTTATTTGGCAGGCAAGAAACAACAAGGTTCATGGCCAACCCTTCCATTCTCCTCAAGTCATTGCCATTAATTCTATCTATCAGCACACATCAAAATATTTTTCTAATTTTGAGAACTGGGATTCCATCAGCCTTCTAGGCTGCAATGACCCCTCTATTTCTTGGAATCCCCCACCTCAGCACTGATTAAAAATTAACTTTGATGGCGTTGTTAGACAGGATAGTGCTGCCATTGGGGCATTGATTCGCAATTCCGAAGGTCAATTCCTCGCTGCTAAAGGCCGCACTTTATCTACTCAGGCTGTTCAACTTGCAGAATTTCAGGCTGCATTATTAGTTGCAGAGTTAGCTAAACCTTGGATCGGTAAAATACAAGGAATTTGGCTCGAAGGCGACTCCAAGGTTATCATTGATCAGCTCCAGTCTGCTTTACAATGGCTGCAAAGTGCCTGCTCGGATGAGCTTCATGATACTCTCAATGTTTTGTTTTCTTTTTCATATTGTAAAATTTCACATGTTTATAGGCAAGCCAATGAGGCTGCCCACTACATTGCTTTCTCATCTTTTGGTTCAAATATCTATTGGGACAAAACCATGTCTCTCCCATCAGACTTTTGCGCAATCCTTTTAAAGGATTATTTTTTTGTGTACATGATGTTTTGCTTTTTAATACATAGGTTACGGCCAGATTTCAAGAAATCTTTCTTCCTATTTTTTATAATTTTTTATGTAATAACAAATTAACTTAACATTTTTAATTTTAAAAAAAGTTGCATCTAAGTTCCTAAGGTTATCTTAATTGTTTAAAATAGTCCTTGAGGTTGTAAAAGTGTCATAATTTTGATCTCTCTTTCAAAATCTTATCATTTTCACTAATTTGTTTTGATAAAAAATATAAAAATTAATCTTATTTATTAGTTTGAGTTATTTTCATATTTTAAAAAATTATTACACCTTCTCTATTTAATAAAAGTCTAAAAATTTATTTTTTCTCGTTTCTTATTTTTCACTAAAAATTCAAAATTTAAAATATAAATATAAATATTTCAAAATTATTTTTCATGAAAACTATAAACATAATAAACAAAATGAATAATTACGTAAATAGCACTTCATATTACCATAATTATGTGTATCATACCTATTTTCAAAAAAATATGCTACAGCTTTAGAAAAAGTGTGTGGAGTGTAATTTTTAGGTGTGTGGCGTGTAATTTTTAAAAAGAAATATTTGATATATAAATATGGTGATATTAAGTGTTATGTATGTAAATGTCCCTAAACAAAAATAATCTTACTCCATCCCAATAAAAAATTAATAATTATTTTTCAATTGGCACTAAAATTATAGAACTTTTGAAGCCTTAAGGCCCTAGATTGAAATTTTTAAATTATTAGAACTAATTTGAAATGCCTTTCTAACCTTAGGGCCTAAATGCAATGTATCTTTAATTTTAACAGAGAATTACATACATACCCCTTAAATCATCTTGAATTATATATTAAACCCCGAATTTTTTAATTTTACAACTTAACCCCCTAAATCATCCAAAAATAACATATTTAGGTCTTTCTCAAGATTTTTAAAGAAATTTTTTTGCTAATTTATAATTGTTTGAATTCTTATTATCAATAATATGTATATACAAATATTATAAAAATATTTACAAATACATGTATTCTACTAGTTTTTATTTTTGGATGATTTAGGGGGTTAAGTTGTAAAATTAAAAAATGAGGGGTTTAATATGTAATTCAAGATAATTTAAAAGGTATGTATGTAAATGCCCCTAATTTTAATTATCATTCAATTTTCTATTTTTATGTCTCTCTCTCTATATGTGTGTGTATATATGTATGTATGTATGTATGTATGTATGTATACACAAAAAAAAATTGTGCAGCTAGGAGATGCCTAATTTTCACCGATTACATGAAAAATATGTTTTACTTATATATGTGCTACATAAAAATCTTAATTAGATTTAAATTTTAGAGTCATTTACTAGAAATGTGTACTATTAATATTACTTGACGTGTAGTAATACTTACTAAAAAAGTATCGGTCTTCTAACCTTGGGACTGAATAGGCAAAATACTATCATGCAATAAAAAAAATTTCACACCAACATGAAATTTCTACAAAATGAAAAGAATGAGAATAAGCCAAAATAAATAGTATTTACAGGTACATTTGCAAATAATTAGTTGCACCAATAATACATAAAAGAATAATAATTATATTCTAAATAAATAGTTAAATAAGTCCAACTTATTTCTCATTCATTTCTTTTTACACCTAAGCACTAGTTTTTTTGTGAAATTATGATCAAGGCCATACATTAAACCATACCAAGTACAAAAAATATATCATGCTACATCCTTTTTAAAGATGTTACAAAATTCAAAAAAAAAGTGCATTCCCTTCTTTTTATCAAAATCACCTAGTTAGGCTCTAATTTTTTGGTCTATTTGAAAAATATGTATAATATAAAATAAAGTGAATTGATTATATTAAAAATTAATTAATTTATTGAGAATTGTGTTAGATGTGAAATAAAGTGATTGTTTAATGTTGGAATTTGTGTGGGATGAGATATAAAATAATTTTTAAATTTTTTTTAAAATAAATTTAAGATTTTGGCCATACTAATTTCAGCCATAATTTTTAGCTCATTATCAAACGGAACCTTTATATCAAAATATATCCTTACTATAGTATCCTTCGGATATCTCCAGACATAACATATTTATCAAATTAATATTCATAGTATTCATTATTCGAGAAAAAACTGATAAAAGAATCACACATATAAGTTAAATTAAATTAGGAGATTTGCACCCTTAAAATCAAAGTCTATTCCCAACATAGACTTGACAAAAGTGGATTTACAAGCTAAACTAAGCAAACATTCAAAACACAAAACTTGTGAGTAATTGAATGTAGATTCAATAAATTCATCCATTCGCTCAAGTAACTGCTCAATAACAAAATATATATCAATACCTTTCAATTCGAAAATTTTTATCCAAACTTTTGTATTACTTGAAACATCGATTAAATGACAAAATTAAGATATATATACGATAAACATCAAAGTTATATATATATATATATATATATATGAACTAAAATTTTTGAAAGTTTATCTCTAATCGGAGTTCATTTGATAGAATAAAATTTATTAAAAACAAAGTTGGACATTACTCTTAGGTTTTTATCACCCTATATTGAAAGCATCTAAACTTGAGTTTGTCGTAAGAATCAAAGAAAAGTTTCTACACCAAAATTGTGGCTAACTTCATCAACTACTTTTCCACCAAATTTTTTCAAAATATTCAAACTTTATTTGATAGGTTAAAAATCTCACAAATTTAAATAAATAAAATGAATACTCTAGGTTGTGTACACAATATTCTAATAAAAATAATCATCTAAGAATCCATTCATTTCAAGATTAAACATAAAGATTTAGCTAATATTTTAAGTTATTATCCACATATTAGTATGTGCCTACCTCGTATTAACTATTTTGATGATGATTTCTTTCAAGGATCTCTTCTCTTATTAATTGGGATCAATTCCTAGCTTGCGATCGAGAAAGAAAAATAAAAGACATGAAGAAATGAGAAGGGAAATGTTTGAGCTAGAAGGACCCACTCTCCAACTTTCTCTTCCTTTCTCACCTTCTGTCTTTCTGTTGTTGCCTTCACTTTGCTATATATTTTATTTTTAGTTTAAGTTAGAAAGGTTTAATTTAAATTAAATTGAGTTCGATTTGAGTCCAATTTGAATTATCTGTGAGTTATTTATGTTTATTTGTGAAAGAGCAAGGGCCTGTTTATAAAGGGGAGAAAAATAGAGAGTTATATTTGTAACTTTTACTGCCCTGTTTGGTGCGAGGACCAAAACAGGACCAAAATAGTACTAGTTTAAAAAATAATAATAATAAATAAATAAATTATTTTAATTATTCTACACAAATTTTAATATAAAAAATAATATTTTACTTCACATACGCAATTATTTTTAATAAAAATATAAACTTTATTTCACATCTTAGATTAAAATACTCGATTTAAATATTTTGGTCTAGAATGTGAAATAAATTTGATATTTTTATTTTAAATTGTTGAGTATATAAAGTAAAATAATATTTTTTATATTTGAATTTGTGTAAAATGATTTAAAATATTTATATATTATTATTATTATTATTATTTTTTAAATTAGTATCATTTTTGTTTTGTTTTGGTCTTCGCGCCAAACAAGGATTAAATAAAAGGATTTTAGCTGCTGAAGCAAAACGAGGAAAAATTATTGGGTTCGGACGGCGCACCGTTCGGACGCCCAATCAGAGGGCGTCGCGTGTGCCCGAACCTAGCTGTATAGAACACGTGGCGCCCTCTGATTGGGTTCCGGACGGTGCGCCGTCCGAACCCAGTAACTTCTCCAAAACGAGAGCTTCCTCAGCTTGCTACTGCTATTCTAAGGGTGTTACTATGGATCGATAATCAAAAATCGATCGAAAATTAAATCGATTTTAGATTAAATCGAAATCGAGTCGATCTAAATCAGCCAACTAATGAGTCAAAAGTTTGGCTCAATAATAATTTTGAGTCAATTTTAAGCCAGGATAAGCTCGGCTCGATCCAGCTCGAAATCGACTCGAATTTAAATACATTTTATGTTATAATACATATATATATATATATAATATTAAATATAATATATATATGTTATATAATATATATATATATTAAAAACTGATCTCGAATTAAGCTTATCCAATTCGAGATTGGCTCAAATAAAAATTGAGATTTAATTCATTTTTTAGCTGACTCAAAAATAAATTAAAATCAATTAGAATTGACTCGAGCTGACTTAAAATCGAATCCAATCTCGAAATCGGATCGGTGACAGCCAGTCGCTCGGCCCCGATGCCACGTCGTCAACTCCGCCGAGTTCGGCGGCTCTTCTCGCCGGCCACGAGTCCGACGCAAGCTACGCGAACCGCCCCTCTCCTTCACCTTCTTCTTCCTCTATAAATGGAAGGAAGAGCTGCAACTTTGGGGACGACGATATCAGGTGATTTCCAGTTCCAGAGAGCTGTGAAGAGAGGGGCTCCATCACTGCTTGGCTGAAGCAGCAGGAGGCTGCGATTCGGCGCCATTTGGAGACGTAGCAGGGGGACTGCGGCTTCCTTTCGAAGGACCATTCGAAGTCGTCGGAGGCTACCGCAGGGGGCTGCGACTTCGAGATCAGAGGCTGGAGATTCTTTGATTGCTCATAGTATTCACTTATTTTCTTGTGTTCAATTTGTTCTCACTTTCTTATGCCCACCTTCCTTGTGCTGTGAAGATTATATTTTGTGTTCAGGTTTATCATCATTAAATTTCCAGTAATGCTGTGATCCTTTTTCTTTTGCTTCCATGTTGAGCCATAGTTAGATGTTGAAGTTCATATGCTTAATTTCTAAGAATGAAATTTCCTGAGTTCAAATCCATGTCGAATTCCTTGTTCTGAACTGATTTTGTATGGTTAATGTTTGGTTAGATTTATATTTTGAATGACTCCGTTAAATTGTCATGTGTAAAAGATTTCAAGTTAAAAATGAATATATATTAAATCTTTCTTAAATTCGATAATTTATCTTATTTGCATCAGTTTCCTGAATTTGCCCAACTAAATCCTAATCATTGAAATTATTCCATGATGTTTCATTTGAGTAGGCAAATGCTTGTATTTAGTATAATTTAAGAAATTTAGTTTGATCTCCCCTCCATTTGTATTTAATTTTAAAATTAAAAAAGTAAATTTTTAATTTATTTTCTACATTTTAAAATTTAGACACTAACATAATATTGATAGTATTAGAATCGACTTAAAACGACTCTCGCATTGCATTGAAAGGGGACATATGGAGCCACGGTGGGCGAGTAGCATGCACGTGAGAGGGTTGTGACAACCCTTGCGAGAGTGCCGCTCACACGCTGCAGCCCTAGGTGGCCCCCATGCTCACGGGTCGGCCTAGCACTGGCCATTGCGCTCGTGGGCAATGCGAAATCGCCAGCACACCAGTGATGATTGTCGCGGCCACAGGGAGCAGTGTGGCGGTTGAATTTTTTTGTGTGTTTTTGGTAAGCTCCTTTAAATTTCTTAAGCAAAATGTTTTGTGCTGCATTTTGATTTAATGCCTTGAATGCTGCTGAGGTCCAAGAAACCACGAACTCTGAACTTTGTCGAAGAACAACATCGATGAAGAAAAACTTAAGAATTTTCTTGTTGAAAATTCGACTACAGTTCAGTGATATGAGGAAACACTCTTTTTAGAATTTTGTACAACTTGAAGATAGACTCTTATGAGATTTTACATGGGAAGACTAAGTACCCGCAGTTATTACAATTCCAGGAACTAGCTAAATATTTGGGTGATTCTCTTCAATGACTTACCAAAGTCATAGAGATCTTCATCGAAGACTATCTTGGTGGAAACAAAGAGTACCTTTGTTATTCTTCTTCTTTTCTGGTGACGTTGATGGCAGAAGAACTTAGAAAATTGGACACCCTTTCTCATATCTTTCTCGCTAGACTTCTTCTCTCAATGAAAAATCTTGTGATGCTTTTACATTATATTTTTGGATTTACTCTAGTAGGGTTTTCCTTAGCAGCATCAACCATACACACACACCATTGTCCCTTCCCTTTTTTAGGTGGCGAGAAGAGCAACGATTTGCTAAGTTATGCTGAGAATGTCATGTACATTACTGTCCAGACTGCAACCACTCCTCTCATTAGTTCAATAGTGGCCTAATGTGCTCACTGCTCAACTTCTAGACAGGTCAATGTGGCCAGTCATAACTGTTTGATATTTTTTGACACTAATGATAACTTGTTCAATTTATTTAAGGTAATCTCTTCTCAACAAATAGCTAAATAAGTAGATTCTCTTGAACCAAAGATCTCTCGTCAATGTTTTTCCTCCTCGAAGTTATCTCAGAAAGTGTTTGCTATACCTTTTTTTTGTTATCGAAAATTCACTCGATTGAGGTTTCTTTTCAATAAAGACCAAACGTCCATTCATTCGATGTTTATCAGATGTCGGGTTCACCATCCTTGATGAAGTTCTTCAAATATCTTTAGCGGAATTTTTGATGAACTTTTTATTTGACTCATTGTTGAAGAAACTACAACTCTATGGGATAGACAACATTGGTTCTTGGTCGAGGTTTTCGTGCCCATTGAAACTTTAACGACTCTCTTCTTTAATGACTTCCTTCAAGAAGCTTTCTTCAACAAGCATTCTTGAATTCCACCTTACTATCATAAGGTGGTATCCTAAACAAACTCCCTATCCCTACTCATGAGATGTGTTTCAAGCTGGCTACAGCCCTATGGACTTTGTGCTTGGCCATTGTTGTTGGCTTTGTTATTATATCCAAAAAATTTTCATCAATATGGATTTTCTTCATAAATTGTTGTCTTCTTTTCTAACACATCCTTTAATGAGTGATAGCGAACTACAATGTGCTTTGACATTGAATGAAAGTTTGGGTTTTTCACCAAGTGGATTGCTTTCTTATTTTCACATTTGTTCATCTTGTCTATGTCCCAATTCTTTGAGTACCTTTTCATACACAATATTTTATTACCGTCTCTAATACTATAATCAGCTCAACCTTGGTCATTGAAAGTGCAAGGCACTTTTGTAATTTTGATTGCCATGCAACAATTCTCCATTCAAGTGTAACCAAATACCCCAAAATTGACTTCCTTGAGGCGACGTCTCTTGCCATATCTACATCTAAGTAGCCTACAAACTTTGGATGCTGCCTTCTAAAGATATCAACTACCAACAGTTCTTTCCCTAGATAAGAAAGAAACCTATTAATTACTCTAACATCATGAGTTATATTCGTCTTGGTACACACCATGGCGTAAATTAGATTTTCTATTATCAAGGAGTATTGAATTTTTTACATCAAGCTATACGTATAGCTCAGAACCCAAACCTAGAAATCCTAGCCAGATGGTTTGATGCAAACCTAATTTTAAACTAATTAAATGCCTAAGAATGTTATTGGGAATGCAATTCAAGTGAAAGAGCTACACAACCACAACAACAACAACAATAACAACCAAGCCTTAATCCCACTAGGTGGGGTCGGCTACATGAATCCTTTGTTTCCATTGCGCCTTATCAGTTAAATGCAACACGTGGACTTCCCAGGAGGTCACCCATCCTAGTACTACTCTCGCCCAAAGAGCTACACAACCACATGAGAAAATTTTAATCTGAACTATGGAAAGCTAAAACAGTGAGAAGCATAGGATTTAATATAGAAATTGTAAGTTAATTTGATGAAAATTAGAGAACTACAGTAAGGGCTAGGATTGAGATTTTAACATTATGGATCTGTTTGTTTGTAGGGTTAAATTTAATAAGATTAAAATTAAACTTAGATAGAGATTTTTTTTATTGAAAGTTGTGAATGATGTGAAATAAAATTAGTTATTATATTGGGATATGTGAGAGATGTGATATAAAGTTAGTTATTATGTTGGGATATGTGAGGGATGTGATATAAGTTAGTTATTATTTTAGTAATATGTGTAGGATGTGAAATAAAGTTAATTTTTAATATTAAATTTTATCTGTGATGTGATATGCCAGATTAAAATTAAACTAAATTAATTTTTAACTTTCAAACAAATAGGGCCTATAAGTTAAATTAATAAGAGCATTTTAGACTTAAGACATTTCCAACCAAGCGCTAATCATCCTTACAACAAGGAGCCAAACATCCACATACAAATCTATGAGAAATAAAAGGCAAAATTTCACATGATAATATATAACTCAAAAAATAAACATCTATGAGAAAAATAGTAGCATGGATAAAGAAGAAAGGGTTATGTAGTCGGTGGGGGAGAACAAAGAAATAAGAGATTTCATGGAGACTCAAACCTCTCGATCTATGGGAAGGATCGGCGTCAATTAACAATAATCGAGTTGGCAAAGCATTGACGGCGGCTCCAATCACCGGCAACGACGGCATCTAAGTGTGGCAACAACAACCTTCAATATGGGTGTGGTGGTGTCTACGAGACGTGGCGGCGACGAGGAAGAAAGGAAGTAACGATGACGATTTAGTGACCCAGGAGGTAGTAGTAATGGCTTAATTCGTAGTGGCGACTTTCGTTTAAGGCAATAGCAGCCTGCAGAGCAAAGGGCGGCAACGATGTTGAGAGGAATTGATGGTAGTGGGTAGATTGGGCGGGAGTTGCTGACCATCTGGCGGCGGTGACAAGATAGTGTGGTTTGACAGCGACGGTAGGACAACGTGGTTCAACGGCGTTGGCGAGAGTAAAGATTCCTCCCAATTTGGACTCATTTTAGAGTGATCTAATAGTCAAAATTAATGGAGGGTTTTAGATTTATTTAAGGTTATTGGGCCTTTGATTTAAATGAGCTCAACAACTCACCCAAATAAAATCTAACTTCCTAAAAAACCAAAAAAAGCCCAACCATATAAGTGGCTTACCTCATTAAAACCTATAATAAAAGCATATAACACTCTATAAAGATAAATAAAATAAAATGCACCATTATAATAGTGAAATCTGCAAGATCTTGGTACAATTTGTCCTTAGTCATGTCTGGATTCAACTAACCCATTTCTATATTAATTAACTTGATTCAAACTCACCCTATCACTAGACAATTGCTCTCAAAGACCACTTCAGTGTCTTAGTCATTTGCTTTAAAGGTAGTTTTTAGCGCTCTGCTAAATTGTGTTTTAAAGGTGATTTGATAACTTTGTAATTTGCTTTGTTCTAAGTTTATTTTCGTAAAAATGATCGCATAACTTTCTGGTAGTTTTATTTTATCTTATTTTTGATGAAAAATTACTAATAAGTTTTATAGTTTACTTATAAGTATACTTATGTTCATTTTTTAATTTAAATCTTTCTGATTGGCTCTTATATTTTAATTATTATAACATTTGGATCCTTATGTCAACAACATCGTTAACATGCAAGAGAAATTGCAGTCAAATTAAAGAAGTTGTTACATAAAAATTGTTAAAATTATTATGAGGGAAAAGAGAAAAAATTATATATTTTTGAAACAAAGAAAAAAGGCTGGCTGCAAAGCTCGGGAAGGCAGAGTGTTGAGGAAAAGCTTGAAGGGAGCTTGGTCGGGCGTCAATGGCAGCCATCAATTGAGCTAAATTCGTTTCTTTCTTCTTTTACTTCACTTTTACTTCATCTTATTTGGCTAAGTTGTACTGTTTCTTTTATGTTGTTCTAGTGAACTGTTTCTTTTATTTCAGTAAAAGAACTTTTATTTTGTAGCTCATCTTTGAGCCGCGATTTAATTTTTATTAAATGTTTTATATTCTAGTTCAAATTTCTACTCAATAGCTTTTAAATTCGAGTTATTCTGTGAGCTTGTTTTATGCATTTGCATATATAAAAAAAATCTAAAAATACTTAAAATTTAATTTTTCTTATGGCTTAGTTCCTTTCTATTAATTTTTAAATATTTATCGTTTTTGTTTGCATCTTAACTTATCTCAAATTTTATCTCATCCTTTTAAATTCGACTCGTACTCACGTTTTGCTTTCTACAATAGCATCGTGCGCATGCGATAAACTTGTTTTCATATCAAGAAGTTTTTGGCACCATAGTTAGGGATGATTTTTGAAATTCCAACATAATTTTCTCTCATCGCACATTAAGTTTTTGAACCCAATCTTGTATGCAATGCTCTTTAGTTTGCAAGAGACTTAAGTTCATTACATTTCTCACTTTAGATTTCCTTATTTCATGCACTCTATTTACTATTATTATTTTCTTTTTCTGCTATTTATATGTAATGTCCTATTTTGATTAGCAACTTTAATTTAGTTCTTATATTAGTTTACATTTTTGTATTAACCATCTTTATTTCAACTATAAGCATGCTTTGTCTCATAGTTTAGTTTATTTTCATTCTTAAGAAAATGAAAAAAAAAAACATATTATTTGCACTTTTTATTGTTTGTTTATTATCTATTTAAAAAAAAGGAAAACTAAAAAAATTATTTTCCATTTGCTGTTGCATGCATTAGTTTCCAAAAAAAAAACTCTTATTTTCAAATTTTCATATCTTAAATCTATTTGTTCTAATGTTTTAGTCAATTAAATTTCAATTTAATATCATATGAGTATTTGGCGTAGAAGTCCTAGAAACAGAAGGTTATTAAGAAGTGATTCTCATTCTCTTGACATTTTTGTTGAACTTCCACTCTTTAATGATAACCCGTAAAACATAACTAACAATCATATTGATAACGCTCTCAATCATGTCATAGCTAATATTCGTTCTCAACAACCCTTACTTAGAGATATATTTTATCCTACTAATACTTCATAGCCGTCATGTTTTCAATTTTTACTTATGCAAAAAAATATTGCATTTGAACTCAAAGCTCATCATATTAACATGTTACCTAGATTTACGAAAATAGAAGACCCCAATTTGTTTTTAAGAGAGTTCAAAGAGATGTGTATGACCAAGTATTATCCCCATGTAATCGTAGATGCCATTAGGCTTAAGCTAGTACCATTTGCTTTAAAAACAATGCTAAAAAATGATTATATAATCTAGAGGTAAACTCAATTAGAACATGGGATGACTTTATAAGAGTGTTTCTTAAAAATAACTTCAACCTTATTATGCATATTGCCTTTTTAAGCTAGCTGCTGGGGTTGAAAGACGATTCATATAAAATGTGATTGCAACCCAACGATTTTTTCCTCTAATCAATCTCAAAACCAAATGAACACTTTTCTATCTGGAGAGTGACTCTTACTACATCATATCTCCTAATACAAAGATAATTATAATTGTTCTTCTAACAATATTCTAGCACTTTAAGATGAACAATTCAAGATCCGCCTCATATTTTTATTGGGAATTTGTGGAAGCATGTAATGTCATTCATCCCTGAAGACCGCTGCTTATTTGATAAGCTCTTCAAGCTTCACAGGTCAAATATGATGGTTGACTTTACAACAATGTATTTCTCACTGGTTGCACTTCCCATGACAAAGTATGTAATGTCATTTGTCAATGAAGAAGATTGTGAATGAAAGAGGACTTTATGAATGGATGGTTATGTTATGATAGAGGTTTTTATGCTTCTACTTTCACATGGCATACATCAAAATTTTGAAAATTTTGTTGACCTTTGTGTTCTGTTCAATGATATTTTCTTTTCAGCAAAAGCCAAGAAAAATAATCTGAAACATTTCATGAAGTCATTAAAGTCATTAATAGCAAATATCCTTTTATTTAAGGACTATGTTGTCTTATTTGAAGTCATGAAGGAAATCCAATATTCATAATATTCTGTTTTCGTAGAATTGTTTCTTTTTGTCATCGTTAAATTAACAATTGTAGTTTCGGAAAGGTTTCATAAGATCCTCCAGAAGCAATCAGTAAACCTGACGGAACACCATCTAGCAGTCTAGATAACAATCCACTTAGGAACATGCACCTTGTGCATATGTAGACCATTTTACGATATTGACTCTTTCCTATGTCGGGTTATATTATGAGTGAGCATCTCAAATAACCCTCTGATAACCACGGGATGTGTTGAGGCATTCTCAATTAGATCGAATATTTTAATGATCTCACCATGCTTAAGACTCACAGTTATCTCAGTGTGGTTTATGAATTCATTCTTGCACTCAAAAGTTACATTCATCTTAATTGGCTCTATTTCTTGTCTTTGATCTCCTGCACATTCATCGTACTCATTGGCTAAAGTTGGATCTACTAATGTAAATAGAAATGGACAATGGAATAGTGCTTTCCTTGCCAAGAAGTACGAAGGTCTTCATAAGGTACTTGATATTGTCTTAGTTTAAAAAAGAGAACTAATAGTAATATTAGTGCCTCATCTGATTTCTCCTTAAAAGTAGACATATTAGGTGTAGGTCTTATTTTGGTAAGCATCGGTCAATGGCCATGTCATCGAGGAGTCGGTGATGCACCATGATATAAAATAAGGGAGTATTTATCCATTAATTCTTGTTTAAGCATCCTTTGATATCTCAATCGGCCCCTAACCTATTTTTGTGACGATGGCTCTCTAAGCCCTTAATGTATTGTTTTGTCTGACTGAAAAGTATTAAATTTATGAATTTTACCTTGTTCAACTGGATCAGGTCACAATAATCAAAATAACAGTCAAATTCATCTTCCTATTTTATATGTGATAGAATCAAACACTTTCTGAAGCTTCATCTTGTGAAGCTTGCTGACTTGATAGATGGAAGCTTGGATGCTGGCATTCACAGAAAGATGCTTTGGGGCGTGGAACTCATGGGTTGATGGGAATGTGGCTTGACCTTGATGACAAGAAGAACCCAAACATTGATTGTGGTAGTGTGAAGATAAAGCCAGTGGTGTGCAAAAGAATACAACTACGGGGTGGTCCAATGTTGATGGCAATTGAAAGTCATGGAAGGCGAAGAGGTTAGCCTTAGAGGTTGGTGGGGATTATGAAGGCGAAGAGGGGTGGGTTTCTCTCTCTCTCCAAAATTTTTTCCCTTTCAAAATGAATTTATTCCGTTATTAGCAGGATTCAAGTAGGATGGGTAAAATGGAGAAATGCTTCTGGTGTGTTGTGCGATAAAAAAATCTCATCCAGAATCAAGGGTAAATTTTTTAAAACTGTAGTAAGACCAGCGATGATATATGGTGCAGAATGCTGGTCTGCAAAGAGAAAACATACAAATAAAATAAATATTGTAGAAATGAGGATGTTAAGGTGGATGTGTGGATATACACGAAAGGATAGAATGAGAAATGAGTATATCCAAAAGAAAGTTGGTGTTGCACCAATTGAGGATAAACTTAGAGAAAGTCGGCTTAGATGGTTTGGACATCTAAATTGTAGGCCGATTGAAGCTCCAATTAGAAAAATTGAGTTATTGGATTTTGCCCATGTACAAAGAGGAAAAGGGAGACCAAAGAAGACATGGCAAGAAACTATAAGGAGTGATCTTAGTTACTTAAACTTAGATAAGAATTTGGTAACTGATAGGGCGCAATGGAAACAAAGGATTCATGTAGCCGACCCCACCTAGTGGGATTAAGGCTTGGTTGTTGTTATTGTTATTGTTGTTGTTGTTGTTATAGTTCCCCTACTTTTCTTTACTAGGATATTGATCCTTTCTGAAAACCCTTTGAACCCATTCAAAATTAGATTGCACTCGAGCTAAAATTTCATTTCATCATCAATTGAAGAATACAATATCAGGCAATCCCTTTAATCCCTTTACATAAATTTTGGAATATCAAAATAAATTTGAATATTAAATACCAAATACAGTTGGAATAAGTTAAGAAAAATATAAAATCAGCTGAACATGATCTCCTTTTTCACTACATTGGCTCAGAATCTTCCATCGAAGCAAATATGAATTAATCTATTATGAAATCAACAATCAGATCAAATCAATCCATACTCGAATCTTTAATCTGCTTTGAATGAATATGCAAAAAAACCATTGACATGCTGTCAGCTTGTGCCATTTAATTATTATTTAGTGAAGTTAATGGAAATTTTTATTTTCAATGTTTACATTTGTTGCCATGTAGTGCTACTAGTAGTTCCTTTTTACGGTTACCTTCAGTTTATGACCTCCCATTTCTTTGGGTAATGGAAATGAAATTCGTTTTTGATGGCTGCAGATCGCAATTTTCAATTTCTACCTACCATCATTTAATCAAAGCTTGAGAACCACACCATTATACAAAATTTGCTCATTCACCTTTGCTGTTCTTGATTATACTAAGTTGCTGTAGAAATTGTTTGGTAGTTCATCTAACTTGGAAGGTATCTTATTATCTTTTTCTTCAGCTGGGACCACTTAACCTTTATGGCTTTACCTGCTTGGCATTCACTGTCTGTAAGGCAGAAAAGTTTTTAACAGGTGGGGATGTTTGTCAAGATTTTGTAAATTTGTGTTTGAAGATATTTTTCTTTATATAAATTTTCTTTCTTTATGAGACTTCTTTAATGGAGCCCTCAAGGTATATAGATGTTTGTTAACTATGAACGGCAGCATTGATCAGCCAAAACTTTCAGCTGCGTATGCTTCGTTCTTTTTGTTCTATGCAGGACTGCATTGAATGAGCCTAGGTGGACTCGAGAAGGTAAAAGATAACAGTTTTACTGCTTATCGCTAACTGTAATTCAATTGAGTTCTAAAACATTCCTTTGAACTAAAATAGTTGACAAATGAATTGCGAGGCTTTTCTTATAACTAGAACTCTTTCTGTTTGTTCCTGTCTTGTTTGAAACAAATGTTGTATCGTTGAAAACACAGCTGGAATCGCTTTTTCTGGCCGGCTTGTAATCTCGGGTTGAAATTTTGTTTTCTTTATTTGACCAAGTAGTGACTATCCTTATCTTGCTCAAGTTATTTATCCAAGTTTACAAATAGCATATGTAAACTGTAGTTAACTCATTTTCGTTCTTTATCTTTCTAGGTACTTCTATCAGTCCTAACTGCGTCATTTCTTTTGGTATTCATACATGTACAAATCCTAGTTAAGTGTGCTTTTTAAGCCCAAACATTAGTCAAAATTGAAATATCATCCATTCAGATGTTTTCAACATTCTTTAAAAGTAGCTTCAAACTACATTGTCCCCTTGTAGTGAATCCTGTTCCCTTATCTGAGTTATCACTGAATGATTTCTTACATTTTCTGACAGCTACCATGTACGTTCTTTGTCTGTATCTCTTCACCTACACGATCTTCTCTTAGCTAAGAGTATGCTGAGTAAAGGGAGCTTCTCCCTCTTCTTTTTTCTGAAGTCACATATCCCTCCCCTGTTTTCTTGCTACTTGTGGGTTTTAGCACAAGTGTGTCAAGGTTACTTGGACCTGATCAAGTGAGTTGACCTGAAATTATTGGGTTCAGGTTAACCCATTTAGTATTTGAGTAAGACCAAAATTACTTTAGTTGGGTTCAGATCTAGTAGAAAATTCAATTCCCACTCTAGTTAGAAGTGATAATCATAAGTGATAATCCATATCTTTTTTTCTTTGAAGGGATAATCCACTTCTTTTGGGCTTATTTATGATGTTTTCTTAGTTTTTTTATCATTATTTCCTTTATGCACATTATATTATGTTAAAATTAAGGAGTATTTAGAGCTTCATAAATCCTATTTCTCCTCGATCCCTTTTCAGGTTGGTTGACCTAGTGTTGTTTAAGTTGAGTTAGGTTTGTGTTTACCTGTTTTTGTTCTATACCTTCTTGCTTCTCATTGATGGTGTTATGCCTGTAACTGGAGTACACTTGGTTCAAATATTCACTGTTGGACTTCTTCGATGATGAATCTCCGGATGCTCTTTGTGGATCACGGGTTTTACTCTAGCAGCGGCACCATGCACTTTCATCCCTTCTTCACTCGTTTTATAGAAGAGTAAAGGTTTCTTCTAGGGATTTCAGAGAATGTGTTGCCAGTTATCTTTACGTGGTCACTTAGCACAACAATCGAGCAAGAAGTTGATGTGGCCGCTCACCTATAACTATTTGAAATTCCCTTAGCCTTAGAGAAGCACACGTTCAATTATACAATGAACGATTCACAATGCCTTCCTCCTACGATAATCACCTATCCTTGTCCGTGGCGTTCCTTCTGCTTTATACCTCTAGTTCTCTTACTTGAGTTTCGATGAGTCTCATTTACCGCATCTTTGATGACAAATTGACCTCGAAAATTATTTTTCGAGGGTACATTATTCAAGAAACCTTTTCAACGAGCAATCTCAATGTCTTTCGTCTCCCTCTGTCCTCTTAAGGTTGGACAGCCCCAGAAGTTATGATGATCAATGAGAAATGCATTACTCTGCTCCCCATAAATCATTACATTGAGCATTAATCTGCTGCCCTGGTACTACATATTGTCAAATATCAGCATGATTTTCCGGTCTGCATTTATTTCTTCAGATTTCTGAAGCAGTGACAGCATTCTCTTCTTTCTTATATTCATTTATTTCCACTCATTTCTTCAGGGCTATGCATGAAGATGTAATGCTGACTTTGGAGCAATAAATGATGGTGCTTAATATTTAGCTTGATTTGAGGCCTTTGAAGACCTCATGCTCAAGATTTTAAAACTCGGTTTTTTATTTCCGTTTTGCTAGTAAATTGGAGTATCAATTTCAGTACTTTAACAGTTTTGACAGTTTCAACGCGATGCATGACATGATTTTTAATTTTTGTCTGAAAAAAATTTAGATTTTAAAACTTGCCTTAAAATATAAATTTTTGGCTTAAACAAACAGGTGAGTTTTGGATCGATTTTGATCGAAACTGAAACGAAATGGATGAAACTGATTAGCTTCAATTGATGCTCATTACCTTTTGTGTTCAAAGGTAGAATATTTGAAATTATATCATGTTGATTGTCTGATTGAGGAGAAGAGAAATCTGTATAATTGATCACATACAATTGTTTAAAGTAAAAAAAAAAACTGAAGAAAATAAAAAGTTTGACATAAATTTAGCTTGGAGGAAGGCCTCAGCCTCATGTAGGACTAATATAAGTAGTGAAAGCTGAAAACCCCGTAGAATTTTGATGAGATAGAAAAAATTTTGAATCAAATCATGTACGAGGAGGGTTAACTCAGAGTTGAATTGAGTTCATTTAAATTTCCCGTCGAACATAGTCAAAGATTGGTATACATCTTCGTGAAGCATGACACCATCTTTTATTAGGTTTCTGGGTTTCAAATCTCACACTTTTAACATTTTATAAAAGGAGTTTTTCTTCAATAATCAGTTTAAACTCGATTATGCCTTCAGAAATTGAGTCAGCTCGATATCACGGACTCAATTTTTCTCTTCGAGCAAATCTAACTTTGATTTTGATTCTTGAGTTCGGTTGGCCACCTACTTAGGCCCTCATCTCTGCTGAAAAAATAATTAAGTAAATATATATATATATATATATATATATAGTGTATCATGGCAAATTGACTTAGAAATACACGTATGATGCTACCAAGCCACTCTCTCTCAGCAGTGAATTAGAGAACAAAAGAGATGGCCAAAGTGAAGTACATCAAAAAAGAATTCATCAGTGATTCGGAGTCAGTAATTATACACCAAAGAAAAAGAAAAACAAAACCATCAAAGGACATACTAATAAGTGCTTCTGCCATAGTGAAGAGTCATCAGATACTCGAGACTCGGCGACTCAGCAGGCAGCATCGCCATCCCCGTTTCTGGCTCTTCTCGGAAGCACCATATGTTATCACGGACATGCTGCAGCGTCAAGAAAGGGAGCAGTGGCTGCCCTCGACACCAAATTTCAACCTAATTCAAATCGATAAGATAATTAGATCAAACAATAATGCGCTTTACAGAAGTCGAGTAAAAATAATAATGCTCTTGTTTTATTCTCGATTCAACTCTATTGACATGAAAATAAAGAAAATTTTATTAAATTATAAATTAAAATTTATAATTTTGAGTTAGAGACACTAACCGTTTTCAACGGCAGCCCTGCCATAAGTGAGGTGGGTCACGTACGTGGTCACAAAGTTGCGTACCATTAAACTACATCAGGTCAATCCGCGGGTTGAAAATTCCAATTCTATCCCCGGGAAGTTTGGTCAAAGTAGTGGGTTTGCAATCATTGCGCCAGCCCACCCCTCTCATACTTCATTTGAATTTTTTTTTTTTTTTTGATAAAAACTGGCATTATTTTTTTAATAGAAAAAGAACATTATTACTATTCCATAAATAAAAAAAGACATATTACTAGTGTTAATCTCATTTTATTGTTACAAAAATTACATACATATATTTCAAATCTATGTGAATTATGTTTAAGCATTAACCATGCATTAGTTTAGCGAAGTTAATTTTAATATGTGTTTTCAGAGATTAATTTTAATAAAAGTAAAATTTATTTTATATGAATATAGTTATGTATTAAAAGTTAATTATTATATTAAAAATATGTGTGAGATTATGTGTAGGAGTAGAAATAAAATTAATTTTTTATTTTAAATTACGTGTATTCTTATATAATGTGAAATATAGATCGATATATTTTAATCTTCAGATTCGTGCATGTGTAATGTAATATTAGCTTGGCTAAACAAACGCATCCTCAAAGTTAAACTGATCAATTGATGATACATTAATCTTGACAATGGTGTATGATAAAAAGATAAAAAGTTATTATTATCTTGGCATATGTAGGATGTGAGATAATTTGTCATCTAAGTATATATGAAAGATGCGAAATAAAATTAATTTTTATTGACATTAATATAAAGACAATGCAAATGTAGAGATAATGCATGTTTAAGTCACTTAGAAAAATCCTCTCGTACATCTACTAACCAAGAATAGGTGAAGTTCTACTAAGATCAAAACAAAATTTGTGGAGAAGTTATTGGGTTCGGACGGCGCATCATCCAAAACCCAATCAGAGGGCGTCACTTGTGCCATACAGCTGGGTCTGGACACACGTAGTGCCCTCTGATTGGGCGTCCGAACGGTGCACTGTCCGCACCCAATAATTTTTCAAATTTGTGGGAGGCAGGAGAATATATATAGGTATTTTGGTTTTGGTGGAGAATAGATGTAAGTTTCCCTTAAGTAGGAGGTGAAGTCTTTCGTTCATAATTGAGAGTAGAGCGTTGTATGGTTGGGAGAAGCCCCTAGCATACAAAATTGCATGCACGTCAAAATATATAGAGAGCATGACACTAGACATTCCATGCAATTGCCCTACTGGAGAGTACTAGAGGCCAGTGAGCACGAGATCTGTGATCTGCTCGACCAAAAAAATACGGGCTTGAGTAATAAGTTGTAGCCTAATCTTTTATTCGGAGACGATTTGACTTGATTCTAGATCAGGTTTGGACATAACATTGGCCTGAATCAACCCAACTCAACCCAAACATAAAGAATGTTAATGTTAATCTTAAAATATGATGTTTATTTATTTGTTTACTAATTTCCTATAGTTATGCATACCAGATGCATTATCAGATTTATAAGTATAAATTAGATTCAAATAACAAGTAAAATCTCTAAGTTTTTGAAAAAATATGCCTATAAGTCCTTGTCATGTTAGTAATTAAAAATTCTATAAAAAATTGTACTCAATATCATTAATTAAGGAAGATAATATAAACTATGTAAAAAATACATGGCATTCATGCAATAAATTAGTTTTAATATAGTAATGAATAATTGGAACTTACACTAAAAGTTATAACAGTTAATGTGTTTTGGGCCGACAACTCGGCCTAACTCGATCAAATCCAAGGTTGGTCTTGAACACAATTTAATGGCTTGACCATTGATTTGGTCCCGACCCTACCAAATTGTTAAATAGAGCCCAAAATAACCCGACTCAATCCCACTGATGCCCACCTTTATTGGAGACTAATACATTTGGTTATAGACTGGATATCAAGAATAACATGATATGGCTAAGAGGAATGGCTGATAAGGCATTTGAATTACAAAAATGGCTGACTATTTAACACAGCATTTTGTCATGAGATTAGTATTGTTGTATGATGTACCTTGTAATGTAGGTATTAGAACTTTGATCTGGAGTAAGGCCTTTATATAAGGTGAGACCTTTGGTTTGATGTAAAACCTCAAATTTATATAGAATATAAAATATTATTAAATTTAATATCGATCTTGGCATAAATGTAAGCTAGCAAATTAAAATTGCATGCAAAAAGATAAAATGTAATGTATATGCAAATTTTGGGACACCAATGTATGGAATAAAAATTTCAGAAAAAAAAAAGGAGTAGCATGCATTAATAACTAAGCTAAATTAATAAAATACAACTATACAGTTTTAATGATATATATATATATGAGGCAGTTCGTGGGATTATTTATAATTTAAAAAGTTAATTTTTAATGTGATATTTTATTTTGAAATTTATAAAAGATTGAAAATAAAATTAATTTTATTTGAAAATGTGTAGAGTGTGAAATTTCTTTATTTTCAAATTTATATAAGATGTGAAGTAAAATTGGTTTTAATATTAAAATTTATATAAGATTTGAAGTATTTTAATTTTAATATTAAAATTTTTACATGAAATGACCTATAAAAAATAATTTTAACTAATGTAAATGCAAACTAGGGCAGGCAATTAAACTAAACTCTCATTTGGAAAGCTAATTAGGGTTTGTTTTATAAATTAATTAGTGCCGTATGTCTGTGCTAATGTGCATGCTAAGCATGTTTGTTAAATTATTATTAAATAATTAATGCCTGGAATTGCTATAATCGAAGATCATAGTTATATTGTGAATTTATGTGCCAGCTAATTATTAATTAGCATATGTTAATTAATTCCCAACTGCCTATCCAAGATTAACAATTTTTTAAGATTTTAGCCTTTCTCTGAGAACAAAGCACCAAACAATAGATCATTGAGAGAGAGAGAGAGAGAGAGAGATGGAAGGAATAAAAGGTAGCAGATCCGAGAAGCACGCCAAGGAATCAGCATGAGTTCTATTTCTATTCTATTCTCGTTTAGTTTTTCTAAAGAATGAAAAGAAAACTTTCCTCTTTTACACCTAAAAGAAGGCCAATGCAACAATCGGCATGCAGGTCTCTCTCACATTAGATACTTTACGCAAATGAAGTCAATCTCCTTTTCCTCCCCTCATAGTATCTAGAAAAGATTCATGTAGAAATCAACTCGATATATGATTATGTATTGTAAAATGGAGTACAAATGAATGATCGACATAACGAGCAATGATAATTAACTAGTATATTATGCGCCTAATTTCTAGATATTAGGTTTAGTTACTCAATCACTTGACTCATATATATTGACGTTTTTTCAATCCACTCGAATAAAACTCCGCTGTAAATCAATAAAATTAAGTAGATCAAAACTTGGACTAGAAAACAATCCTCCATTCCCATTAGTTTCCCTCATTATTGAAAGCCTTATGTGTGATATCCTATGAGTGATGTACCTTTAGGCAAATTTCACATCAGCGAGACACAATCGAGAAAGATGTTGAGTATATATGAAAATGCACTCATGACTTCGTAAATATATTTTGAGGTAAAATCGTGAGGCTAATGATAGAAACTCTATAATTAAGCATGCTCAAGTAAGAATAATATTAGGATGGATGACCTTCTCGGGAAGAAGCTAGCTCAACAATATCAGTTTTCAAAAGCCAAAGCATACATTATCTAAGATAAAGTGAGCTGTTAGAATGTATCACCTCTCTCATAACCCTTGACAATTATATAGCAATAAAGCATCTACTAATTACTATCAAGGAAAGGAAGGATGGTGGAGCCCTCCAACCACCTTGTTTTCAGGTCCTCCAAACCTTATATATATATATATATATATTTACTAAGCGTAATGAATTAAATATATATTCCCCATGCATTCTTTTATGAAGAGCTCATTTTTCATGTCTGTATAAAAGTTACCATGAATGAGGAGCCAACTGAGAATGAAAAACAAGGGGATGGTGGTCCCTTCCTCCTTGGACTCTGTCTCTTGATGCTCTCATTACTCTTCACAAGTTGAGGAATAATTCCCTCATGGACAGATGCACCCTTCCCCACAAAAAAGTCTTACTTTATTTTATTGCTATGGGATAATGGGGAGGGCACTTAAAAATATATTTTGCAATGAAAGCACTTATGTATGCCTTTGTTAAACTGACCTTTAAGAGAAGCCTCTAGCTGTGCATGAAGAAATAGGCCCCATGTTAAATAATAAGCTGAGACAACCAAGATGAAAGCGTGTCGACAAATGGAATGGGAATATAAAAGCAATAGGCATGCAAATGGTGTATATAATATATACATATACATATAGAGAGATTACATGTTTTGAGTCAATGGCCTTTACCATAAATATGCGCCTATTTGGTGGAACCAGCAAAATTAAGGTCTAATAGAGTGCAACTAGCTAGTAAATTTTTAGTATGCTATATATTGTCAAATTACATAGCACGAATTTGGGTTAATTAATCTTCAATAAATTTTGTGTTTGTGCGTGCATATATGCGCTTTGATCTCTATTTACTTTAATTTTTTAGCAATCTTATATACATCCATACATACATATATATGCGCATGCATGTGCATATATGTTTATATACATATATATAATATGATTATGTGTATAGATTTCCATATAATATATAATATAGTACTTGTCTTCATATAAATTTGTTCTTACTTCACATTTTCTCCTTCATGTTTTCTTTTTAAGAAACAAAGAATTCATGCTATGGTTATCGGTTGTTGGTGTTTTGAGCAAGTCTAGGTAGCAATACATAAGAAAATATTCATGTGCGTTCTAACTGAATTCATTTTGACCTAATAGTAATTACAAGTTCAAATCTACGGATATGAATATATATGTATTTATCAATTATTTCTATACCTCACAATGATGAAAATTCATTACCCTATACAATGTCAGTTGGATTAAAGCTACGTACCATGGCTTAAGTTGTTAATATTCATTGCATGTATACTTGATGACTTATTAGAAGTCTTGAAACATGGCGTAGGCAGTTATAACCTTAAACAAAAAGGTGAATATATACATTGTATCGCACATTACCAACTAAGGATGTTGCACAAATTGGAGAGAAAGGACGTTCCTATATTGATCAAGGGATGAAGCAATGATTGAATAGCTTGGTTGTAGTTGTTACTAACTTTGTATATATTATCACTCTATTTGACATAACTCTAAGTGAATATACCATTATTGAAAAAATGTTGAGTTTGACCCATTAACTTTTGGTGCTCAATATAATAAATGAATTTATTATGCATTTCTTAGTAGCTTAAGCTTTTAAAAGACTTAGAAGCATCATTAAGAATCCTACAAAATGGTATCAAAACAGGTCTTGAGTTTGAACCACCCCGTCAATGGGCTGAGGGAGGCGATTGTTAGGAAAAATAATTATTAGATGGTTGTCACTAGCTTGATACAACAATCTTATCTCACATAACTGTGAGTGGGTATGTTACTATCAAAAGATAGGTTGGGCTCAGCTCATAAATGTTACGTGTGCAGTATGATAGGTAAATTAATTACATCTTTCCAGCTACTAGTTTAAGCCTTCAAGAGAGTTGGCAGCAACAAAAAATCCTAATAGCCCACAACCCTCCATGTACCAAACAAATTAATTCTTTTAAGTTAGCAACTTATACCAAATACATAGCAAGTCTGTCACCATTTAGTGATATTAATGACATAGAAGACAGATATAATAATTACAACTAACGGGTTGGAAAAAGTGGGACATATAAATCACAAAAGTTTTCATCCAACACCTAGAGGTCTATATGAATTTCTCTTCTATGTTGTGCTACTATAAAAAGTTGAGTCAACTGATGGTAAATTAACTACCTATATGTTGACAATAACTAATTAATCTAATTTCTTGTTCGGCTTAAATTCTAATTAATTACAATTGCATAACCTAACTTCTATTTTATATATTGGAATTTAATTAGATGGATGGCATGAATGATGTACATGCAATGGATGATTTGTTGGCATCTAATTTATAAATATTCATAGCAATATTTTCCCATCCTTTAACTATAAGCTTCACCTTCCATATCATAATTAAATATGAATATAAAGGAAGCGTACAGCGCATGCTTGATAGAGATGCTGATACCAATAGTAAAGAGTTGACCCGTTAAATAAAAGGCAGACACACTAAGTGATGATGTATTGATCATTATAATTAGCACATTTAATCGATTTTTAATTAGGATAATAGAATGATTTTGGTAGATTACTTACATTATTTGCATATTTATGGATCAAGCGGCATGTCAATAGACCATATAATAATATCATGATGTGCCTATGTTTTAGGTAGGAAAAAAAAGGCTAGCAATAATTAATGTACTTAAATATTAACAGAATCTTGTTGTCATGTAACTTAGCACGTCTTAAGAATTTGAGAATTAAATAATCTTAATTAGGGTTTAAGGAGGAAAACGACAAACGTCAGTTTTTATTTATAGATAAAGATACAATTAAATGGAAAATAATATTGCAATCAGTATTTGGTTTGTTTTCATGCTTAAATTAACTTAATGACTTCATAATGACTTGAGAAGCTACTCTTTGTAATAAAAAACTGAGAAGCAACCTGTCTTAGTCTTCATTCTAGCAGGTTGCGTAAACAAGATCAAGAATGGTGTGTGTGTGTATGTATATATATATATATATATATACACTCGTGTATGTGTATGTGTATATATATATATATATATATGACTTCTATAATAATTATTTCTCTAAAGTTTTAATTCCTCTACATGTACATATGAACATAAAATCAATTATACTTCAATCAAACACGTAAGATTATTCAATTGCAAGAAGAAATGGCCAAACATGCATGGTCGTGCAGAGAAGCAAAACTGGAAAAAGGAAATTGCTCTTTTATGATCAATCCTCATATAAGCTGAATTAATAGTTAAAATTAGCAATAATATTGTCATTCATAATAAAAGAGTTATGAATCGGTTAATTAAGAAACACTTCATCTAATATCCTCCACTAACAAATTAATTAATTAAAGCTAAAGAGAAAATTGTCATATGTGTGTGTGTGTGTATGTGTTTGTAAGCTGTGAACCGAATATGAAATTTCAATCAATAGGCCATGACATATGGGATACTATATAAACTCTAGTTTGGATTAGGAATATTAATTACTACTAGTTCTTCTGAATCCTAAGCATCTTAAATTTCTATCTGTATTTGTCAATTTTCCCGTAGAGAATTTTCTGTCTATACCGCCCATCGATGTATATATATCGCCCACTTATACGAGAAGAATTTCATATTTTTTTGTTAATTTGCATGTTGGTATGATATCTATTTGGAAAAAACATCCTATGTTAAAGCAAGCTAATTATGGAACTTTCAGACATCTGCAACTCCACATATTTCAAGTTGATGTTACTCAATGATGTATTAGCACCACTTTATTCAACTATATATTGCAAATATATAGCAATATTTTGTGTTTATTTTATCGCATATATCTCTTGCTTGTTTTAAAAATGTAGCCTAATTGGGATAAATGAAAGTCTTATATATCCTATCGAGCGAATTTTATAACATCCTTAATTATAGGTTATTAAACATTTTGTATTAGTACTTACTTGATGTATTGAGTTTTGTATTTTAATGCCTTATAGGCCGCCAAGACGGACTTTTTATAAAAAAAAAAAGACCAAGAGGTTTCTAAATGTAAACAATAAAGACATTGGATTAGACTGCAATATCACTTTACTAATCTGCTCATTAGATTGGTAGAACTAACAAGAACTGTCAATTCGGAAACATCGAAATATATATACTTAATTACTGCATTTATAATTTTTTTGCATGAGAAAGGAATGAACAGAAATATTATTGGTAGGTCATCTATCCAAAAAAAAAAGATTGGCAGGTCTTAATCTGAGCATGTTTACCTACAACAATTTTACATGTTTTATAATTAATTGATGAATTAGTTTTCTTAATGCTCATTCATAACTGAAACAAAGTTTTATTTTTTTAACCCCATCAAAGGTAAAAAGTACTGTTAAATCCATTTTATCATAATAATTACAATTTTCTATTTGCTAGTTTTTTCTTTCATTTTTTAATAATAAATTAGGGAAATGTTCATCTTTAGCTTCAGTAAGACATAAGTATTATTGTTCAAAAAAAGACGTAAGTTAGGGAAGGAATTTTTAAACCTATACATGTAGGCCATAAATACATTCAACTATAACACTACTAGACCAAATAGGGGACTTCTTTAAATTAATAATTTACTTATTCAAGTAAAAAGGAGTGAGAGCTGTCATTCTTTAAAAATTAGAATAAGTCATGAAGTATATTTTAAGCAAACAAAACGAACATTAGAAATTAATGCTTTCCTCCTCTATGTGGTACTACTAAAAAAAAAAAAAAATCTAGATCTATGTGGTAATGGAAAATGACACTAACCTCCCACAATTAGCCCTCAAAAGTTTTGTGACTTTTGGGTATTAGTTTTAGTCAATGGTACAATGTACTATTTCCCAAATTAATGAATAAAGTTAATATCTAATGGTCCTAGAATCTTTGAGAACTAGTTATGTTTAATGAATAAACGTTAAATTAACTCTCCTTCACATACCCATAATTTAATTATAAATAAAAATTCACCATCTTCCATGACCATTTATTTTCTTTAGGAAATTAATATATAGAAGCTCATGCATGTTTCCATCAAGTTTAGTTTCATTTACTTCATTTTGACCAAACATGAAAAAAAAATTAAACAGCACAATGATACTTCCATGTATGAAGAACTCTTATGGAAGTTGTTTAAATTCAAAGCAAGAAGAAGAGTCATATAGGGGAAATCTCCTCTTTCCTACAACTCCAAATCGTATAGTTAACTTCATGCTCAGGATGGAACATAGCTTTCTGCAAATTAGGTGGGTAAAAGAGCCTTCATTCTTGTCTAAACCAAGCTATAACTTAAACCTTAAATTAAGAACACGAAGGTCTCCTTCTCCATTAATAATGGCACATAGAGAGTCTCTTATTGCCATGATGCTCCCATGGACTACAACCTTGCCTCAACCATTAAAGCTCAAAGGAAATTAATGCTCCAATTAGACGACTACTACTTCCCACCAACTTCACTATACTACTTCGAATTCGGCCTATCGAAGAAGATAGACTTTTTGGTTCCTATTTTCCTTTCACCAACGTATATAGCTAGGGAGGGTAACGAGAATCACTAAACATCAACATGAACCCATGCACCCTTAGATTCTCTTCCTGTCAACCTATACCTTTATTGCTTCGCATTCATTGAGAAAATGTAGCTTAAAAGCATGAAAGAATGACATTAAAAAGGAATAATAAATAGTACCTCTGATTCATCCTCCAGACCAAGCTTGTTCACCAAGTACTTCTTCAACAACCTAACTGTCATCCTCCCATCCCTACCGAATGAAGAACAATATATATATATATATATATATATATTATTGGTGATCATACAAAGATCAAAACTTTGAAGAAAAAACAGAATCAACAGCTAAGAAGATGGAAGTAGTACTACTTGATCCTTAAATAGCTCTTCGGTATCTGAGGCAGAAAGGGCTCCTTTATTCTACAGTAAAGATAAGTGACCAACAAGAACGCTTATAAGTTCAATGAAGTGACTACATAATTAATTAAAGATGTTCATAACGTATATAAGCCTTTCACTCTATACCTCTCATGGTGATCACTTACTGGTTTTGGGAGGCTTGAAGAAGAAACCAAACGCCAGCGTCCGGCCTCCGCTGTGGGCTTACCACCCGCCGCTCGCCGTACGCCAGCGGCGAGCTCTCTTCCGGCAGCATATACTGCCCGAGAGCGTAAGGCGGCGGCGGCGGATGAATAGCAGGAACGAATGTGGTGGAGGCGCCGGCGTTCCAAATCCCCCAAGGCAAGTCCTGCCGAAAAATGACTCCATGGTGCGACAGCGGAGGCGGGTACACCGGCATCATCACCGCCGGGACTGTTCTTGGGGGATTAATGCCGGGCGGACGAACATCCACGGGTTGAACTGCGAACAGCTCAAGCTCTGTCGTCAACGCTCCGCCGGCGGCAACAGAAATGCTCTCCGGCGATCTGCGAGATGCCGGCGGCCCCACGCCAGCTCCGATTCCTAATTGAAGCCAGCCTTCACTGCCCTCGTCTTCTTCCCTAGAGCACGCGCCAGCTTGATCCTCAACATCTCTTTCGTCCTGATCACCCTCCTCCTCCTGATCACCTCCACCGTGGGCCATCCCGACTGCCGCGCGACCTCTAGACGTCGGCTCTTCCTCCATGGACTCTGCCGATCTCACGCACGCCGGCTTCTCCGAAGCGAAACGGGTATCGTCGAAGAATCCCTCATAGCAGTCGTACTGTAGCCGGAGGAGGTTTCTCGCCGGTACCATCGCTGATTCAAGCCCTCTTCGGCTTCTCCTCCCTCTCCTCGTCCGACGGAGATGTTGAAGGAGGAGAAGCCGCCATGGAGAGGAATCAGAGAAACAGACCCTAGCTAGCTAGCTGCTGGCTCTTCCTAGAGATGAAGTGAGATGAAAGGAGCTCTTTTCATGGAGGTTAACGTACCAGGGGGGAAGGAAGATCCAATTAGACGAAGACGAAGAGGAGAGAGCTTTTTGATCTGCTTTCTATTAATTCCTCTTCTTTGGAAGCTTGTGGAGAGATGAAATAGTTGCAGGCAAAGATATATAGAAAGAGAGAGAAAGAGATGATTCAGCCTTTCAGGCACTGCGTATTCTTCGTATTAATACTTTAATTAGAGGACGTATTTAAGGATAAAATGTGAAAAATATTGGGATTAGGCGGCAGTAAGGGGAAGGGAGGAGGACGATGATAATTAGGGGTGAGAATAGTAATTGGTGGTTTACGTGGACGGTAGGGCCGGGCAGCTGGGCAGGGAGCGATATAGATGGCGCGATATGATTACCTGGGCGGGAGGGGGTGGCGGGAACGGTCTACGAGGAAGCCCATGGGTTTTTGTGGTATTTACGGAAGTGTCCTGTCTGACTCTGGCACGAAGCCCGCAAGGGCTCATCATTTCTTTTTCTTTTTTTTTTTGGTTTTTTAAATTTTCAAAGAATTAAATTTAAAATAAAAACAATCGAAAGGTGTGGGGCCGGCATGGGGAAAGAATGATTTTTTTCATTGGGTCCGCACTTTTACGTTTTAACCCTTCGGCCAATCTGGCTCTCACCTCAAGGTCTCCTTTACATATTAGACCTCACAAAATCCCTTATTTGCATAAAAAATGAGCTAACAAATAGGATTTGATCCACACTCGAAAAAAGCTTGAGTTTAGAGATGGAAACCATGCAGTTAGGATAGGGCACGACTTGAAAATTTTAGGGATTGAATTGTAATAAAATTTTTGTATTATTTTTTTAACTCCACACAGCCCGACGTCTAAAGGCTTCAAATTTTTTTTATTTTTATGGAGAAGAGCTTACCATTCGGGTCGACCTAGCCCAGTACTTAAAAGATTAATAATTTTTTTACTTGTTATGGAGAAGAGCTTACCATTCAGGTTGACTCGCGAGGCCGGGCTGAGCTTTGTCATGTAAATTGACCCAAATATTTATATATGAGTGTGATTTAACCTGCTCACTGAGTGGCCCGGCCCGAGCACGATAGTTGCCCAAGTCTATGATAGGTGATAAATTGTGACATTTTGAAAAGTATCTTATATCATACAACTCTCGAGCTCAAAAATTAAATCTGATATTATCTCTGTATTTGGAATACATAATGTTGTAATATGAAGCCATAGTTAATCTATATATACCTTTGGGTTTTGATATTCATGTACTTACAAAACATGTTGGGGAAAATTTGTGATGATGTTGAGTTTTAGAGGTGAGCATGGAATTGAGGACCCACCCAGCCAGATCCTACCCGACTTGAAAATGTGTGTAAAGTCTTGGGAAATAAGTTGAGGCCCAATTTTTTATTTTGACCCAACCCGATCCGACTATACCTGATTCCAGACCGGGTTTGGACATAACAAAGCCGGCTTGAAATGACCCAACCTGACCCGAACATAAGATTATTTTTACATTGATGTATTATTTTTGAAAATTATATTTTATGTTATTTTATTTTATTTCATATTCAAAATTCTTATTATTATTGATTCTAATATATGACGTTTATTTGTTTAACTAATTTGAATTTACTTTCCTAAAATATTTAGTTTTAGATATTTAGATTTATTTTTATATGATAAATTTACACATATAAATTAGATCTATACAATAAATAAAATGTTGACTTTTGGAATTAAAACATATATACATATAACTTCCTATCCGTTAGCAATTAAGAATTTTTTAAGAAATTAAACTTAATGTCATCAATTATTAAAGATAATGTAAACTATATAAAATACAAATGACATTCATGATATAAAATAATTTTAGTAACAATAATTAGAAAATTGAGTTAACACTAAACCCTATGGCAATTAATGTCTCTTAAGTTGACCCGATTTGACTTGATCCGATTCAAGGTTTAACTTGAATCAAATATAATTTATTAGCCTGGCCATTGATATAGACCTAAACTAATCCAACCTGATTCTTGAATCGAACCTGAAGTGACCCGATCTTGATCCAACCAATGCCCTCTTCTACATTGAATTCCAAGAAGATGGGAGCGCAAGATGGGTACATATCACCTCTAAGCAAATCTCATGCATACAAGTAAGTTGAAGTAGTTCCACATGTATTAAAAATCTAGCTAAATTTTTTTTGAGATATATATATATATATATATATATATATATATATGTAAAAAGATGATCCAAATTTGTAAAGATATTTTTAGAATAAAATCATAAAACTAGTGATGAAAACTCCGTATTTAAAACTAAATTAATCTTATGATGGGTGATCTCTTGCGAAGTCCTCAATTAATATAATTTTTTATAATCAAAGCATACAATGTCTTTAGATCTGCAATAAGGCATGTTACAATATTAATAATTAGTTAAAGTCAACAAAACAACCTGACTTGATTATGTGTAGGGGGGTAAATGAGCTAAGCATTTGATGAATAATTTTTTTTGTTTGATATAATAAGAGCTCATTCGTGTTCAATTAGTCAATATTAAGAAACAAACTTGCACATAATTTTATAAGTTTAAGGCCCTATTTATTTGACGGTTAAAAATTAACTAAGTTTAATTTTAAATTGACATATCACATCACACATAAAATTTAATATTAAAAATTAACTTTATTTTACGTTCTACACATATTCCTAAAATAATAACTAACTTATATCACATCTCTCACATATCTCAACATAATAACTAATTTTATTTCACATCCCTCACATATCTCAACATAATAACTAATTTTATTTCACATCATTCATAACTTTTAATAAAAAATATTTATATTTAAGTTTAATTTTGACTTCGTTAAACTAAATCTTACAAAAAAAAAGGCCCTAATTGTTAAATATATACTAGAATTCGATCCATTAATATTCGCAAATTATTCATACGAAGTAAGTTCATAGATATATATGCCCAATTCTATATCTTAATATGATACTCTTTTAAAACTCAATTAATAACTATTCTAGAGATTTTAGTACATTTTATTTATTAATAATAAAAGATTCATATATAAATTATGATGATCGATTAATCTGTTCATGAATACTATATATATTAATATCCATAACATGTAAGAGAATGCACATAATTTGTGTCATGAACCCAAATTTATATGAGCTCGTTTGTACACGTCAACTTATTTGCAAATCGTATGAATCAAGCTCAAGTATGCCTTTAGATTCGCGAACTAAAGTCAAACTGGAGCTTAGTTTTAATAAAATGAACGTAAACTTTAACAAATTAAACCACTATTCAACTCAGCCTAATGTGTAACTCGATCAAACTATTATGTTTTCTAACAAACAATTCAAAATAGTTAATAAAATGAATCTAACTATTAATATTGACTTGTTCTAAACTCAAAATAACAAATCTTATATGAATAAAGTTCATGGATTCAATCATACAGTACCAATTCCTAGGCCAAATTAAGCCTCATGTAGCTTAAATTATCTTGACATAACACAGTGAGTTATTATATTTTAAATTTCGTTTAGCTTAAATTGAACGTGCACAAAATTTCATGTAGAAAATGAGCCGATGTTTGGTACTAGTATAGTGCTTATTCTAAGCTAGCGTTGTAAATTTGATTCTTTGACTTGTTTAGTGCGAGGATGCAAAATCAAGACCAAAATAGTATTAATTTAAAAAATAATAATAATAATAAATATTTTTTTAATTATTCTACGCAAATTCTAATATAAAAAATATTATTTTATTTCACATACTTAATAATTTTTAATAAAAATATTAATTTTATTTCACATTTTAAATCAAAATTCTAAAATTTTATATTAAAATTTACGTAAAATGATTAAAAAAATTATTAATTATTACTATTATTATTATTTTTAAGTTAGTATCATTTTAGTTTTAGTTTTGGACTTTGCCCCAAATAAGGCCTTAGATGTTGAACTGATCAAAATAATGTTTAATTTATTTTGTATATGGCACCTATGTTTCATAATTTTTATTTTTGTCATCCATACATTTGTATTTCACATATTTTATCGTTATATTTGTACTTATTTCTATTTTTACAATTATAAATCTTATAAAAATTCTTATCTTCTTATAACGTGCATGTGTGGCACAAAAGTTATATATCACATCAAGTTAAGGCCTCATTTAGTTCCATTGTTGAATTTTAGATAAAAAAAAATTATCCTATATATTTAAAAAGAAATTAATTTAATTTAATATTAAAAAATATATAAAATGTGAAATAAAATTAATTCGAATATTTGTATTTATGATGAATGCAGAATAAAATTAATTTTTACAGTTAAAATTTATAATAAGCTAAAAAGAAGCTCAAACCAAATGAGCCTTAATTATGAATTTTTACTTCTTTTTAGTCTACATTTTATAATGAATTAGATCACATTCATTATTATTTTAGATGTATGAAATTTGACCAAAATTTGATCAGAAAGTTATCTTTCATAATGCATAGTATAGCTACGATCTTCTTAAAAAATTTCAAGTGAAATTTAATTTATTATTATCTTGGTGTTATATTATATAATTTATATATCATCTTTTAATTAATAATTTTATAATTTTATACAAAGTAATTTGTAAATGTCATTAAACCAAATAATTATTTTCTCTAGATAACAAAATATAATACCAATATAATATTAAACTAAATGCCCGCTTAGTAGCTTTCTCTTATGTACGTACAATAGCTCTTGTTGTGAAAACCGTGTTATATAAATTATAATAATAATACTATTAATAATAAAAAGCTTAGAGTCTAGTAATTAATCTAAGACCTAAATTAATAGTAATTCTCAGTGAATTTTGCAGCGAGTTAAATTCAAAAGTTTGATTGAAATTGAGATTGGATAATACAAATTAGTGTATTATAATTCATAATTTTAGAAACAAAAATCATAAATAAGCGTAATTATGTTCCAAAGATAATTCATAATCAACATTTATAATTCATTATTTTGCATATTGACAGGTAGGTTAATGTAAAATTTAAATATTCATTGCAATTTTACATGATAATTAGTTACCTTAACATTAACATATTAGATTATTCGAGGGGTAGATTGCTAAAAATTATAAAAAAAAATTTATATAATCTTCATAATAAATTAATAAATTACTTATTTTAATTCATTAAATTATCTAATAGGTTAAAATTTAATTTATTTTCCTAAATAATTAAATAAATTTAAAAAAATATCAATTTATTGATGAACGTAGCATGACAGAGATTTATAATGGACGAGAACTAAACAAGAGGAAGGGAGTGGGTGGGAATGGGCCCACCGGGCCGTGATGGGACCCAAGGATCGAATCGTATCGTGGCCGTTTGATTTGACGGTGCAGGGGAAAGGATGGGGGAGGGCCGCCACTCGCGCACGTGCTCCCGAGTCCCCACGGTCGCTGCCGCCCCGCGTACGGCCACCTGAGCCGTATCCAGTCCCTCGCGGGCGATTCCGGCTTATCCTGATCCGGCACGTCCACCTGTGCCTGTGATCTGATTGGTCAAAGAGGCTGCACGGTGTTAGGCCTTTGCAGAAGATAAAATACTGATGAATTTTTCTTAATTTCTCCATCGAAATTTTCATTTTGCAATAGATCGAGCGTCCACGTCAAATTTTGTCAACCGCAATTAAAGATGGGGTGGCAATATATGTACCAATTTGTGGATTCTAACATGTTTAATAATTAAATCGAGTTTAAATTCAGCTATTCGGTACGAATTACACTCGACTCAAGTTCATGTTTCTACCTTAATTAAAGCTACAACAACAACAGCAACAACGAAGCCTTAATCCCACTAACTGGGGTCGGCTACATAAATTCTTTATTTTATTATGTTTTATTAATTATTAAATTCTTATTTAATTCTAAGTAACTAAGATCACTCCTTATAATTTCTTGTCATGTCTCTTTGGTCTTCATTTTCTTCTTATAGTTTGATTTTTCTAACTTAAGCTTCAATCTGCATACGATTTATATGTTCAAATCATCTAAGCCGACTTTCTCTAAGTTTATCCTCAATTGGTTCAAGACCAATTTTCTTTCGGATATACTCATTTCTCACTCTATCCTTTCGTGCATATCTACACATCCACTTTAACATCTTCATTTCTGCAATATTTATTTTATTTATATATTTTTTCTTTGCAGGTCAATATTCAGCATCATATATCATCACTGGTCTTATATACTATAATTTTATAAAATTTACCCTTAAATCTAAATAAAACTTAAAAATCTACTAGATTTTCATTTAAATCATCTTCTTCTATGAATTATTCTTACAAATAGTTTCTAATGTTGAGCTCTAGCCTCATATTGTTCTTGGGTTCAAAAAAAATGTGCACAACAATATATACTTTTCAAAACAGTAAGAGAAATTTCATGTAAAATTTGGATTTTATTATAAAATATTATAGATTATATAATTTACAATAACACATAGCTCCTTGGATCCGAGTTCGACATTAATTAACGAGGCAAAAAGACATTAATGTTGGCCATGTCTGGGGTGGCAAAATAGGTTGAAGAGTCGGGTTTGGGTCGAACCTGAATCTGACTCAATCCGACCCGAATAATCTCAATCTGAATCCAATCCATTTATTAAATGAGTTAAAATTCATGACCCGAATCCAACCCAATTAATAAATGGGTCGGGTTGGCAGGTAGATCCGAGCTAGATCCGAGCCAATTATAGAGTATTTTTTTATAAATGGCCAACTCGAACCTGACCCGTTTAATAAATGGTTCAAAATTCATGATACTCGAAATTTACGGGTCGAGTTCGGGTCGAGTTCACAGGTTGGATCATACATTGCCACCCGCACATGTCAAAGTATAATTATTTTTTTATAAATAAATATAATAAAATGACAAAATGACCGAGTATAACTACAATCACTGTTAAAAATATTAATGAAAATAATTTAATTTTGCAAGGTAATTAGTGTTTAATTTTATATTTTGAGAATAATTATTTATATGTCACATTAAATATCTTTATTTACATATTTAATTTCTACGAAATTCGAAATAATTATGTGCACATTTTATTTACATTTTATAAAGTGTAGTATTTAAAATTTACCTTTGACACACTTATATTTGATTGCATAATTTAGCTAAAATCAAGGCTTATTTTTTGTGACTTGTAGTTGACTTGCTCGAAAAGTAATTGATTCAAACTCGTAATATCGACTCGATATATATAACATACATATTAAAAACTTTTAAAATATAGGGATAATTACCTACATGCCACACAATTTAGTTTTATTTATGCCTTACTCATCTATTTTTAGTTAATTACACTATGCACGCTCAAAACATTATAAAATCTTACATACACAGATTTTAACTTATTTTTATTATAATGAGTAATCATAATTTTTCAATAATCTAACTATAGTTAGATTACAAAAAATCTGAGCTGTTCATCATATTATTTTAAGGATATTTAAATATATTTTGAGTGAAAATCCTAAAACTTTAATGTTTAGGTGGCGGCAAAGGAAGGAGACATCCGCAATGTGAATTGATTTTAGGACAAATTAGCGCTTTAGTGTAGTATTGAGGAAAAGAAAAATATGTACCATTAACAGTAAAAATAAAATTTTAATGATTTACTAATAGAATATTTTTTTTTCAAATAGATTTTGATTAAGTTTTAACTCAAATATGTATATGTAAGATTTTATAATATTTTGAGCATAGCTTAATTAATTAAGAATGGATGGGTAAGACATAAATAAAACTAAATTATGTGTCATGTAGGTAATTATCCCTAAAATATATTTAAGAAATTTTTATACATAAATGTATTATATTAGTTTATACTAAGAAAATGAGATTAGTTGTAATAGACAAATAAAATTTTGAAGTAAATTTATAATAGGGTAAATAGCATTTAGGTCTCTCTTGTTTGCTTTAAGTGCACAAAGGTCTTTCTAATTTTAAATTAAGCAGATTAGTCCATCTGTTTGACTAAAATTCAAATGTATCTTTTTTTTTGATAAGTTTTTTATTTGAAAAGTAAATGTATCTTTTTTCTTTTCATAACTCAAAAGTAAATGAATACGATCACATGATTATCATTTCCAAAATAAATTAGAAGAACAGCTAATCTTTTACTATAAAAATAACATCTATTACTGAAAATTTAATGGCTCATTTGTACTTTTACTAAAATAGATAGATGAATCTGTCTAATTTGAAAACTAAATGACCTAGTTATGTGTACATATGTAAAGGCAAACAAAAGAACCTAGATGCTATTTACTCTTTATAATATTCATTTTAATATATTTTATAATTTTGAGTTAAACTCGAGTCGTCGATCTAAACGAATTCGGAGCCGCCCCGATTCAAAATGACCCTAGTGCCCCATGTTCTAGCCCTGGCGAGCATCCACCTGCTCCAATGTGGTCCAACCCAAGTGCACCCAATCGCAGACAACTAGACTAGTCCCAACGGCATTCCTGCGAAAAATTATTGGGTGCGTCGCGCGCACCGTTCGGACGCCCAATCAGAGGGCGCCATGTGTGCCTGGACCCAGCTGTATGGCACACGTGGTGCCCTCTAATTGAGTTCTGGACGGTGCGCCGTCCGAACCCAATAACTTCTCCATTCCTGCAGGCCTTCTTGTGTGCAGTACCCGAAGAACTTTCAGGTACTGTGAAGTGCTGCATTGGTTTTAGTTCACAATATTTAACTTAGGAAGAGTGTCATTATAACATCTCATGATTGAAATATAAAAACATATATTATCTATTTTAATTTTAAATAATAATATAATAAGTAATTTTTATGAAAAGTAATTTATTTTTGTGTTCTTCTCGTCACTATTTATGTACGAAGGACATTTTAATTATAAAAAATTATATAGTTTACTATAAAAAATAAAATATTATGTGTATCACACAAAAGTCTTATAAAAATACATATTTCAAATAATTTTTTTTAAAAAAAATTATAAATTGAATTAATAATGCTTTTTCAAAGATTTTACCTCATTATATATGGTTCACAAGTAAGGCTGTTAATATGGATCGAAGATCGAAAATCGATCGAAAATCGAATTGATTTTGGATTGAATCGAAATCGAGTCAATTTAAACGAGCCGACTAACGAGCCAAAATTATGGCTCGGTATTTTTTTCGAGCCGATTTCGAGCCAGGGTAGGATCGGCTCGAGATCGACTCGATTTAAATACATATATATATAATATTAATTATAAAATATTGTTAGATATTATGATGTATAATCTATTCATGTAATTAGAGAGATTCGATCAGACAATCATGAATTTATTTATCATTATTTATTTAACTAGACATTTAATGAACAAATTTATTGCACATAATTATATGATAATTTTTATGGTATTATTTTAGGATGTGGTTAAATTGTTTTATAATATTTTTATTTTTATGTTTGTAAAAAAATAGTATATATATACAAATATAATTTTTACATGTATTTTAATTTTAAAAAATTAAATTTGTGTATTTTTAATTAATAATTATAAGTATTTCGAGCCAGCTCAAAGTGTGATCGAGCTGGCTCGAAGTCGAGCCCATTCGAGCCGAGCCGGCTCGAAATCGAAACTATTCGACTAACGAGTCGATTTCGAGCCGTAAAAATTTCGAGCGAGCCGATCTCGAGCCGAGTATGGCTCGGCTCGATAACAGCCCTATTCACAAGTCCATAATGAAGGCTTTTATTTTACTAAATTAAATTTAAAATAGATTTTATATGTAGTTAATTTAAGAAATAAATGATATTTGATATATAATATTAAGGTTTAAGTTTTAGGATTAATTTGAGGTTTAATTTTTAGTGTTAAAGTAATTTGAGGCATATGATTTATTAATGCTTTAGACTATAAATTGTGATTTTAGAATTTTGAATTTAAAGTATAATGCAATTTATCTTAAACTGGTACAAAATTTATATTTTTATAAGATTTATATGAATATTTTATTTCTGATGAGCAAACATATATTTTTTTGTAATTGAAGCATCTTTTAAATTTTTTCAAAATATATTTAAGATAATTATGCAGATTTTTTAAAGATAATTATATTGATAAATATATTATGATATGAATTATATATATTAAAGTACAAATGCGTAGCTAGGGAAGTCAAATATAATGAATTTATTATTATTATTATTATTATTATTATTATTATTATTATTATTATTAT
>KZ451969.1:1980527-2131584 GCA_002786265.1 Apostasia shenzhenica | reverse complement strand
TATATATAATATTGGTTATGGCAGATTGTGATCTTTTTAGCATTAGGGCCGGCAACTATACATGAAGGCTAGAGATGAGGACTATAGCTTTATCTCTAGTTTGAATTGGGGGTTATTTTTGAGCTAAGTAGAGGAAGGTATGTATACAATATTATATATGTGTACTGTAGCAGAAGTTATTTAAAAGTTGAAATTTATGTGTGAAGTGAAATATTTTTTTATATTAAAAATGAGGATATATGTGGAACAAAAATTACAAATGTTTATATGAATTAATTTGAGATTTTAACCGAACATGAGAGCTAACGTCTTCTTTCGAGGCCAATTAGTTAACTTACCAATTAAAATAAGATAGAGATGTGCATTTGATTTAGGAGATGTTAATTGAAATTGAAACAATTAATATATACATAAAAACACATATATTGAGAGTACTTATTAAAAAAAGGGAGTGCAAACATTAAAAAGATAAGATACGGGATTGATGGTCATATATCTTTCCAACAAAAGTATAATAAAATTAATAGGAACATGCAACATGAAATAGTCAGTCTAACTATTGACATTTAATTATATATGAGTAGGGGTGAGAGTTTGGCTCGAAGATCATTAATAGTCACTTGATGTTCGGATTGATATTTAGCTCGAATCAAGCTCGGCTCGAATTATTGAGCAGAGCCACGAGCCAAGGTTGGATCGGATCGAATTGACTCAATTTCTATTTTTTTTTTTAAATATTAATAATACATTCAATCATTTATTGTAATTATTTATTACTTTTACAAAATATAACATAATTGTGATTAGGATATCTATTAGCTAGGTAATTAAGTAGATATAATTAATCTAATTTAAAATTCTAACAAAGTCACTTTTTTAGGAAAAACTTTCACTTCATGAAAAGTTTGAGTTGACTCGATCAAGGCTCAAGTCAGCTCGAAGTTGAAACGAGCCAGCTCGAACTCTAATCGAATTGATACGAGCCGAGTTTGAGCAGTGCCTAGCGCGGCTCGAACTCGGATCATTCTCACCCTATGCGAGAATTGAAAAAAACTAAATAAAGCAAGTATTGTACAAATTTGCTCTAGAACTAGATCGTGTGTGACATTGATGAGGATCTAAATCAAGCTCACTTAAAGGAAAACCTGATCGTCTAGTTTGATAAAACCAGATGATTGAAGTAAAGGAAACAATTGATACCCAAGTTTGCACCATCCAATCCTATCAATTATTACAAGTATGCTCATCAAACTCCATTGCAAGCTCTCCTCTGGTCATGTGTGCGGTTTTAGCGTTACATTATTAATTTACTAGGTAAGCTACAGAATTTCCATTAAGTCACACTCAAGCCAAACTCCATTTAAGATTACAGCTCATAATACTTTTAAGCATTCCCACTTCTCTATATTAGGGACAACACTTATAGTGATTCGCTTCCTAATTTGGGGATGTTCCTCTAAATAAAAAGTTATACAAAAAAAATCATGCCACATGGGTACCAATTAAGCTGTTAAAATGTGATTTGAATAATAATTAAATAATCCTAATTATAAGGATTATTTGTTAATTAAGCTGTTGAGATTTTTATGGAAATCAGATACAGAATTTGTTATAAGCTACCATTATAAATACGGGATGATCAGGTAAGCTGAAAAAATTGGAGAGAGAGAAACAGAGAAGAAACGGGATTATCAGGATTTCTTGTGAAAGCTGCAAGTTCTCAAGCTTCTTCTTGGGAAACGTGAATAGGTGATTCACTTGGGTATTTTCAGCAGTAATTTCTCTTGGATCTTCTTCGTCGGCTACGGAGTTGATTTCGTAGGAATCTGGAGGCAATCATCTGAGGCTCAATGAGCGATTGGATTATCTAATCTGAAAGAAGAAAAAATTCAATTTCTGTATCCCGTCTGAGATCGAGAACCAGGTGATTGGTGTAAGATTCTCTTTCTATCTGATTTTCTACATAATAAAGTTTCTCTCTGCTCTCCCCGTGGATGTAAGAGGAATACCTCCGAACCACGTAAATCTGGTGTTCTTGTGGTTGCTTCTCAAACATGCACTTCTTTTTCTCCCTCTCTTCCTTCTTCTGCCCATCCCCCTACCATTCACGGCGCTCCTTGTCAACTCTCTCCATTGGACCATCCCTCGCAGCTATTTGCTTAAGTGAGCGAACTACTTTTAGAGATAGATGTAGAACGAATCAAAACAAATATGGAACGAGTTGCAAGAATGGCAGTGGGCTAGATTTTAATTAGGGGCAACTGTCTAATTGTTCCGTGCTTCAAACAAGCATTTACTAATCACAATAAAAAAAAAAGCTTGTCCATCATATTTAGAGGGAATGAATTACAAAATCTTTCGAAGGCCAAAATACTTCAATTCAAAATAAACTTGCTCAGATCGAATTAGAAATGTATACAATAGTTCTTCATTGATATCAATACATTATTCAACTCTTCAATTTGCTTGAAATCTAAAAAGTGGATCTTTTATTTTCTTTCCCTTTCTACATTGTGCTACTGCAGTAATTAGCTCTTTGGTACTTCAGTTTTAAAGTATAATTTTATTTTTAGTACTTTTTTGTAAATCTTTATTTTTTTTTAACCATTCTTAGTTTTTGCTCATGTTTAGGAGGGTGTAGTGATCTGATCAATTTTCTCTGTCATCTGCTCCTTTCATAAATTGGTAGAAATCAATCTACATCCACCAGCCCTCACCTTAATTTTCTTTCAAAAAAAAAAAAAAAAAAAAACAACCCAAAGTTCCTCAAATTGACACATTATTATTATTATTATTTGATGAAACAAATTGATACATTATTACTCAGCCTTCGATTGGAGTACTTGTGTTGTGAAATAATATGCAGCGAAAAATTCGGATCGCCGGACGTGTAGTTAGTCAAATAAATCGTACGTGCCAGATAAGTATGAGAAATAATGATAATAAAAAAACGAAGCAACCACAAGAATACCAGATTTACGTGGTTCGGAGGTATTCCTCCTACATCCACGGGGAGAGCAGAGAGAGATTTTATTATGTAGAAAATCATATAGAAAGAGAACCTTATAACACCAATCACCTGGTTCTCGATCTCAAACGGGATACAGGAATTGGATTTTATCTCCTTTCAGATTAGACAATCCAATTGCTTCTTGAGCCTCAGATGATTGTGTCTTGATTCCTACGAAATCACCTCCGTAGCCGATGAAGAAAATCCAAGAGAAATCACTGCTGAAAATATCTAAGTGAATCACATATTCATGTTTCCCAAGAAGAAACTTGAAATCTTGCAGCCTTCTACCAGAAATCCTGATAATCCCCTTTGATCTCTATTTCTCTCTCTCCAATTTTTTCCAGCTTACCTGATCATCTCGTATTTATAATGGTAGCTTTTAACAAATCCTGTATCTGATTTCCATAAAAATCTCAATAGCTTAACAAATAATCCTTATAATTAGAATTATTTAATTATTATTCAAATCACATTTTAACATACTTGCTATTAAAATAATCATATATCAATAATATAATCAACAATAATATGAATATAATAGACAACGTTTAAGCATGACACTATAATGATATGTCGACATTAATAAAGTATTAAGCACCAAATAATTAATAATTTTTTTGATGAACAAATAATTAATAAGTTAATTAAGCTAATTATTGGGCTCTACATTCTGTATATAAATTTAATGCACCTTTTATGTCAGCTTTAATATTATTTAATGATGAGATGTCTGATAAATGTTTACTAAAATATATATATCTAAGCTGTCATTATTCCAGCATGAACCTTCTTCCCTATTTGATTTTCATTTCTCTTAATAAATAAACATAATTAATTAGAGATCAAATTATACATTACATTAATTATTTACCCAAGATGAACTTGATTAAAAAGAATAATGGAAAATATAGTAATTATTAAATAATTGAATTGAGGAGCTCAAAGCAATAAATATTCAGCATATATATACATAAATGGGCTTCAATCTTATGGACTCTTTTCCAATGGATGGAAGACCATGGCCCAATTAAACTGTCCTGATGAGTAGTCTACTGTTCTCTAGCAGTACATGGTAATGTTCTCAAAAATAACTTCAACAAATTACATCATTTGCAATTAAGAACTAATTTAGGGAGCACGTCGGATTAAATTTTATTGTAATCTTGTGTCGTGTTATCTCGAACAAAATAATTATTTAATTTAATGTCATAGATAACATTGTAAAAATTAAATTAATTATTTTATTTTGAATTCATAATATAATATATAAATGTCACTGAATCTGATGACAATTATAAATAGGTCACATGAACAAAAAAGAAAGAGAAGTAGAAGAAATCAAAATGTTGAAAATTGAGAAAGCATCGTATATAATTATTAACATTGAAATTTGTCTAAGGCCAGAGAAGTTTTTACATGGAAATCGACTAAGCAGAAAATCACGGCGTCAATCTACCGGTTGCTTTTCATCAAGAATTTTACTAAATTTGTAATATTTTTTACAAAGGGTTAGGCTGCAGAGGATAGAAAGAGGGGAAGTTCAGTGGAAGAAAAAGAAAAGAAAAAAATCTCCTTCATCCCCATTATAATAAGATTTTATAGTTTAATAGAAAGTCACTTCAAAAGAATGGTCTAGATTAGTCATTTCAGAGGAATAACCTTCGTCTCTAACTTCACACTAATAATGACTGCTGGGTCAGTGCTGCATGCGATCTTGCTTTTACGGGACGTACGAATCGAGCAGGCAGACCATACTTCTTAAAAGCTCCATAGTCCCCCTTTGCCTTAGTTCACCATGAGCACTTCGTCAACGATTATTCGTCGGTGGGCTTTCGTCCTGCAACGGCTTTTCACCCTGCATCGATCTGTCGCTGAATTCCCTTGGTGCCCGTGCCATGTGGCTTCCACGTATACGCTTCAGATGTGTCTTTGCGGATATAGATGCAACAATGATTAAAACTAATATATACATGGAATCTTGTTTTATTAACTTCTTAAAAGCTAAATGTGATTAAATTGAATTTTAATTCAATGTTTTTTTACATGAAGAGTATGAGCAAATTTTTTTAGCCTTTATAAATCAACTGTGCCCTTTTTTCATTCGATTCAACCTCTAGAATTTCAAAAGTCTCAATCCAATTATTGACTTTATATCAATCCACATTATAAACTTTGATGCGACTAATTATTCAAATAATTTATAATCATTTTCTTCATCAAACTTAATTCATTTAAGAGTTTAACAATACATATACCCCACAGACAGCCTAATAAACTTCATTTATTTACTTTAAATTCAAAATTAAAGTAAAAAAGTTAGATTCAAATATAAATTTACTTGTTTGAATCTGAAATTAAACAAAAAAACACTTCAGCTTTGATCAACTACTTTACACTACTCGTCTTATCGCATATAGCACTGCACACTCAAAAACATTTTTTATATGTGACACTCTCTAATTCAAATATTTACAAATATAATATTTAAATTCAATATTTACAGAAAATACTTCAAATTTTATACCTAGCACTCATATGATTACTAAGGTTCTGTTTGGCGCGAGGACTAAATCAGGATCAAATCATGACCAAAATAATACTAATTTAAAAAACAACAATAATAATAATAAATAAATAAATTTAATTATTCTACATAAATTTTAATATAAAAAAAATATTATTTTACTTCATATACTTAATAATTTTCAATAACAAAATTAATTTTATTTTTTACATCCTATACCAAAATACTCGATTTGAATATTTTGGTCTAAGATGTGAAATAAAGTATATATTTTTATTAAAAATTATTGAGTATGTGAAGTAAAATAATTTTTTTTATATTAAAATTTGTGTTGAATGATTAAAATTATTTATTTATTATTATTATTGTTGTTTTTTAAATTAGTATTATTTTGGCCCTGATTTGGTCGTCAAATAAGGCCTAAAAATTATATTGATGTAAATTCTTATTTTTTTATTCATTAACAAACGTAACAGCAAAGATATTATAATAATGTTTAAGAATGAAATTATTATATTAATAATAAACTTTTTTTTTTCAAAAAAAATATAATATAGTCTATATAATATTATAATAAGGCAGACAAAGCGAGCGGCAATGATGGCAAACCTAACGGCAGACCTCACGGTTTGAGAAGCATTGCGCGATGCATATTTGCCCGCCACGTGGGTCCCGCATCCCCACATCCCACCACCACGCGTGGTCAGGTGGGCCCAGCGCTCTCCACCCATGCAAAGCGTGGAGATCGTGGGGCCCACCTCGTGTCGGGAATAAGCCCGCCCGCGGGCGCACGCATTTAACTTATCGTGTGCCGAGCTGCCGCCGGACCGCCGCCTCCGCTACCTTTCGCCGTTCCCCAAAGCGCTGGCAATTATTATTCATTATTGAGATAAAAAAAATTTATTATATTATTCACCATAAAATTATTGGTTTTTTTTTTCTTCTTTTTCTGCTGAATATCACAAATTTTTACACCACTAAAATTATAATGATGTAGCTCGAATTGAGATCCATTGGCACTGCCTCTAGCCAATCAATTTTTTTTCTCACCCACTTGGCTTATATTTTAATCAATTATAAGAAAGATATGATCTCTAAAAATATTTAGAGAAATAATAATAATAATAAAATATAAAAATAATTAGCTACATGCCACATAATTTAGTTTTATTTATGTCTTACTCATTCATTCTTAGTTAATTACGTTGTGCACACTCAAAACATTATAAAATCTTACGTACATACATTTTAACTTATTTTTATTATAATGAGTAATCATAAGTTTTTAATAACCTAACTATAGTTAGATTACAAAAAATTTGAGCCGTTTATCATATTATTTTAAGGATATTTAAATATAGTTTGAGTTAAAATCCTAAAACTTTAATGTTTAGGTGACGGCAAATGAAAGAGACATTCACGACGTGAATTGATTTTAGGACAAATCAGCGCTTTAGTGTAGTATTGAGAAAGAGAAAATATGTATCATTAAGAGTAAAAATATAATTTTAATGATTTACTAACAGAATATTTATTTTTTCAAATAGATTTTGATTATGTTTTAACTCAAATGTGTGTATGTAAGATTTTATAATGTTTTGATCAGTGTGCATAGCGTAATTAACTAAGAATGAATGAGTAAGACATAAATAAAACTAAATTGTGTGGCATGTAAGTAATTATCCCTAAAATATATTAATTTTTTGTGCAAAATTCGTTCTTCTCACTTCCTCCGAAGCAATTCAAAAAGTTATAACTGTTATTACTCCACAATGTCAACTTGTGAGAGCAAGTTTATCTTATTTACATTGTAATTCTTATCTAAATAATGTTAACACAATATTAACTGATAGGAATATTTACATAGAAGGTATTTTAATTATGAAAAATTATACTATTTTTATCATTAAAAGATGAAACATTATGCATATCATACTAAAATCTTATAAAATTATAGATTTTATATTATTTTTGAATAAAACACATTATATTCTAAATCTTGAGCTCTAAAATTATAATCTATATTCTAAAATATTAAATTCTATATTCTAAATTATTTTAATACTAAAAAATAAATATTAATATTATACTTTAAATACTAGTTATTCTGTAAGTTAGTTACTATAAAATTCACTTTAACAGTAAGATGAAAATTTTTATTATGAATTTGTGAACTATACATAATAAGATAAAGTTCGTGAAAATACATCAATAATTTAATTTATAATTTTTTCTAAAAATACTATGTAAAATATATAATTTTGTAAGATTTCAAGTGTTATATATAATATTTTATTTCTAATAATAAAATATGTATTTTTTTATAATTAAAATATTCTTAATGTAAATCGACGTTGAATATGATAAATCAAGTATATTACCACATTTAAAGAAGAATGTAGATTATTGTGTTTAATTACGATGTCATCTAATAGTTACATATGAGCATGCATTTAATTAATTTACTTCGATAATTAGAAAATAGTTTTTTAAGAGCAAATAACAAATTGAATTACTTCAATATGTAGTAGGTGATTGATCGAATTAGTTTGATATATTTTCTTATGAGGAGAATGTGTTCTATTTATTTACTTAGATACATATTGAATAAATATTTAAGAGTAAATATTCAATTGACCTATCTTAATATACATATATATATATATATATATATATATTCATTAAATATTTATATAGGAGTATAGATTCAATTGAATTAACTTTACATATAGTAGGAGTGGCAATTCGGGTTAGAAGGTGGGATTTGGGTGAACTAATTTATTAACTTGGCCCATTTAACTCGAACTTGAACCCGACTCATTTATTAAATGGATCAAGCATCAAGACCTATACATGTCTCATTTAAGTAATGAGTTATCCAACTTAACCTACCAACTTGTTTATTATAATTTAATAAATTTAATATTTTTTTTACTTTGAACCAATATAAATATAAAATTTAATTAATAAAATTGAAAATATAACTGAATTACGTAATACATATCAAATAATTAACATTAAAATTAATAATAAAAATAAAAATATACTACTTTTGATAAACGGGTCATTACTGAGTCAAATTTGAGTTGACTCACCAACCCATACCTAAGTCCTTTCAGATTAGTTTGAGTCAGGTTCATGGGTTATGCCAGAATTTTCCACCACTAATATATCGGGAATAGTTTCCCAAAAGAAAGCAACCTATTAAATAACTTAAATTTGAGAAATCTTCTAACAGTTGTATAATAGCATATACTAAATGAATTGCTTTGATTTGTAATGAATAGCTGTATAACAATATGTATTTTGTTGATCTACATCGATGTATATCGAATTACATAAATACGACCAAGAAATCAATAGAAACAATATGTTATACAATAAATAATTATGTATTAATATAATTGTCTGGGATCAAGTAATTAATTAAATTACTTTGACATATAATCAATAGTTATCTATGAGAAAGTAATCAGTTAATTAATAATATTTTGATAGCAGGAGGTTATTTTCTTCGCATTCCTTGAGAGTTGGAAAGCTTTCACCTATATTATGGACGGATCAAAGGGAGAAGTTCGAGGCACAATATATCAAGTTGAAGGAGCTCAAAAAGACTTTAGACATAGAATTTTGGGAGGCCGAGAAGAAAATCGAGTTGATGGAGCTTGACATTTTATATATTTTCTATATTATGAATAAAATTCAAACCTTAACTTTGTTGTCAACTAATCACTATTCAGCTACTTCAATTTAAGTTTCACCTAAATCCTCTGGTGCTCCATTTGTTTGCACTTATCTAGCTTAAATTTGATATATATTGCAATTCAGAATAATGCATAATTTGGGTGGCAAATGAATTTTAGGGTATTATAAGTTTAGAAAATAAAGAAAAAAAATTGAGTAATGACTATGATTCATTTTATCTCTAAAGAAGACCCAAAATATATGAAGTATAAAAGTTAAGACTTAAAAATAACTTAAATAATAATTTACGTGAACAAATTAGAGTCCATTGAAGTAGATAAATTTACTATAAATTTGGAAGTGAGTAAGAATTTCGGTCGTAAAATGATTTATGATGAATGTTCCGAAAAATATTGAATCTACATTAACAGTCTGAGTGATATTAGGAAGATATATTTATTGATTAAATTTAAATTTAATTTAAATAATTATGAATTATGTTAATATTTATTGCCTAAAAATTTTCACAAGAGCATGCGTGAGAGGTAGGTAGAATGTTATTTTAGATTATTTAAGTTCAAGTTGTTACATTTACTTAAGATACAATATTATTATTATATATTGATGATAGAGTTGTACTAAATATAGTAAAAATATTTGTGGTTTAGTGAAAAAATAAATTATGCGTGGTATAATTGAAGTCGATACAACAATTATCTCTCTATCATTGAACCTCGGCATTCTTGAGGGGCTTTCAACCCTCTTTTTGATTGTCTACTTCTATAACTGAACATCATTATTTTCATCTGAAAACTTGTTCTGATCAGCTTGCCTAAAGGAAATTAGTCAGCCATCTACCGTAGCAATGAGACCTCCCAACTGCTCAAAAATGATTATTAATTCAAAGGAGGGGAGGTGTCATCTAGCGGATCAAAGCATGCACCTTAGGAGTGGAATTTGGTAAAGACCACTCTCAAGTGCTAGCTCTTTCGCTCTTAATAATCATTCAGATCCACCAACTCTAATAAGTATGAACCGTACAATCACAAAAGAATCCTTCCAACTCTTCTTTTGTTTGATGAGTGATATCAGGACTCAAAGATTAGCGTCAACTACTTTGTGGTCTCGATCATCCTTGTTGTATTATAACTCCTTTATCTTTTATTTGCTCGTATGCATGTATTATTCTAATTGGTCCTTCTACTAATCTCTAAATGGGAATCAAATACGGTAACTTGAGAAGATCCCATCTACCTAAGACAATTGAGAGATCTTTCTCTGATATCAAGATATTTTAGGACACCAATTTTCATATATATATATATATATATTCCACCTAATATAATAAAGAAGAAAACAAACAAATCACATGCATGTGAATTAGCAAGCACAGTATTCTCACACTGCTCTATGTTGCCCCTCTGTGCTAGTCACTACAAGGGAGGTAATAGAATACATAAATGAAAAAACTAACTTGATAAATATTTCTTTTCATCAAGAATACTCCATAGGTTAAGAGAAGAACTAGATGAACAAACATATGCAAAGTTGCTGATCTTTAACACTCAGATTGTGCTAGGTCGACCCACTCATTCCATTGGAATTCTTGAAAACGACATACATTTTCATAGGAAAGCCATCTATTTCCATAATATGAATTGAAATTGAGCTCGCGAGAATCGAAGAACTATAAAACCTGATCCTCAAGCACTCCTAGGATAAATATTTATAGATCTAAACTCATTCGCATGTTAGATACTCATTGGGTTATAGTCATACTGGCCCACGAAGACCTCTTGCAACTGGGTCTAATGTTAATGCTAGACTAAATTATAGTTATCAAACACAACTCCAAACTCAACTATATATTCACATAATGGCTAGATTATAGTTATCAAAACTCGAACATATGTGGGAGATTTCCCTTTCCGAGTGGCATTCTAATTAGTTGAGCGACTTTCCAGTTTCATATGACTAATTAAATTAATTCTAAACACTATTATGTCCAACAAGTCCTCCACAGGATGATATCCCTGCCATCCTTGAATCGAGCGGACAAGTTGGTTGTGCCATACTTATGTGAATCTCAATAATTGCTTGAGGTGCTTCGATGATAGGGTAATCAAGCTATCACATTGATCTTATAAATACATCATAACCTCCATGAAAAGGGGATGTAAGGATATTAAGGCCCGCATTGATGTGCAATATCTTTTTTATGATCATCTTCGTATCTCTTTGAAATACCATTTACTTCAACAAGTTCTACCACTGAAATTTGTTCGTTGTCCCGTGATTTCTCACATAAAGTTTGTAGTTTTGCTTTCACATTTCTTTTAATTATTGTTATAAAAGCCATTCGTCCATGCAAACTTAACCACGGTTGTGTTGGATTTGAGAATGCTTTATTGAGCAATCTTGATTATCACTCGGACTCTCAATCGTCTGTTTGGTCGTGATAGAATTTAGCGACAATATGTACGGCGGAAGGATATATATCAGAATATCCTAGCTGAATGGATTTCTTATCTTCTAACAGCAATTGTTCAACTAGTGAAAAAAAAAGTATTGAGCAAAAATCACATCTTAATTCTTCATCTCTTTTCTTTCTTCTTGGCTTGCTTTTCTCCACAAGGCTCCAAAAAAGAGCACAGGAAACAAAACCTCAATGATAATGATAAAGGCCAAAGGATAATTAAGGCCCCCCCCCACCCCAATTAAGCCCCCCCCCTCCCATTCATGTCATCAAAAGCTATGGTGACATTCCCAATGAATAGAAAATGGACCAAGATCAGAGGAGGCTTGGAACCATTTATTTTTGACTGAGCCATTGCCTGCTTGTTGATGTCCTCATCCATGTGTTTCTCTTCTGCTTTGTACCTCAATGATATTCTTATTAAGCCACTGGCTGTAAACTAGGGGTGGCATCGAGTCGAGTTCGAGCGAGTTTCAGTATACTCGAACTCGAAAAATTCGATTTTAACGAGACTCGAAATCGACTCGAACTCGAATCATTTCGAGTCTAGTCAGCTCGACTCGATTTAACTTGAGTTCGAGTCGATTTCGAATTGATTTCAGTTTTTGGATAAATTTAAATTACATAATAAAAAAACACATTTAAAATGGTTACACTTTAATTCAAAAAAATATTTCCATTTTCAATTTTCAATATGTCACTCTTTCATAATATAATAAAGACATTTAATAAATAATTTTATTTCGAGTCAGCTCGATTTTTTTTGAGCGAGTCAAGCCAAACTCGAAATTGACTCGAAATAATTTCGAGTACACTGAATAGCTCGAAACTCGACTCGAGAGTCGAGACTCGAATCTATTTCGAGTCGAGTTTTTCATCGAGCAAGTTTCGAGCGATTTTCGATTTTCGAATAAAATTGTCTGCCCTACTGTCAAAACTTACCCAAAAGCTTTAAGTCATGTTATAGCTCTAAATTAGTTTTATATTCTAATACATCGTTTTATCTTCAAGTTCATTTATTTTATTTTAGAATCTTTATTTATTTTTAATATTATGTTAAAGATAATTGGGATCATCGAAATTATTTAAACTTAGAATCTTCTAATTTTAGGCCCTATTTGACGCGAGGACCAAAATAGGACCAAAATAGTACTAGTTTAAAAAATAATAATAATAATAATAATAAAAAATAAATAAATTATTTTAATTATTCTACACAAATTTTAATATAAAAGATAATATTTTACTTCACATGCTCAATAATTTTTAATAAAAATAAAAAGTTTACTTCACATCTTAAATCAAAATACTCGATTTAAATATTTTGGTCTAGAATGTGAAATAAAATTGATATTTTTATTTTAAATTATTGAATATATAAAGTAAAATAATATTTTTATATTTGAATTTGTGTAAAATAATTTAAAATATTTATTTATTATTATTATTGTTGTTTTTTAAATTAGTACCATTTTGGTCCTGTTTTGGTCCTCGCGCCAAACAGGGCCTTCAAAATAATTTTATATCCTAATAATTTGATTTAGAAAATAACAATATGCAGTTTTTTATTAACTTAATTCAATTTATGTATGTTTAGCTTTTATTTTTTTAAGTTCATGAAGTATTCATCATTTAAATGTGCTTTGAAAATGGAGAAAGTGCAGTAGAAGTATAATATTCATGCTTTAAAAATATTTCGAAAATATTAGAACTTCACAAATCAGACCTCAATGTTCGTGTTGAAGAGGTTTCTTCACTAAATTTTCTTCGAAAAAAAGAGAGGATAAAAAAATTTAAGGAAAACAGAAAGCTTCAGAAAATTATATGCATAAAATCATATATATATATATATATATATTTATATATATAAAATGGTGCTCAATATTGTTCACATTACAGGCGGACCTGGGCCAGCATAATGGTCCAAGTTGTATCAACATGGCAGCTCAATGGCAAAGGAGCCCAACTACCCATTTCAGCAAGAAAGCCATTATGTTAGACCAAATTTGAAGCTTTTTGAAAATAGCTTGAGCCTTAGTGAATTATATGATAATTATTGTGGACCTGGACGACATATTTTAACATTTGTGAATCTTTATAGCAAATTAAATAAACTCAAGAACCTAAATGAAATTATCCTTTTATAAATTTATGCCCCCTAAGGGCATGATCTAGGACAGTAACAATATTGATGCGCTTCCCTCCTAACTTAATTCTATCTCACTTCTATTTTATATATCGCATGTTTATTTGATTTTTGGGATTTTTACATACAGGACATGAAATTTACACGAAATTACGCATTTCACCATCAATTCATAAATATTACCACTATCACACCATATTCATTTAAATTTTACGCATTTCACATATTTCACATATTTCATATACTTTATAATATTATATATAAATTTAAATACATAAATTCATTAATATTTAAATTTTAATATATATTTTTATTTTTTACTGTAAATATAAATTTAAATTCGACACCCTAATTGGAAATTTTAAATAGGATAAATAAATTACAATACATAAATTCATAAATATTTAAATTATTATTTATATAAATTAATTTATTTATAGTATTTAATTAATATATTAATAATATAGTTAATTAGATCAAGGCCAATTTAGAAATGTGAAGTTCACCATCAAAGAATATGGTGTGAAATATGTAAAATGCGTAAAATTTAAATAAATATGATGTGATAGTGGTAATATTTATGAATTGACGGTGAAATACATAATTTCGTGTAAATTTCATATTCTGTATGTAAAAAAACCTTGATTTTTTCACTACCTTAATTTACTTATTACGTTTTGTCAATTAAATTTATAACATCTTATATTTATATTTCTAATTAACAATGAAATGATGAGAAATCTGATTGCAAACAGATAGCAAGAAAACTGAATGCAATTGCTGTATATCAAAAAACTTAAATGAATTAATTTTTTTTTTTATGAATAGTATTAAATTATTATTTTGGCATAAATATGTAATCAGCAATATTGAAGACCTAAATGAAGCCATGAACACTGGCGAAAAAATTATAGCTCTTTAACAAAAAAGGGTAAATTGCATATGAGATTAGGAGGACATTATAAATTAAATTAAATTTTAAAAAAAAAAATTAATTTTTGAGATTATAAAAGAACTGCAGCTTTGATTTTTCTTTTAAAATCTCTTTTTTTCGCTAGACTTTCGTGATAAAAAAATATGAAGTCTAATCTTTTTTCCTATAATTTATATATTTAAAGTACCATTATACATCTCTATTCTCATTATTTTTTAAAATTTTAATAAAAATTTTAAATTTAATTGTTAACATCTCTTGATTTTTTTTGCTCAAAAAATTTAAAATTTTAAAAATAAAAATATTAATTTTTCAAAATTATATTCTAAAAAATCAGAAAATTAATGATTGGTAATAATCCCACGTCGTAATGGTAAAAAAATGACAATTGCGTCGCCCTATTGTTCCCTTATTAATGAAGCTCATCTGCCTCATCCTCATGATAAATAACTTCATTTATGACTAGGAGATGAATTCAAGGAATGATAAAAAAAATGGTTCTGCAAGCGCTAGCCGAATACTGTTCACCTCCAGTTCAACGACAATCTCCACTCTATTCGACTAGCTCTTATTTAGAATTTTTTCTCAACAGCACGCAGCTTGCCTTCATTCATCTCTCTCCTGCAAGGGACCTACTTTAAGGAAAACCATCCTTTTTTTCTAACTTAACTCTACAACTAAATTAATTTTTTCTTAATTTTTTGTTTATAAAAAAACAAAAGTAAAAAAAAAGGTAAATAACTAAATATATGTAATGTAAAATTTTGAGTTAAATTTAAGTGTTAATTGAAAAATATCCTGAAAATTGTAGTCAACTAGCAAGAGAAAGAGGAAATTCAGTGCAGAGTGCAGAGAGAAAAGGGAATGATTTTTTGTATTGTAGCAGCTAGCAGGCAGCATCCTAGTGAACCTTGGGCTTGAGGGACAAATTCAGGCTGACACAGCGGTGAAATTACATATTACCCCTCCTCTGCTCCTCAATCCTCATGCTTAGGTCCACGGTTCTTTCATCTTCTTCCTTCAAACCAAAACCCTCTCTCTCTCTCTCTCTCTCTCTCTCTCTCTCTTCTGCAATTTCTGATAAAAGAGTTTTGGGAAGAGCAATGGGAAGGATGGGGTTCTAATAATCATTCACATATTGAAGTGTGGGCAGGAAGCAATGTTTATTTTGATAATGAGAAAAATGGCTAAGTAAAAAAAGCTCTACTGCGTTAGCTCCATTTGCTATTTGGCCCTTCCAAGGGGCAGCAGAGAGGGTGGCCACATGTGGGGGGGTATGAAGTACCCCATCCTGCTAGGGGCCCAGGACTTCAATCTGTAGGGCAGGCTTTGCAAAAATGCCCTGCTGCCCACTAGAATTTACCCATCAAATAGGGGACAATTTAGGGGCAAGAGTTTTGGCTCGAGAATCAATAGTTGTTTAATTAGCTCGAGTTTATTGAGCTGAGCAAAGAGCCGTGATTTGATCGGATCCACTAGACTCGATTTTTATTTTTTTAAATATAAATAATGCAGTCAATCATTTATGATAATAATTTATTATTTGAATGTAAGTATGTGTTGGTTGTGGTTAGGCAAATTTGAACTATCTTTGATTATAACATAGAAGAACAAAACTATATAGGAAACACTCTTCTATTGATTAGAATAATATTATTGGATTTAACTTCTTGGCAGATATCTCTTGATGCTCTTCACAATAGACCTTTAGAAACGTACATTCGATTCAGCTCGAAAAAATATTTCCTTATTGAATAAATGAACTAGCAATCTCGTGGAATTTAAGGACATTTTCAAGAAGATTGACGTCGCTCTTCAAAGAGTACCATATAATAACTTCTTGAATGGAGTTTGCCAGACAACCCATTCTAAATAGTGTTTCTTTAGAATTATGTCGTGCTTTGCATCAAACGTCAAATTCAAATTTCAACAAATATTCATTTCAAGCACCACCCCCGAGGCTTGCCAAACCCTAAGGTCCTCTATCAAACCGCATGATCTTTGTCATCTGTTTTCCTTAATAACAAACTTCATCAAAGATGTTTTCTTCGATAAACCATATTTCATTCTCTCCTCGTTCTCTTAAGGATATGGCTCTGCTTAGAATTAATAATACATGTAAAAGTTAGAAGATATCCAAAAACTATATCAGGTACTTCTAAAATGAAATCAGTTAAATCTAACTCAATATCTACATAAACATATATATGTAAATAAGGCGTACGAGCTCAAACTCGATTCAGATCTAGGTTGCCTTCGATAAATTCTTCGCGAAATCCTTCAGTGAAATAATTTATTATTATTGATAGCTCCCCTTCAGTGAAATTGCCAGTGCAGGATTTTGTCTCAATTTGCAAGCAAATTCTGCAAAACATTTTGGACTAATCTTCTCATTGATAGTACCAAATTTTGCCTGCCAAAGTTCAGAAAGGAATAATATATAGTCTTTGTAAAATCACCCCCACAAAATAGTAAAAATTATATTATTTTTATCTAAGGCGGCTATTTAAAAAGGTACTACATCAACCGATATTTTCTTTGAGAATGCCGTAAAATTCATTATACTTCTGTGTATCCCATACAAAATCATCTTGCAGTGCTACGTGAACTAATTTGCTACACTATAAATGTTTCTAGTTGCATGTTTGAATCAATGGGAAACAAATCAAGAATCATCGATCTCCTAGTGTATCTGTTGATGGTTATTGCTGAATTTTTTTGCTCGATCGATGATGCTTCTAGATAAAAACTTGACGGTTTGTTGCCTCTAATCGGATTGGGCGATTATTGATGTCATCTGATTTGGCCAGGCCAAACGGTCCGATCAGTTGTATGCCGCATTCACTATCTTGTGATCATCTGTTGGTCCGATCAGCTATATGTCACCTTCCAATAACTACGTAAGTTATTGCAATGTCGCTATTGCATTTCCTTGATTCAGATATATTAGGACACTTGTAAACTAATATTGCAGACTCGTAGTACTACACTTGTAAACTAATATTGTAGAATAAAAAAATTCAATGAATTTTCTAAATCTTTAATATTATATATTAGACATAAAATCATATAAAATTTTAAATTTTACCACAAAATTTACTAAATAATTTAGTATATTAAAAATTTAAATTATGATAAATTAATTTATGAGTTAATTATTAAAAAATATATAGTAAAATTATATTAAAAAAATAGAAAAGTAGTAAGACAAAAATGACTAAGCTTGGCATGCTAGAAGCTTATAGCTTTTCAGAAGACAATTGGTAATACACTTTCACAAAGGCAAAGAATATGTAAGTCCCTTTCTCAAAAAGCATAATTCTTAATATATATATATATATATATATATATATATATATATATATATATATATATATAAAAGCATAGTTCTGAATAATTATATTATATATATATATATATATATTGTTGGAAAGGAGCACATGATAATGTCACATTACTCCACTCCTAAAATTATAATTTTATACTATCAAAAAAAAAATATTTTTATACTCATTAACCCATGAATTTGCCTATTCTTGAGGCTTTTATAGAGTCGAGTTAAAACAAATTGGACACAACTTAAATATAAAATTTTTTATTTAAAGTTGATGCTTGTCCTAGCATAGATGAATTTATTTAGTTAACATAATTTTGGTGACCTTAAATTTTTTTTAGATAGAAATAAAAAGTTTTATTTTAATATTATGATATAAATAAAATTAATTTATTATTTAAATATTACATTAGATATAAAATAATATTATTTTTAAAAATAAAAAATTAATTTTTAAGATTAAAATTTTTGTAAAATGTGAAAATCTGTAATTTTAAATAAATATAAAATATTAGTAGATATATTTGTGATGAAGCTCATAAGTTTTTTGGGTTTCAATTAGATGAGGGCTCACCTCTCTTTGGTCGGACTTAAAAAGATTCAAACTCTCCTAAAAATAATGCAACTAATATTTTATATTAATTTCTCATTATATAAAAATTTAAATATTAAAAATTAAATTTATTTTTTATATATTTTAATTTTAAATTCAACTCTATTTTATGTTCTATATTATTTTAAATAAAAATTAATTTTATTTAATAGAATTTTAAATAATAAAATAACTTAATGTTATATTATAATATTAAAATAATTTTTTTCTGTCTCCTTTAAAATAATTTAAATCATCTTAAAAATAAAAACTTAGGACTTATTTAGTAATAAAACTAATTTGGCCTTGCAATAAAATTTATAAACTTGCCTGAATATATGTATATAATAAGAAATAAAACTAGTTAGTTTCGTTAAAATTATATAGAATGTTTAAATAAATTTAATTAATTTATTGAAAATAATGTAGAGAGCAAAAAAAATAATTATGATGTTATAAAAATTAATTTAATATAATTTTTAAAAATTTTATAATGAATGACATGAGAATCAAATCGTGCTGATCAAGAGTCATTACATATGTCATATTCGATAATGATTTAATGTGTATAAAATAAACATACATAATATATTTTATATTGTACATAAGATTAAATTTAGAGTAAATATAAATTAAAAAAAATCCTATAAATAGGATAAATTGAACATGAGTTTCAGAAGTTAAAAGAGTGATTGCGGCCTTTGCCGAAGGCGAACTAGGGTTGAATACTGTGCTGTTGAAGCTTACTACAAAAAATCGAATTGGATTGGGCTGTGTTTTTATTAAAGTTTATATTCATTTATTAAAATCGAGTGCTAGAGCTCGAGTTTATTCGAGATTATTCAACTTTACTTCGCAAATATAAATACTTTTTGGTCTGCTAATTAGCTTTTATATATATATATATATATATATATATTTGAGTTCAAGAACACAAAAAATGTGAACAAGCTCTTACCAAAAATATTAATATATTTAAGAACGGTCTCATTATATGTTAATTTAAATTCATGATTCATCATTAATTGAGCTACGTGAAAAAATTATATCGAAATTTATAGTCGAAAATACTATATATCTATAAACTTCAAATGAATATAATTATAAAAGTTATATTATAATATTTTTTTAAAATTTTTACATTTTTAAATTTTCATTTTTTAAAAATGAGAGATGACAGCAAGAGTTTCAAGAGAGAGGAACTAAATTACAAATTTTTTATTTTAATTTTTTAACTTTAGATATTTTAATATAAGAGTGATGGGTAGGATTAGTGAATAAATTTTAAATAATTTAAAATTATTATTGTTGCTAAAATTTGAGTATTTACATATATTATATTATATTAATGCATAATTATGAATTGTATTTTTTTATATTAATAAATAGTTAAAATTTTTTAAATAAAATAAAAGATTAGATTTTTCTTAATTTAATAAAAAAATATAATTATAATTATTTATTTAAAATATGAATAATATTTATAAATATTTAAGTTTATATAATTTTTCCCAATAATTTATGCCACACACTAACATGTCAGATACGTCATTCTTACATTTACATTGGCAGGGCAGCAGCTCTGAGTCTCTGACATCTAAAATTTGGGAGATTTTAGAATAAAAAAAATTGAGCATAATTATTTGCTCTAATTATTTCTTGTTCAAAATTTTAAATTTGAGTCCAAAATCTAATATATGATTGAATCATGTTGACATCGAAAATCCGTCAAAAATTAGAAAAGAGTCTTTTTAAGTGGAAACAGAATAAGCAGAAAATCATGACGCCAATCTGTTGATGGCTTTCAAGAACTTTACTAGATTGTAATATTTTCTACAGAGAGGTAAGTTGTAGTCAACTTTTAGTTTAAGAGGAGAGAATAAAGGAGAATCAGATTACATTCAGCCTCTTTTTTTCTTATTATAATGAGATTTTATAACTTAAGCTTGTCGTTGGATAGTCACTCTAGAGGAATGACTCAGAGTAGTTATTTCAGAAAAATAACCTCCAGTTCTGGTTATATGCTGATGAGCACTGTGGGCTTGCTTGTACGGAACGTACGGACCCTGCAGGCAAACCATACTTCTCAAAATAGTATGGGGTCGTCTTGTATCCGAGTGCGTGGACAGTTCGTCATAGGTTGTTCGTCAAAGGTTATTCGTCAATAGCCTTTCGTCATGCATTCGTTGCTGAATTTCTCTGGTGCTCATGTTACGTAAGCCTCCACGTGTACGCTCCATATGTGCTGGTGCAAATCCAGGTGCAACAAATCAAGTAGATAATTATCTCGCTAATGAAATGTAAATTTTTTTATTTAACGTCCATTTTCATCAGGTATAATTTAGGAATAGCTTTGAGTCAATTTCGAGTTAGTCAGTTTAGAGGTGACTTTTAGTCGAGTTCAATTCAAGCCTATTAAAATTTTTTTAATTTTGAGTTAATTTTTGGATTGGATGAGTCTAATTATAAGCCATATTTTTTATAAAAATATCTATTATTCATATTAAATATATTAAAATATAATATTATAAATTTACTTTTAAATTTAAATTTAATGTATATATTTTTAATATTTGTTTATACAAAATATTATAATTATACTTTAAAAATTTTAAATATATTTTTTTACATAAATATATCTTAAATCGATTAGGGATTAAATTAATTTTAAATTGAATAAAATTTGAGTAAATTTTAATATAATTTTAATTTTGGTATAAAATTTGATTTATAACCATAAAAAATGTAGAAATTAATGATTAAATTTAAAAACTTAAAGCAAATTTAGTACTTGAATCTGTCATCAACCATCAATCACTCTTTTTTGCCAGCTGCTCTGTCCCCACGAGGCCGAGACCGACAAGAAGAAAAGCTGGACCTTCTCCATTGTAGTTTTTATTTTCCTTTTTTTTTTCTTTTTTCTTTTTTTCTTTCCTGCTGTTACATTTAGTAAAATTAGGTTGTTAAAATTTGGGGAAAATCTCCTGTCAAATTTGATTCATTATTTTAAAAATAGGATAATTACTTACAAGTCCCGCAATTTAGTTTTATTTATACTTTGTCCTTTCATTCTTAGTTAATTACAATATGCACACTCAAAATATTATAAAATCTTACATACACACATTTGAGTTAAAACTTAATCAAAATTTATTTGAAAAAAAATATTCTATTAGTAAATCATTAAAATTATATTTTTACTCTTAATAGTACATATTTTTCTCTTCCTCAATGCTACACTAAAGTATTGATTTGTCTTAAAATCAATTCACATCGCGGATGTCTCCTTCCTTTGCCGCCATCTAAAAATTAAGATTTTAAAAATTTTCACTCAAAATATATTTAAATATCCTTAAAATAATATTATGAACAGCTCAGATTTTTTGTAATCTAATTATAGTTAAGTTATTGAAAATTTATAATTACTCATTATAATAAAAATAAGTTAAAATGTGTGTATGTAAGATTTTATAATATTTTAAGTATATATAGCGTAATTAACTAAGAATAGATGCGTAAGATATAAATAAAACTAAATTATGTAGCATGTAGGTAATTATCCCTTTAAAAATTTTAGACATTTCAATCTATAGTTTATTCCAGCAGTTTCTGTTGAAATAATTAATTGTAATTTTCACATCATTTATTTGATTTGAGCTCTTAATAAATCATGTGTTCTACTAAAAATAGCACTGGTGAATGATTTGGAGCAGTAATTTTATCTGAAAATTAAAATTCTTTTGAAATTTATTCGTATTTTATCTGATTTGAACTCAAATCGATAAGTTTTTAGCCCAAAATTAGCTCACTAAAATTAATCAATTCAACCGAAACCGATTTGATTAATATATATATATATTTATAATTTTTTAAAATATAGGTATTTTATGTATATAATTAATATGCTATAAGAGCTTATATAAGATGGATAAAGTTATAAATACATATATAAATTTTTGAAATGATTTTATAATATTATAATCTAATATACTTAATATATAATAAATATTTTATAGAAAATTATGGCTTATAATTATGGTCGATTAAAGTTAAAAGTAAAAATATTTTAATAGCCTTAGAATCGAATTTAAACTTTAGTCTGCTCCCTCTAAATCAACTAGAAGTCAAAAATGACCTAAGGCTTTTTCTTAAAAGAAAGTCTCACTAGAATTAAAATTTCTTTATAGTTTATTAATTATACTTTGGTTCATATTTTTTTGAAATATTTCACTTAGATTCTAATCTTTTTTATAATCATTCACTTGGTAAAATTTAAAATATAAATCTAAAAGTACTGTAAAATAAGAACCTAATACTTTCCTACAATTTTAATTAGGGGCCACAGTGAAAGATTTTAAAAGTATGAACTAAAATGCAATCATACATAAATGATAGGAACCTATTAGTAATTTGCTTATAAATTTATTATTAATTGAATTTTGAAAATTATATATCCAAAGTAAGTAAGAGTTGGAAATGTGTAGTATTACTCATTTTTATGTGTAATTTTTTTCTTACTTCAAATAATCCACCTAACCCTCCTGTAATTATGAGTTGCTCAATGTCGTATAATTTTCGTTCATGATAGCCTAAGAAAGTAGACGTACGTGCTATTTTTCATCATAATATTTATTTGAGGATTGTGATATTACGAGCAACTTTCACGAGAAATTTCAAAACTCAAGCAGTTTTTGTTTTGATCACTTTTTCATTGAAAACTAGTGAAATTTTTTTAAAAGGATCTACCAGAAATATTTAGTTAGCATTAAGAACCAATTGAAAGTATTAAAAGTTTAATGATACTTTGCGACGTAAAAGAGAGATTTTCAAATTCATGAATTTGCATATATTTTACCTTAAATTGTTGATGTTATTAGAAATGACTGTTTTGATTGGCTATTTAGAGAAACCATGATTTGAATAAAGTTAAATTTCTATATTTTGGCTAAAATCGAGATCAATGGAAATAGGTCCTAACATTTTATGTTCGTAAGATGGGCCTTCTAGGTTAAATTATCATTTACAAATAGGTCCTTGAGGTTGAATCTCTCCTTTTTAGTAAGTCCATTTGAATATAACTATAAAAATCGCTTCAATTTGTAATTTATTTTGTGAAATTACTCTTTTATACTATTTGTTTCTCTCTCTCAACAGCTTTCTCTCCCAAAATAGTAGAACATCTAATTGAAGTTTAGTTTTAGTAGGTTTTTTAATATAGGAGAGAGAGGGAGAGAGAAAGAGAGAGTAATTTTATAAAGTTAAACTCAATCATGGAAGAGGAGTGAAAATCTCAACTCATCTCCCATTCACTTACGATTTATGAACTATCCGTCAAAAACCACATCACTGTCGACAATAATAAAAGTTGATAATACAGAGAATAATCCACCCATTGAACCAACTGTTGTTAACGGTATTATTAATGGGCAATGACCCATTAGAGTCGACGCTAATGACAAAAATGTGAGTTTTTGGAGCGGTATCATGTGCTGTGCTTCTAATTGTTAAACTACTTTGTTAGAATATAAAGTTATTCTGAAGTTATAGCCTACAAGCATAAGCATTTAGGTCAGTTGATAATAAGAGATTTAACATAATATTAAAATCATAATATTTCAAATTTGGACATTGGTGACCCATTTATCTCTAGCATAAAAAAAAACTTACGTTAAACTCTAGTACAATGGTACATGAAGAAGCCGCTAGCCAGCACTTTCATCTCCTCCTACGTGATAATACTTTAGTAATGAGGCCCAAATAACACTGTGTATCAATCTGTGATGGACTAATGACGGCTATGAACAGTGGTGAGGAAGTAGCATTGATGACAATGAGAGAAGCTTCATCCAAAAATAAGTAAAAATAACGAGAGTAAAATTATAAAATTTACTGAACTCAGCAACTCTTTTGATATTCAGACTTAATAGTAAGTAAAATTTTTGTTTGATAATAAAAAGTAAGTAAAACTTAAAAGAAAATTAGAATCCCCATTCAAGCATTATACCTCAAGCAATTAGATGCAGTTTATCCGTAGAACTCAAGCCATTACAACTTTTCTTTTTTATATACAGAAATGTTGAATTTTTTGAATCAGTTTGCATAAAATATATCAGAAAAAGGTCAAACTGGGTTTCAGTCGATTTTTAAAACCAAAATAACGCAGAGCGTGCAGCTTTCAGTGCCTTTTCCCCTTAAAAACATGGAAGTTCCACCAATCCTTCACCAATTTCTTCTCAGAGGCAGCGAAAAAGCCAGCATTCCATGGTACAAATCAATCATGAAAGTTTACCACTTTTGAGAATTTTTTTTTTTTCTCACAAATGCTTCTTGAAATATTACTTAATCCCAGAGCACTCTTTCTCTTGTAGCAAAAAGCTGTTTTGAAACAAAAAAAAAACTGTTTTGTGACAAAAATATTAAACAAATGCACAATTTCTTGCATATTTAAAGGTCCACTGCCAGTTACTTGGCTGCCATCTTTCCTTCTTCTCTCTCTCTTCCCTTCCTCTTTGTCTCTCTGACTTTACCATCATGAGTTTGATAATGTGGAAGGCAATGGTGATAGCTGCCGCTGTTCTTCTGCTATGGCCAAGCATGGAGGCGGAGCCCCTCTTCTCTATTGAAGACGAGATAACCCAGCTTCCCGGCCAACCAAATGTTAGCTTCCAGCAGTTCTCAGGGTACATCACCGTCGATGAGAGGAGGAAGAGATCTCTCTTCTACTATTTCGCGGAAGCAGAGCTGGATCCATACGCAAAACCGTTGGTTCTCTGGCTGAATGGAGGTAATCTAGCGGCTCCAAATCTATAAAGGAACATTGGGTTCACGCAATAAAGTAATGTAAAGCAAAGAGTAAAGTTGGGGGGACAAAACTTAAGAGAATGAAACTATCTCCTTTTACCCTTCCCCAGTCGCTAACTGTTCTTCTACGTCTTTACAGGCCCCGGTTGCTCTTCGGTTGGGGTTGGTGCCTTCTCTGAGAACGGACCTTTTAGGCCAAGCGGCCGTGTGTTGGTGAAGAATGAGTATAGCTGGAATAAAGGTGCCCATTGCCTAATTTCCTTCTTTCAGCTCCCATTTGATTCCAAAATCTAGTGTTTTAACCTTGATTCTTCTTATCTGATAGAGGCCAATGTTCTGTATTTGGAGACCCCAGCGGGAGTTGGTTTCTCCTACTCCATGGACAACTCATTCTATGAAAGAGTAGATGACAGGTTAACAGGTACAATCTTTTTCTCTAAAAGCTTGTTCTTCCTTTTGGAATGTGAACAAGTTGACCGTTGATAAGATCTGCTTCTTTTGAGTTTCTTTTCAAGTTTTTAGGGAAAGTGAAGCTTCTGAGACTTCTTTTGCTTTAATGCTCTTAAAGCTAGGGACAATCTAATCTTTCTCCATGGTTGGTTCTCCAAGTTCCCACAATACAAAGATAGAGATCTCTATATAGCAGGAGAAAGCTATGCAGGTAATTTCTAAGTTCTGACACATTCGATCCCTTTCCTCTCTTCCAAGGAATAGGGCGATAATATACAAAGCAACGCTTTCCTCACCCTTGACCAAGCCTTTTGCTGATTAATTGGTGCACCTGATTCAAATTTGTATATTAAGGTATACTAACAATCAATTTACTTCCAATTTAAAAATAAGCTAAAACACAGTCATTTGCTTTAATCCTGTATCAAAGGAAGCCTTTTGTTCCATGCACTGCTTATATAACAAGTAGTTTGCTGGGAGAATATGTCCTTAATCTGCGTTGTGACATGAAGAAAAATCCAGGTATATGTGGGTGATACTTTTAAGGCATATGAAACTGAGTTTTAAGGAAAATGATATGAAGCTCCACAGCTAGCTCCCAAAGGTTTCAAGACTTTTGAATATTAGCTAAATCTAATAGTTGAAGGGATAGTATAATGTACTATGCTCTCAACTGTTGGATAATGCTAATACCTAAAGGTCATAGAATTTTTAGAGGCTAGTTGAGAGGCTATGTAGTATTGTTCGAGTTTTAATTGAACTATTGCCAAAATGGGTCAACAATAGGGATAATGACACCCAATTACACAGATTTACACGGTCCACCTCAGAATAGGATTACTACGTTCTCAAATGGTGGTAGATTTTCACTTTTTTTTTTTTTTGAAATTCGGCCGTAGCCTATAATACTATAACAGTAAAAGAAGATACATCAGGTACAAAAAGTTAGATCCTCGTCAAGAATCGAACAAAAATCGAGTGGGAGGGACATGCCCCTACGCCACTCTAAATCATCTAAACAAGAAAAGGAAGCTACAAAATCTGCCGCTCTATTAGCAGCTCTGTATACATGAGATATCTTGTACGCCTTAAAGGCGCAAAAAAGATTGGCGATCTGGGCCATGGTCTTGTCGGGAGGGTGTCCTCTGGCTGTCCGGTGAAGGTCCGCAATAGTGATGGCAGAGTCGCCCTCTATCCAAATCCCGTCCGCCGTATCCGCCCACTCCTGGGCGGCTGTCATCGCAATAAGGGCTCCCGTCGCTTCTGCTGTAGGAGTGGCATGAGTGTAGATTTTCACTTTTTGCAGATGAACAGATGCAGGGCTTAAAAAGAGAGGTGAGCTGCAGCCGCTTGACACTAATATAAGTCTTAACACCAAATTTTGATGTCGTCTTAGCGCTTCACGACTTGGGCTCGGATGTGGAACTGAGATCATATAGGGTGGTTAGTATTGATGTTAACTCAATGCAAATACTGGATAGAAAGATTAGTAGGATGTGCTGATACATTGATCAGTTCAGCCTTTCTCAAGCGCTTAAATTTTTCAGTGAATGAGACATTAACCTTTTCGCTTATCAGTCTTAACTTGGATTTGTCAACTCTCATCACTCTCTCAGAGCTGGGCTCAAATAACATTCCCAGTTTCTTATTGCTGTTTGCAGGGCACTACATTCCACAGCTGGCAGAGCTCATGGTTCAGTTCAACAAGAAGGAAAAACTCTTTAATCTAAAAGGAGTAGCTGTGAGTATTTTCAAAACGGTATTTTTGTATGCTTTGTTTTTTCTAAACAAAGCTAGATCACTATTTTGTTGTATTTCTGCAGCTTGGCAATCCGGTGCTCGAGTTTGCAACCGACTTCAATTCAAGAGCAGAGTACTTTTGGTCTCATGGCTTGATATCTGATTCGACATACAATATCTTCACTATTGTCTGCAACTATTCCCGGTATGTCAGCGAATACTACAGGGGTTCTCTTAGCTCAATCTGCTCTAGAGTTATGAGCCAAGTAACCAAAGAAACAAGCAGATTTGTTGATAAGTATGATGTCACACTTGATGTTTGCATCTCATCAGTTCTTTCTCAATCTAAAGTTCTCAATCCTCAAGTAAGTACAGATTCTTAAAATCATTGTGATATTGGAAATTTTAGTCAAGCACAGAAAGGGATGATAACACATATTCCACTACTTAATTTTTATTTACATATTAGGCATCCAATTTTTTATATCCATATATATAAAACTGAAAAGTTTTAAACAAGCAGAATCTACATCGGTTTTCAAATAAATGATACCTATTATACACTGTTGCTGAAATCTTCATTCTTAGAACTGAACCCATTTTATGTTGTTTAGAGTATAAAATTATTCTCTGCACTCTTAAGCTTTTAGGTTAGTTGGTAATTAGAGATTTAATATGGAACCAGAGCCAAAAGTCTGAAGTTCAAACCTTGATGATCTCCCATTATCTATAGCATAAAGTTAAAAAAATATGCTTATGCTAAACTCTATACTGCAAAGTAAATAGGAAATAATCTTGCGCTTAAGGGGGCATGTTAGAATATAAAATTATGTATGAGTTTATTTACTTTGCGCTTGAAGGAGCATGTTAAAATATACACCTAAGCCTTTAGGTAGGTTGGTAACCAGAGAGTTAACAATTGTGAATAATAAGATTTTTGGATTATACTATGTGCAATTCAAGGTAATTTTAGCATTGTTTATGTAAATAGAGAGATATATAACTTTCATTAGAGTAAACAACTATGTTAAACTTGGACTGATGACGGTGATAATTCTATTTATAACTTTCAGTGTTATGGATGTCAATATGGCTATTCTAGTGTCTAACATATAAATGTCATGTTTGCATTTTTCTTTTTGAAAAGAAAATTGATGTTTCACTAATTTGTGATGCAGCAAGTGAAGGAAACTGTAGATGTCTGTGTGGAAGATGAGACTCTGAATTATTTGAACCGAAAAGATGTGCAGGAGGCATTGCATGCTCAGCTCAATGGTGTGACACAATGGAGCGCTTGTAGTAGGTAAAGTTTAGGATCATTTTCATATTATGAATATCTTAGCATAAAAATGAAGCTTTTGTGTGTTTTTTTTTTTAAAAAATTACCTGCAACTAAATTTAGGATATGTAATAGTAGCGCTACAATGGAGCGTTTGGTTTGGTTTCATGCGACGCCCTGCGAATTTTACACGAGGAACATTGGTTTTGTGCAACTCCTCCCTTATTTTAAATGAGAAACACGGATGTCATTGGAAAGTCAACGCCTCGCCTGCCTTAGACTAGGTACTGGGATGCCCCCGCTTTATTGGCAAAATGCTTCGAAAGAAGAACATAGGAGTCAACTTCACAGGAGTTAATCCTGTCCCAAATCATTCCCCATTAAATGTTATTTCATTTAACTATACAGTAAGCTTGTATTTTTTTTTTCTTCAGTGTTCTTGAGTATGATCTCCTCAATTTGGAAATACCAACAATCACAGTAGTAGGTTCACTTATCAAATCTGGAATACCAGTCTTGGTGTACAGGTGATGAAGAAACTCAATTTTGCTTCTTTCTTAGCCCTCATTTGAGTTTTGTCTCAAATCATCTCGTGGAAACAATTGCAGTGGGGATCAAGATTCTGTCATTCCTCTGACTGGAAGCAGAACTCTGGTGCAGAAATTGGCACATCAACTTAGATTGAATTCGACCGTGCCTTACCGAGTATGGTTTGAGGGACAACAGGTAAACCTTTAGCAGGCTTACTTGTGATTTTCTTCTGCAGTCAAAAAAACAAAGATAAACTGCATACATGTCAAATCAAAGGCAATTATTAAACCAAATACCCGAATCTTATATTTACATTTAACCCAAATGCTATTGAATTTATGTACGATGATTACAAAGATATTTGCAAATATACAATACATTGCACAAATAGAAGGTATAAGCTTTAAGTATGTAATATAATAATATCTTTGGAGATTTACATACATAACTTTGAAACCTCTTTTTTTCATACATTAAATATAGAGGATCTTCTGCATGGCTCAGATATTACAGTGTCATTACTTGCCATGTAATTAATGCTAACTATTAAATTTATTCTCGGGCTATAACTTACAAGCTTAAGCTTCTAAGTAAGTTGGTAATCAGAGAATTAACAGTAATAACAAATCATACCTAAGCTACTTAAAAGATTTGGTTTCCTGTGTTAATTACATTTCATTTATAAAATTCACACTCAAATCTTCAGATTAATGCACGGGGCACTGAATTTTGACATGTTTAATAGCCATGTAGCAGCAAGGATTGAGTATCATATGTCTGAGCTGTTATAAAATTTTCTCTTGTGGGTAAATATGTACATTATGGCGTTAAATATGTAAGTACAAGCGACTTCTATTTGCATGCATGTAGATGTAGATCTCTCTAATATTTTATCTTTCATTCGTGCTATGTAATTGTTCTATGAAAAATACTTTAATGGTGCTTCCATTGATGATACTTCTTAGGTTGGAGGATGGACTCAAGTGTATGGTAATATGCTATCGTTCGCAACAATCCGAGGAGCCTCGCATGAGGCACCTTTTTCACAGCCAGAGAGGTCTCTTGGTCTCTTCAGAGCCTTCCTTCAGGGGAGACCTCTTCCAGAAACATTCTCATGAGCTCTCAGGAGTTTGCTATTAAATTTATGATGAGAGTGGGATTGTTGATGGCTTTGTGCATGTGAGTTAGCTGCCATTCCTCAATCCTACTCTGATTAAGCTTTGATGTGTTTCTAGTCAGGTTGTTTCTTGTGCTTCAGATGCTCTGCTTTAAAGTGTAAATGGCCATGGCAGTGTGATTTGAATCGAGGAAATTTGCGGCTTGATCATATATTTGCTATCAGTCCCTTTGGTGACTCACTGTTTTTACTTTTTCAGTCCAATTCTTGCTGTAGAAGCTGATGGTTTTAGTAATTCTCATGTTTAGCTTCCACTAACCTTTGTGTGATCTCAGTCATTGCTATCTGAGCTTAGATTGGAATACATTTTTTGGGTTCTGTGTCTATTTCAGAGTAATATATTGGGGATGGCTGTGTTTGGTTTTTGGATGTCAGTGTTCTTTAATTACTATAGTCAGCTTCTTCTTGTTGAAGCTTATAGTTTTAGGAATTTTGGTGTAAGGTTTATATTGAGTTGCCTTTCCCACAGGGATAAGTATTCAATGGAGATGGAATTCACTATAGGAGAATATGATCGATATCTTTTAAGAATACGATTGACATCTCTAGCAGTCCGTGTTACGGATGCGGTAGAAGAGTTCGGTGCGCTGGAATTCTATCACATGAGAATCCGATGGATGTCTCCACGATGCATCTCACTGCAGCGTTATGAGAATCTATAGACCTTTGAAATGGTGTTCTAAGTTGGAATTTTATCGTATGAGCATGATGCCATACTTCATCAAGACCTCCAAAATTGAGTTTTTCAAGAGATAAAAAAATGAATTCATATAATATACAATGGAGGGATATTTTATCTCGTAATTTTTCTCTAGAATGAATGTTGAAAACTTATTATCTTATACGGAGCATTTGAAAATATTATTTAAAAGATTATACTTTAGCTAGAGTGTATACTATTATAAAAAAAAAAAACAATAGAAAAACATAATTAAAAACATGTTTGTATACGAATGATTCTTTTAACATAAGAAATCAAGCTGTAACAAAGGCATAGCTGCTGGAATTGTGTTCAATTCTAAATTTTTTGATTTCTTAAATTTACTTAAAATTGAGTCAATTTATACATAATAAAATTGTATGTTTTGTATGTGTCGATCTACACCTATGTATCTAATTTGGGGTAATATATATTTCCCGTAATATTGTGCATGAATAAATCTTTTATGTGCTCCGAATGGCGCATATTTTTAATCCATCAAAGTTAAATTCAACTTAGAATTAAAGATTTTAATTTCACGTAAAATCTGATTCAATATTTTATTTTATTTTTTATTTGATCTAATAGTTAATCATATTTTTTGAATTAATTAATAAAAATTTCTAATAGTTAATCTATAATTACCATTTAATTGATAATTTTCAAAAATTTACTAAATGGCTCATATTTTGAAATTATTATAACACTACAAATCTATATAAATTATAACTACTATATAACATTTCTTTATTGGTGATTTCAGTATTTAGAGAATATTCAAATTTAACTTTTTGAAAATTCCCCTCTAGCAATAGCCTCTCTCTCTTGTGTGTGTGGCAGATTGCTGGCCGGTTCTCTCCCCCTTTCCACACCTGTGTGGAGGGGTGGGTGGCTAGCCGCCGATGTCGTCCCCGCGTTTCTCTATCTCTTTATCTTCTGGTGCTCTCCCCCTTTCCACGCCTGTGTGAAGGGGTGGGTGGCTAGCCGCCGATGCCGTCCTCGTGTTTTTCTATCTCTTTATCTTCTGGTGAAGCAGCGTCAATGAAGTAACAATAATGAAACTGCGCAAAAATAACACTTACAATAACAAAAATATAAAAATATATTAAAAATAAAATTAAAAATCTATTAAATTTAATAGCAAAAATTGTTAGAACTTTTCAATAAATTTTAAAAAATTATAAACAAAATAATAATTACAAGTTAACTAAAGTGAACTTGTAGCAAATAAATATTTATAAAATATGTATCATATGTTTTATATTAGTTTTCATTATTCATATCTCAATCTCTTTTTTTCAAGAGTGACCTAAACCATCAAAAGACTACTTTGAAAAAATCAAGATACATCCTTCTCTCAATTAAATTCTCCAAATGAGCAAGAAAACCGATTGATAATTTTAATTATAGGTAAAACTTTACTATGCTCCCCACAATGCCATCTCTCCCTATTTGACACGAGAACAAAAATAATACTAATTTAAATAATAATAATAATAATAATAATAATAAATATTTTTTAATCATTCTACGTAAATTTTAATATAAAAAATATTATTTTATTTTACATACTAAATAATTTTCAATAAAAATATTAATTTTATTTTACATTTTAAATTAAAATACTTAATTTAAATATTTTAATCTAAAATATAATATAAAATTAATATTTTTATTAAAAATAATTAAATAAATAAAATAAAATACTATTTTTTTATATAAAAATTTATATAAAATAATTAAAAAATTATTTATTATTATTATTTTTTAAAATAATACTATTTTAATCCTAATTTTAGTCCTCAGCTAATTTTTTTTTATAACACCCTCTTCTCTATCTTGTTACTCATCACATGAATAATTAAGTAAATAATTTGATTAAACTGGTAATTTTATCTTCTCTCTTTTATATTTTGCTTGATAGCTAATTGTGTAGTCGTTCTTAAGTAGTAGTGGTAGATTGAGAAGATGGTAGGTTGAACCACGAGGAAGACACAAATGATCGACGTTAGGTCAAACACATAGCAGCTGTCATCACCCGTACATCGAATTGAACCCATTACCATAGCCATCAAAATAGGGAACCTAGGAAATGACCTAATGCCATAAACAACCATCTCTATAGAAAGTAATGCTCTACGTGATTATATTTTTAAGATAACATTGAGAACCAAACAGCCCCTTAATGCAATCAAATTTAATGCTACCACTCATCCATCCAACAAACCGACTATATGCAACGACGATACAATTCAAAATTCTAAGACCTATATGCATTAAAATTATTTCTCTAAATGATCGACAGTAAATTGAGATATTAATATAGAAGTGTTGGAAGGCAAGAACACTTTAATATATAGCTTTGACTTGAGCCACCATGATATGTCCCCATATGCAAATATATACAACAATCATACTTGAATTTGCCATTAAAATTATAGTAGTAGAACATCAATATCATCGCATGAAGCCAATGAAATCATAAAGGCCACGAGATCTAAAATTAAAACTACTTTTCTGGGGAGGGATATTTACAGATCAGATGAGAAAAGGACATCACTAATAGCTTCTTACACATAATACGATAATAGCATGCGTATTCTCAACCAAGCAGATTTTCCCATGCTTCATCCACCACGTTTTGAGGTACCTGAATCAAACGAAGAATTGATTTCACTTGTAGACTACAAAATTTTGGAAGAAAATATAGAGAATTTGATTATGTGAACCATCAAAATCACAGAATATGCATTTATCGTGGGCAAGAAAAATTCAGTTTCTTGTCCAATTAGGTGTGCATAATCAAAAACATTTGACAAGTAGATGTTTTTTTTTTTTTTTTTCGGTAAATTGCAATTGGGCTCCCAAGGTAGATGGATACTTGAAATTTGATTCCAAGATTGATTCTCACCATTTTACTCAAGTCCTTTTGAATGATGCTAACTTTAACAAAAAATTAAAAAAGAGATCAAGACAAAAATACCTCTCCACCATGCACGTTCGCTGTGCGCGTAACCAGCGAGCGAGGCCCCATCGTTCGTGCGGCTGTGCACGTCTTAGGCAGTTCTATTGCCCTGGGACCTAGCGGCAACTTAACATTCAACTTGAGAAACCAAAATGGAGAAATTTAAAAAGTTGGGACCAATTTGCAAGAATCTCTACCTCAGGACCCAGATGCAATTTACCCTTTGTTTGTCAATGAATGAGTAAATCATTTTCATCCTAACCCAAATTGGAAGAAACTCGTGGATAACAGCTGTTAAATGTGATGCTTATGGGATTCAAGTGTATATTGTTACTATGTAAGTAAACAAGTTTTCAATATGGGATGTATGTAGATCCCCTACAATGTATTCAAGAAAATCATCACTAACTGATGTAGAACAAATTGCTGAAATATATTTGGAGAAATTCGATAAAAGAAAGGAAAATAATGCAGCTTAAGTGCAAGAAAATTCTACCTATAATATCTCCCAATCCGGGAAGAGTTACTTGAAAGTTCTTGACGGCCCCAAGCCATGGTTTACCAGCTACGCTCGTATTGGCAAATTTTTTGCCTCAAAAAGGTCATTTCAGCAATTTCAGAGCATCTTTAGTTTTTTTTTAAAATCTTCAGCACTTTTTGGTATTTTGTTATTTCATCATTGTGTATTAGTCTAGTCAAGTAGAGTCGCCTATATATAAAAGTTTATATCATTTCTTTTGAGTAGCAATCAATAAAATTACCATTTCTTTTTCCTTATCGGACTTGCATACTTTCAAAATTAGTATTTTCTTAATTTCATAACAATCAAATTTATATGACGAAGCCCATTACATTTCCACTCATAGCATTACAATAACTGGAAACTAACATGATTCATCTGCAGGGGAAAATCCCAGGGATTGAAGCAACAAAAGAAATATATTGTAAAAATTAAGAGGGTGTAGCGCAAAGCCTGTATAGATAGAACTCACATAGCTAATTGGAGGCACAAGCAGCCTTTTGAAGGATCTCAACCATCCTCTGAAGGAGCAAGTGATTCAGTAGCACTTGAATTAAGTGAATTAGGATTCATCTTCTGAACCTCCTCCCTGGTGTAGATGTTTATCTTGCGAACCATGTTGCAAAATTCCCTATTGTGTGAAACACAGCAACATGCATCAGCATGTCAGTAATACAGATAACACACAAAACCAGAAATATACTGAATTGGAAACCATACCCCCACGGATCATCTCCCACAAGCATCATATCACCCTCATCATCAGTATAAACTACAAGCCAGTGTTTGGTAGGAGATAAGAGTTCACCCTTAAAATCAAACATGCAGTCCAATTCCGCAACTAAGTCCTCATAGTTACTTAATTTTGAAAGATCCACAGATCTACCAAGAGCAGATCCCTGCCTATGCACCTGGAATACAATGGTATTAGAAAATAAAACTAAACATCCAAATATACTTCATATATACTACTCATCGTGCTAATAAAAATGCAGTCTGAAGTCATAAAAGAATTAAATCCATTATCATTTGAAAATTTAGCCAATGTGTCTACATAACATTGTAATGAACTTTACAAAAACAGTCAATTCCTACATAGATAATGAAGGACCACGACTCTACCAGTTAAGGAAATAATAGACTACAAGACTTACATCCAGGAACAATTAAATTGACCAGAAGCTATTAGAATAAACATGAAGGTTCAAAAGATCCAAATATGCAATTTTTCTATATACACACCTTTTTTGTTTGGGATGAACAGAAACTTAACATGAAAAATCTAAGCACAAGATTTCCGTAGTTAAATGGTTGATATGCGACTGACTTATAATTGTTATAAGAGACATACATCTCCAATTTACACTATCAGTAACAGCAGAGAGATCATACCTTACAGATCAAGAAATAAATCGGAGAGATTCATAAAAAGTAAGCCTTCAACATAAGGCTAGGTGTAAATTGATCATGTCATATTCACTCATTAACACAATTGATATGTAGGCATACTATTCTGTTGCACAATGAACATCCTGCAAAGGTCAGCAAAGAAAACAAGAAAGAATCCCTCCAGCACAAGAGAGAGAGAGAGAGGATTTAAGAGGGTTCAGTGAGGGAAGTTTTGCCAGATCTGGCAGAGAGAAAATTTGGATAAAGATTGTCGGCATCGTTTTGGCAGCCCAAAACCTCAGAAATGGCAAGGGATCCTCCTGGACATGGGTGAGCACAACAACAGCCTCTAGAAACCTCGGAGGCTGCCATAGAGCTGATTTTGGTCCAAAGTGCCGATGACACCGTTGGCATTTCAACCGTCGAGAAACTCTGGGAACTTGTCTAAAAATCATTGTGAGGGCCCGGTGAGCGTGATAGTGACCTTCAGTAGAGGCCAATGGCCTTATATATTAGTTTGGCGTCGTAGAAAGAAAGTGAAATAAATGACGCAAGTAGCATTTTAGATTTAAAAAAAAACTCTAAGAAATGTCGGGGACGACTTCTTAAATATAGAAGAGCATGTAAAAAACCTTCGGACTCCCCGATGGCCACCATGAGTTGACTTCAGCTCATATCATCGAAAAGAGAGAGCGGATAGCATGGTGTCCTTGTTATCTTGTTAAGCGAGCTCGCGACCATCATGTGTGAAAGAAGTTGCGGCAGCAGAGCTAGTCGATGGCACTAAAATGGCTGGTGACAACAATGGCATGGAGGTCACTGGCAGCTAAGAGAACCTTCATCTTGCTTCCCTGAGAATGGAGAGAAAGGCGAAGAGATTGCTTAAAGTTTGTTGATAGAGAGAAGTGAGAAAGGAGAAGACCTTTCTCTTTGAGAGACATCAGCCTTGGTTGTTCTTGGAAAGAAAATCAAAGGGAAGAAAGTCCCCCATGCGAGCAAACTGGCTCCTTTTATAGGAAAAGAAGATGGGGTACCATATGGTGGCAGGCCAAGTGGGTCAACCTGTTAAAGGTTTGTTACACAATTTAGCACGTGGGAAAGTGATTCTTAAAAAATTATAAATTTCAGGCCTTATTCTTGCATTAGTTTCATCTAGGCCTTTTAATATGTGTATATGTAAATAAACTAGAAATATTTGTGTAAACACATGCCCTTGAAAGGATAGCACAAACATCTATGTGCGCACAAACAATTGAGACAAATTGGAAGCAATAAAGGCATCAAATAGAGAAAGAACTAGATGAGACTGATTCTCGACATACAGTGTAGGAGGGCGTGATTTTATGATGACAATCGATGTAGGGATTTTAAAAGTAATTGTCTATAAAAGGATCTGAGTGCCAATTGTCCTATTCTTACAAGGGAATTGAATCTTCTAGAGATCTATTTCAAATTAGAATGAAAATATTAGGGAACTAAACTAGAATTTGAGAGAAAAACAAGATAAAGGAACTTATACTTGAATTAGGATTTCTACTTTGATTTCCCCAGTCTACATGCCATGTAGCATGAAAATGCATGGTTTCATGGTCATCAAAATAATAACTTTGACATATGTTTCATGCACTTAGTCCAGAGATCAACTATACATAAATTATATCAAACACAAAATAGTCTATTACATCGTATGCAAAGAAAGTTGCAACGGTATAGCTAGCCGATGGTCGCGGGCAGCTGAGAGAATCTTCATCTTACTGGTTTAATAATGGAGTGGAAGAGGAAGAGGTTATTTAGATTTTCTTGACAGAGAGAGAAAAGTGGGAAAGGAGAAGACCTCTCTCTTTGAGAGAGATCAACTTGGTGGTTTTTGGTGGGCTTTTACAGAGAGAAATAGAGTCACTTATGCGAGAGAAATGACTCCTTTCATAAGCAAAGAAGAGGGCTGGATGGCTGCCACGTGGCAAGCCAAGTGGACCAAGTTGTTTAGGTTTCTTAGAAAATTTGTTACACAATTTGGCAAGTGGAAGAGGGAACCTTGGGAAGTTATAGATTTGTGCCCTTATTCTTTTGGCATTGGTTTCATCTATGCCTTCGACACATATATGATGCAGATAAACTAGGAAAATTGTGTGTTAACACCTACCTCAGCAAAAACCAAAATGAGGTAGGATTAAGGTGGAATTAACCCAAACCTACACTAAACCAATTTAAAGCCTAAATGGAAGTTGTTGGAAATGAACACATGCACTAATCAAAGAGCTTCGCTGTGGATTAGGATTAAAATCATGTCTCTAAACTATCTAACTCACTTCAATGTGGATAATCATATGAAATATACACATAAAATAATGTGATTAATAATATCCAAGTTGCATTCACAAGAACTAAAGATTACTCACCGAATCCCCAAAATACCAAGCCATTCAAATGAGATTAACATAAATCAGAGCCAAATACATGAAGATTTAAGCCATGCATGAACTCTTCCACTGACCATACAACCATACATTAAATCATGAGGTTAAGAGGCTAGGAAAATAGCAAAACCTGAGAGCATTTGAATCATAGCATGCATATTACATGAAGGATTGAAGGGAAAACACGAGAGCAATTAATGGAGTTCAACTTGTCATAGGTTGAACAACATAAACATGGAATTTCACTAAAACCTGAGAAGAACTTTAATTTTCTTGATATTTTGAAGAAGGGAATAATAAGAAATGAACAAGTACTCAACTAGAATAACTAATGGTCAAGAGAGATCAAATACTATCGAGATAACATACTCGATCACTCTTCTAATTCTATTTGATTTTCATGTGACTTGTCCTTCAGCACCTAATTAACGCACTACTCCAGATGGTAACTACAATCTGACTCCAATGCTAGGTAGTGGTAAATGATATGCCAAGAGGAACAGTTGAAATCAGTGTGCTGAAAAACCACACAACAATAATATTTATAAGAAAGTGATCTATGAGCAAATACAGAAAGTGCAGCTCAATCATAACATTATGCAGAAAAAACTTAATTAAGTTGTAAAATGATTTTATGCAGAGAAGGCTATATTGGATGTAACAATTTGACCAACCTAAAGTAGCAAAATGATTTTATGAGCTGGAGATGAAGTTCAACAAGGAGTAGAAGAAACAGTTTGTCAAAGTATCAAATGTCAAGGATTGTTGAAGAACAATGTTTTCGACAAGATCTGGGGTTTTGAAAACCCTGATGAGAGATCAAGGGTTTGGCCTTTTGCATGAGAAGAAAACCATGATGGAGAGAAACTTCATCTGTGAGCGAGACTACAATGAGAGCACGACGAGAGCAATAAAAAGAAATCCGCAACCTGCAGTGAAATTCGGTAGTAAAGTCCAACAGAGAAGCACCGCAAAGGGCAGCCATCCATTTGGTAGTTCATCACTTCTAAAGTCTTCTTGTCAAAGAAAATTAATAGCAGAAGTCAATCCTCTGCTAACCATCTAGAGCTTCTTCAAGCTCCAAGTGAAGAAACACAAACAACTCTTTGAACTCAACATGTTGTTTAACTTAGGGTAATTGTAAGAAAATCTTCTCACATTAAACGTTCAGTATGTAGTCCACATTGTTTTCTCTTTTGAGTAGTGCAAGGTCATAATTCGATGAAGTACATCATCAAAGTTTGTAGTTGATAAGTTGTTGTCAAACATACAAGTGTTTCAATAAGCATGATCTTCAACTAGCTCATCCAAAGTTTGTTCAACTGTCCCTAGGGTTTTTTGTCTATATTCTCAAACAACATAACCATCCTCAATGAAGACTAATCTAATTTTCCAAGAAATAACATAGGAAAGACATTGTGCTTTGAATCATCACTCTGAAAATAAGAAAGTTTACAGAAGACAAGGAAAACTTAACAAAACCTTGACGCCTGTTTGTTTAGCTAGGTTAAAATTAACCTAATTTAATTTTAACCAGGAACGTCAGATCAAAAATGAAATTTAATATTAAAAAAAATTATATTTCAAATCATAAATATAATTCAAAATAAAAAATTAAATTTATTTCACATTCTACACATATGCCAAAATAATAACTAACTTATATTATAATAACTAAATTTATTTCACATTATTCACAATTTCAATTAAAAAACTTCTTCGTCAAAGTTTTAACTTTAACTTTGTTACGACTAACCTTTGCAAATAAACATGCCCTAAGTTTAAAAAAAAAAGGCCAGTGAAGTCACTTAACAAATTAATTCAAACATTAAGAGAATCTGTAGCTAAAGCTGCGCTGCTCCTTCAGTGTAAGTAGATAATTCATTTGAGAGCAGGAAAGGAGAAAACCTTTGTACAACTTCTTGTTGTACTTCCTAGTGGTTTGCCGTGTATCTCTTTAGAAGCCCATGAGCAAATTACATCCCTCTCTTTGACTGTATCAGCAGATGCAGTATCCATGGGTTTCAAATTTTTCGCAAAATCTATATGGCAGTCTTCTCTGTTCTGTGACAGTTGTAATGAAGCCGTTGGTTGACAATGAACCTCTAGGTCATGAGAAGCTATAGCTTGAGGCAATGGTAATTCAGAAATCAGGGGACTGCTATTGAGCTGAACGCCAAAGAGCTTGCAGTTTCCAGTTTCTTTATGTTTCACCATCTCAATATCTCCTGATTTACATGACTGAGGTGTTAAAGCTCTTGTCTGTGTTTGATTTTCCATTTTATAAGTTGGTAACAAATGCATAAACCAATTAGGGGTTGGCTGCTCAAACTCATGACGAATACTACTTGAAGATCCACCATATGTTTGCAGTTCTGGATTAGATGGCTTACCAAGATGGGTTGGCATCAAGTTTAATTCCAAGTTGCTTGCAGAGCTTTGGTTTATTAAAGACCATGTACCTGAAGTAGCGCATTGTTTGGTCACTGGATCCTGAAAATTGCTCCTCAAAAGATTCTTGCTATCTATCTTCTGGTCTAATAATGATGAACCTAATGCCTGCGAAGCACCTAAAGTGCGAAATAATAGGTCCCCATAGGATGATCCATGCCTCACACCTAGTGACTGACCTTCTGAATCCAACCTGTGAACAGAACCAAAACTTCCAATTTCATTATGTGAGGAAGATCGCATGCTAGACTTCTGAGCTTGCTCTGCCTCAATAACGTCAGCACAGTTGGTTCTAAAGTTTATGGATTCTTGACCATGCAAGACCCTTGAAATGCCTTGGGAAGCATTTATATGGACTTTGGATGTAACTGGCAAATAGATTACAAAAGAAATATTAGCTCTAACACTAGGTATCTATAATGTCATCAGTGTCATCAAGTGTAAAAAGAAATAGTAACTCAAAACTAGAACCTTCATTTGTAAGGACAGACGTCTCCACTGATACAGTATTTGTGTTGGTTCGAGGCCTTTTGGACCGTGCAACAAGAAGGGAGTTAGGTGGTGGAGGGGTCATGGCGGGTTCTATTTGCCATGGAGAAACTCTCTCAGGTCGTGAAATCGAAGATGTTTCATCCCATCTCACCTGAACTCAGAAACAAATAAAGGCATTAATTTCAATAAGTACAAGAAAGTAACTATTTTTATCAATGGTTTACCTTGAGGCATCTCCAACTTGAGCCAGCCCACCTGTTTGTATCCACGTCACCAACACCAACAACGGTGCCAGCAAACCTTATTACCAAAAATAGTCAGAAGCATAAAAAAGAACTAATTCATTCCTTCCGAAATAACCCAAAAACTTCCCACATTACAATTAAAAACAAACCTCTGCTCTGGAGCCTCTTCACCTTCAAACCTCATTTTGAACCTTATTCCTGTAGAGTAGTTGCTTTTGATGGATTCCATATATTTGTCGTATGGAACAATGAACTCTGATGGACTTGTCCTGTCAAGTAAAAGCTAAAATGAACATCAAAATGAGACAAATGCAAAAGTACAATTTTAATTAACTATTAAAAAATAATTTAACTTCATGATTTTTCAAGTAAAATTGGATGACATGAAATGGACAATGAACACAGGGCACCTAACCACAAACCTTGGTTTGTAATAAACAGTAAACATAGTCCCCGTATTTACAGCATGCCATGCAGTTGCAAGAACGCCAAGGTGCATGCTGTGGCTAGATATCACTGAAGGAGGTACATTTGGCAGCTGCCTCATAGCTCTTCTTACACCAACTCGCAGTTCATCATTCTCTCCTCTAAGAGACAGGAGTCAGTCAATGCAAAAAGAATGCTGGAGTTACCATTGGAGGTGAAGCTAGCAATACCTAAGAAATATAAAAGCATCGCCTGCAACAAGCCTTTTTGCACTAACAAAAACACTCCAACCACTCTGAAGCAGGTGTCTCCTTGGTTGACCTAGTTTTTAATAGCCAAAATCTATATTACGAGAAATACAAACTTAAAAATAAGGATTAGGGCATGCCCACTGACAAAAAAAATGCAACCCTCACAAATCTTTAAGTTGTTAGAGATGCACAGAAACTTGGGATATATCAGAGACAAACATGTAAGGATACAGCATCTCTGAACCTATAAGGTAGCATATCAGCAAAACATTGTAGACACTACCATCTTAATAAACAAACCATCAAACACAACAGCAATATTTAACGGATTCGTGATAGATGGAAGTATGATCATATAACAAACATAAACATAAAAATTATCCAAGTGAATCCATGCTTATCTGTTATGTTTAATCAAACAAGGGAGAATATTAGCTCCTAACAGAACACAATATAGACCACGAATATTTGAATCAAGTCTTGTGATATGTAGGAAAATAATAATATAATAATAAAAGCATTATGACATCTGAAACCACAATCATTTCTGCCTTGATCATTGATCAAGCATTAGCAAACGATGACTGGAGGAATATTTTTCGGAAAGCGGTCTTCCATCAGGACTTCTTCGGTTCAGATCACAAAGCCATAGATATCACACTGGATAAAGAATCACAATCCATCCACAATAATCTGAAAAGGTTGTCTTTTAGGTTTGGGCTTCTTTGGAGAACCAACAAGGAGTATATGGACACTCTTCATCACACCTGAAAAGAGTTTGGGCCTATGGGCTATGGCAAGTGGAGCAATGCCGAAGGAGGCTCTTGGTAAGTGTGGTAGGGATCTCAAAATATGGAGAAGTGGAGTTTTCGACATTATTCCAAAAAGAATAAGAGAGATTCTAAATGAAAGAGTTGTGATAAAAGATCTTCTCTTAGTAGCTAGATTGGAAATTTGGAAGTGAATCTAGACCGTTACTTGGCTCAATACGAATACAATCTATTTGAAATAGAGGTATCGGATTGTTTGGCTAGTAGTGGAAAAATGTACTAGATTCTTCCATGCTAAAGCCTCTAGTAGAAGGAGAAAGCAACTCTATCAACAGGATTTTTGATGCAGATGGAAGGTGGATTATCGAGCCTTGGGGGATTGCCAAGGTGGTGGAGAACTTTTCTATTATCTTTACTTACACTATACCTGGTGTAGATTCTATTGAGCAAGTAACAGAGAAAACAGCCTACAAGATTTCCCAGAAGATGGGAGCAGCTTTGGATGCTCTGTTTGATGAATTGATGCTGAAGAAGTTTGACAAGCACCTTTTGCTTAAATGTCCTAAATGGGGATGCTACTATAGGCGATTTCAAAGACACTTTCAATGTTCCAATACCAAAGGTTCAAGATCTTAAAAGTCTTTGAATTTCAACCCATTAGTTTGTGCAATGAGGTGTATAAACTAAGCATGAAAACCATGGCTTGTCAACTGAAGCATTTCTTGCCTGACATCATCTCAGAGAAATACAGTGTAATTGTACCAGGTTGCGTTGTCACAGATAATATCACTGTAGCATTTGAAACCCTACACACAATCCAAAGGAGGATGGAAGACAGAAAATGATATAAGCAAGGTTTATGATAGAATCAAATGACCGATTTTAGAAGCCATGACAAGCAAACTCAAATATTCAAATCATAGCAACAAGTAGACAGACTCATTGATCGCATTACAACCTCTCGGCTAGCAATCCTGCTCAATGGAAGTCTAGTAGAAAATATTGCTCCCAATAGAAGACTGAGACAAGATTTCCCACTATCTCCTTACCACTTCCATCTTTGTGAAAAAAATTTCAGCACTTACGAAGTCAATGTTGAACCAAAGGTGTTTAAGAAGTATCTCATGTTCTAAAGGAGGGCCTAACATTAGCCATCTTCTTTTCACAGATAACAGGATAACATTTGCAGAGACTTGTAATAACACGTGAGGCTATTAAGGAGAATCTCTTTTGTTACGAGAAGGCTTCAAGCTAGCAAATCAATTTGTCGAAGTCCTCCCTCACTTCCAGCCCAAATTTAAATTGTGAGGATAAAGCTTAGCTATGCTCTAATCTCAGCATTCCCCAGGAAGCTTCTCATGATGCTTATCTTGCTCTTCCCTCTTTTGTGAGCAAAAAGAGGAGGCGAATGTTCAATTACACCGAGGAAAAAGGTTTCAAAAAAGCTTCAACTTTGGAAGAACAAATTTTTTCCAGTAAATAGTAGCGAGATTCTTATCAAAGCAGTAGCACAAGTCAGGTCCACATAAGCAATGAGTGTATTCAAACTTCCTCAAACTATCTGTGATAAGTTACAAGCAATGATGGCTAGATTTTGGTGGGGTGGCCAGAGAGATAGAAGGTGTCTACATTGGTTAAGGAGTTACTGTGCACTTCGAAGTTGGATGGAGACATGGGCTTTCAGGATAAGAAGGATTTCAACAAAGCTTTGGTAGCTAAACAAGGGTTGGCGCATTATCTCTCATCCAAATTCTTTGATGGATGAAGGCAAAGTATTTTCATTCATCAGACTTTCTCAAGGCACTAATTGGGTCCAATCCATCATATATTTCGTAAAATATCATTTGAAGTGGGAACTCCTTCTGAAAGGGCTCAGGTGGAGGGTAAACAATGGAGAGAAAGTGAACGTTTCATGACCCTTGATTGCTCAATCCTCGTTTATTTAGATCGATCACCCAGCCCACACCAGAACTCATGGATCTCTGTGTTGCGGATCTTATTATGGATGGAGAGGGATGGAAAATAAGCCACAATAGATGGCTACTTAGCCCAATTGACTGATCAACTCTTTTAAAGCTTCCAGCAATGTTTCAAAACAGAGAAGATTGCATAATTTGGCACTATCATCTTTAAGCAAAATGCACTGTGAAATCCGGTTATATGGTGGCTACGATGCATCTTATCTGGCATCTCATTAAAGCAAGATTAAAGCTTGGTGGACAAAACTTTGGAACTTGAATATCCAAATAAGATGAAAATTCACCTTTGGAAAGCCTTTCATGATGCACTCCCAACACATGCTAACCTAGAGAAGCAAGGGATATCTGTAACCAACCATGTCTAGTGTACCTCACATCAATGAAAGTAACGCACAAGAGGCATGGAGCTTGTCATCATTGTGGAGATGCTTACTATCTTTCAAAAGTGGAGCCTTCCTCGACTAATGTTTGTTTCGCGGAGGAACAAGTAAACACTGTGGATTTAGAGGTTGTTCTGCTCTGTAGCCTAGAGTACTTGGATCTTGCAAATCAACTCACTCATGATGGTACATTTATATCAGCTTCAAAACTTTGGAGAGAGAGAGGAGAATTTTGAGTGATTATTTTTGTTGCAAGACCTTGTAGGACAACACACCTATCTGGGAGGTTAAAACCACTGTGTTATGGTTCCCGCCCTTGGTGGGTTCTGTGCAAGCCAACCTAGATGCTTAGGTCAAAAGCTCTGAAGTGATTGTTCACATCGGGGTGGTTATTCGGGATCATTTGGGAGTTACTCTTGCAGCAGCTTCTAGAAGAATACCGGGTAGATTCTCGCCTCACATGGCCAAGTGTATCACAGCAAAAATGGGAATAGATATGATTAATATGCTTGGATACCAAAACTGGATCATTGAATTAAATGCAACAAATGTTGTCCATAAGGTTGTACAATCACCCCCCTTGGCTTCGGAAGGTCCCATTATAGATGACATTCAGAGAAGAATTTCTCGAGATAGCAATGATAATATCAGTTTATGCTCCGTATCTACAAACATGGTGGCTCATCACCTATCAAGTTATGTTTTTTATATCACTTTGGACATTTGTTGGTGTGACTCTTTGCCTATTGTTCTTAGCCATCTTATCTATAATAATTTATCTCCTTGAGGATTTAGATAAATCATACATGGTTTTTCTCGAGAAAAAGAAAACCACATCTTTTCATGCCGTAAAATTAAATGTCCCCGAAATATTACCACGGAATATGTGCCGAAAGCGCCAATCAACCCCGTGGAGATCTTTTGCCACTAGTTCCTGAGTGGGAGGCTGCCGATCCATATCCTAAGCAAACAAAATACAGTATATAGAAGAATCAAAAACCACGTCCAGATACTAACAGAAATTGCAGAAAAAAATCTCACACTTACCAGGGCGGGAAGGCACTCATCCGCATGCCTCCTCAACACGGAGAAGCCGCCATGGGTGCTTGTATCAGAAGCAGTCAGCGTCTTGCAGAAAGAACGAACTTGGGGCCTAGGAAGCAGAGGAGGCAGAGCCTCCTTCTCCGTTAAGTTCTCATCTTGCTGACATGATCCATGAGACGATTTTGAGGCTTTCCCCACAGTAGCAAATCAACAATTACTCGTAAGCACCAAGCTAAAACCTGATACCTTGGGATCGGGGATCAAAGTCACTTGCGCAAACACCTCATCAGTGTCCTGCTCGGCCTGCACGCCATGTCTATCTTACATTAAAGCAGAAAGGACCACAGAAAACGCAATTCCATGGAAAAAACAACCAGAAAGAGAGTAGGAAACCTTTAGGAGAACGTTCACAACGCGGCAGAGGATCTTAGAAGGCAGATTATAGACTGGCATCTGCTGATCGTCCACTTGATTCGTCGACGCTTCCACCTGAATAGCGTGAAAGAACCATTAGAAGGAAGACGAAGAACAGCAGTTCAACCTTCGGCTCATCAGATCAAGGCCAAATGCGGGCAACAAGCTACCTGCTCTATGTGGCCCTGAGGGAAGTAGAGAACCCGCTCACCGACGCGGGGAACAGTCACGAGCGACCCAGCGCAGGCATGCCACAGCTCGGTGTAGAGCGCGTCCTCCGAACCTGACCGTATAAAGAGAAATAAGCGGAACAAAACCAAAAGTACGACCGGCAGCAGAAACATTGTGCGAGATCGAACGATGCACAACCTGCACCGGTAGCAAGCTCATCTGCCAGACTGCGCCGTTCATCCAACACCGCGATCCTCGCTGCCTCGCTCTTTTGCGGCTCGCTGCAGCCCAAGCAAACGCTCTCTACCCTCCCACTGCTAACCTTCACTGAAGCCTCTGAAGAAGCCATATTCCTTTCTCCCACTCTCTTTCTCCCTCTCTCTCTCTCTCTCTCTACCTTACCTCCAACAAAAAAAGAAAATCAATCTGGTTGAAGAAGACCTGAGCGGCAGGAAGATATTCGCTAATCGCTCCACCAAAGAAGTTCGTCAAATTGAAACCTCCTCTCCCTCATCATCCAAATTCCCCACACAATTCCATCTTCTCTCGTCTTTCTTCACTCCCCTTTCCCCCTTCTCTCTCTCTCTCTCTGTAGAGAAACTCCAAGGGCAGAAGAGGAAGATGGACGGAGGCGAGACCGCGGAGGAAGCCAAAAAGGGTCAGAAGGGGAAGAGAGCAAGCTAGAACAATATCTCGTGACGTGCCCTTATCTGGTTGGGTGAAGGGGGCAGGTCCAGCTTTTTAATGGTAGGCCCGGACTATGCTGTTTGCTGTTTCCAAAATTGCAGCGGATCGATTTTCATCCTTCCCGGGCTGCTGATCCCGAAAGTAAACTTCGTACCGGCACTGCGACCGAACCAGCCGTTTGTTCCCCACCGTGCAACACGTGCAAAGAAAGCGAACGGACGTTCCACACGGGAGCGCGGCATTCGCATTTCCCATGGCACGTGTGAGTTCGACGTTTCGACGTAGCTGATGACCTCTATAACAGTATAATACGAGTATTGTACTCAATTTTTAAAAAATAAATAAAGATATTAAATATTTTAATTTAAAAATAATAAATATTAGGTACACATTTATTTTTAATAACTATAAATATTAAATATTTTTAATTTTAAAAAATTATAAAATATAAAATAAGTATTGTGATCTATGAACTACAAGATTTGAAAGCGAATGTCCGACGAGTTCTCCTAAAGTGAACAGTTCTTGCTCCTATAGAGTGTATGTTTTAATCAGAACATGAGTACGTCTAGTCATTGGAAAGTGAAACTCTGAGTGAGAGTGATCACATAACGATAATGGTTGATTCCGATAGTCCATCTATATGGTTGGACTGCTGCCTTTCGTACAACTCTCAACATTAAATAATGAATATACAGCGTGTGATCTCATTCTGATACAGAGAAAAAAATATAAGAATATTTACTATAATAAAATTCAAATACATAATAAAAACTACAGAGCTCACAACTCCACTTCAGTGAATACAAGTGTAAACGTGCTCAAGATCTGTATCAATCCATGTACAGTCTCATGCATCAGGATTGTCCTCATTAATCATTTCAGACTATTGAAATAAGTCCAGTTGTCCTCTTTATAGATGCCTATACAAGGAGTGCTCAGCAAATCAATCGTCGACGCTCGTTCTTGACCATCAATTTTCTTAAAGTTTGGATATGTTACCTCCAACGAGAAATACTGCTGATAACTAAACTGGCACATCACATGATCAAGAAGAAGCCAATTAACAACTACCCAAGCTATAAGTGGTGTCTGTATTAAATAAATAGCTGATCCATCATAAAAATTATTTACTGATCCATCTCGAAAATTTAAATGCCTATTTAAGCCACCAAGAAGAAGCCACTTAACAACTATCCAAGCTATAAGTGACATCTGTACTAAGTAAATAGCTTATCCATCCCGAAAATTAAAATGCTTGTTTAAGCTATCAAGATAGGTATCGTCACTGATCTTTGCATCCCACTTTTATATGATTACAGCAAACTGAATATAAGCATTGTTTGATTCAGATTGCTACACATATATTGAATTTACTGCAACAATATTATACAAAAGAGTATCAATATTTTCCTCTCTTTGGACATACTCCTTTTCGTTAAGTTCATCCTCATTAGAGTTCAATTCTCTTTCAAATTGAGTTGCTACCATAGTACATTAACTGATAATTATTATCTTTGTCATTATTTGCATCATCAGCTTACACATTATAACTTGTAAATGGATCACAAGTATTATAAATATTATGACCTCAACTATACAATAATATAAATGAATTCATGTAGGAAAGTATACTTAATAATATATCTAGACAATAACTTACAGGGTATTAGAATATGACAGTCTTTCAGATTATGATGAAAAAAGTATATCTGATAGTCTTCGTATAACTAAGATGACGACACTTTCTTGACTATATCCGAAATGAATTTGTTCATCATTTAGATGCGATGAAGTACCAATAAGTAATACTACTTTAATATATAGTATTGGATTCGTGTGTGATGTATGCTCTAATATAATTTTGTATCTGTCATCATCCTTGACATGCTATGCTATATATATATATATATATATTTTTTTAAAGTTTACGCAATATTTTTATACCGTGATTGCTTAAATCGAGACGTATCGCACAACATATTTTATTTTTTAGATCAGGTAATGTGACACCAAATTTAACTTTCAAGATCTTAGCTTGACCACCAACATAATTTGAAGATTTATCATCTATAAATATTAAATTACTATTGAAATGAATGGTAATATAAACAAATGTCCTTGTCATTTAATCTACAATATAATATATTTGAATACAATTTAACAAAAAAATGACGACATCTAACTGTTATTCAGTAAGCAATAAGACAATTAATTAATTATAATATTTTAAAAAGTAAGTAATATAATTAATATCTACATATAATGAAATACTGTACAACCGCGAATGAGTTGGAATTAATTAATAAGAAATTAATTTATTAAGTATTAAATAATTAATAATAATAGTTGATTACATAGTTAATTAAGTAATAATATTAAAAACTTTTTACTTAATTGTTTAGTAATTGCCTAATTAATAAATAAATAATTAAGGTAAATTAATAAAAATATTTATAAAATAAGTAATTATTAATTAAATAAAGTAATTAACAATGAAAGAAATAAGTTATTAAATAATTTATTAATAATTGATTATCAAATAATTAATAATAGAAGATATCGTTTATTAAATAGTTAATTAATTATTAATTTTAAAAAAATTCACTTATTTTTTCATAATTAATTATTAGGTATTAAATAGTTAATTAAGTTTAAAAAACTTAAACATCATTTAATAATTAAATAAATTACTTAAAATAATAACAATTAATTAAATAGTTAATTAACAAAACAATTAATTAATAATTAATGCATATCAATTAAAAACTTAACGAAGAGCAGTCTCTAATTCTCATGACATATCACATATTAGTCTTATTATCAAATAAATTATAAAGATATTGCTTTTATTCTAAAAATATAAATTTACACATGTAACATGAGAAGTTTTGCCCTTTTTAATTATTTTTTGTAAAATTTTTTAAGGAGATATTAATTGATTTCTATACTTTTTGGATTCTTATTTTTATTTATGGATAATTACTTACGTGTCATACTATTTAGTTTTATTTATGCCTTACCCATCCATTCTTAGTTAATTATACTATGCACACTCAAAACATTATAAAATCTTATATACACATATTTTAACTTATTTCTATTATAATGAGTAATCATAATTTTTCAATAACCTAACTATAGTTAGATTATAAAAAATTTAAGCCATTCATTATATTATTTTAAGAATATTTAAATATATTTTGAGTAAAAATCCTAAAATTTTAATGATTAGGTGACGGCAAAGGAAGGAGACATCCGTGACGTGAATTGATTTTAGGATAAATCAACGCTTTAGTGTGATATTGAGGAAGAAAAAAATATATGCATTAAGTGTAAAAATATAATTTTAATGATTTACTAACAGAATTTTTTTTTTCAAATAAATTTTGATTAAGTTTTAACTCAAATGTGTGCATGTAAGATTTTATAATATTTTGAGTATGTATAGTATAATTAATTAAGAATAGATAAATAAAGTATAAATAAAATTAAATAATGTGATATATTGGTAATTATTTTTTTATTTAGGAGGATTTACATACAGAATACTGAATTCATCATAAATTACGTATTTAACAATTTTTTAGTAAATATTATACATATCATACTTTTTTATATTTTTATTATTACAATAGAAATGTAAAACACATAAGCAGAGTGTGATATATGTAATATTTATTAAAAAATAATAAAATATATAATTTGTGATGAATTTAGTGTTCTGTATATAATTTTTTTTTATTTAATGCTACGATAGTATAAAATTGAGAAAAAAGAAGACCGCTTTTGAATTATTCTTTCTTCTCAGTCGGAGGCTACAGGTGTCGACGTCAAATCCCACGTGACGACACGTGACTTCGGGGGAGGGACAGCGGATGGCTAAGATGCGCGCATCACCCACAGTATAATGTGCAGGCCCAATAGGGTGCATTCGTTGGGCTGTTGGGTCCACCAGAGCCAACGCCTAACCACGGCAATCTTAAAAGCGTTCACTATTTGTAGGATTAGTTACTTTTGCAGCCACATTCCTCTAACCATCATAAATTTCATTTAAGTACAAATGAATTAAACTAAAGGTTGCCAAAATTTAGATCTAATCAAAGGAGCTTCTGATTTAACGGTATCTCGATATTTTGTTATGCTATTTATAGAAAAAAATTATTTAGCATGATGATGTATAGATAATTTTTTAAAAGATTATAAACTTATCAGTCAATATAATATTAAATTGTCCATAAAAAATAGAGATAATTACATACATATTATTAAAATCTAATTATTTTATATATTTGATACAAAAATATTTAATACTATATATTACTTATTAAAATTATATGAAAATTATATTTTATGTATAATTTATACCACAAAATTGTTATATGTATATAATAAAAATTATAATTTTGTGACATAAATTATACATGAGATATGATTTTTATATGATTTTAATTATAAATATATAAATTAGTTAGATTTTAATAGCATATAAGTTATTACTTTTTAAAAATATAACATTGAAATTAGGACCTATATAAAGTTGGATTCAAGTGCAGGGTTCTGAAAGTAATTAATCCTCTGTTATCGCTGTTTTTTATTTTGAACGGGACAGCTGATTTTTGGGCCTTCGTCGGGTCGAATAGGAGAGCTGTTGGCCCATGGTAATAGTTAACAGCGTCACAGGCTCACAGCGGGGCCGGGCCTTTTTTGGCAGGCATAGGGAAGGCTACAGGAATGGCGAAGACTGGGGTCACAAAAAAGGTAGGAGAGTACCGTCCTTGAGCCTGTGGCGTTGTACGCCGCACTATCGTGTCGTCGTGCTCCCAGCGAATCTGGGCCGCACGATTTCGGACTCCCTTGCTGCCAACTCTGTCTCGCTGCGCCTCGGTCTTCACTCTTCACTGGCGTTTGAGGACATGGACTGCACCCACTGAGGGAATCAGCTTTAAAAAACGTGCAATTTTTAAAATTAATTTCAGCGAGAATATTTGCCTTCAAATAGGGGATTGTTGCATCTGGATCCATGCTCCATCATCTAGACCGCACACGTGAAAGCTTACGTGGTATCAATGGCACGAGTGCTCGACGTAGAACATAAGAAAGTACCACCCTTAACAACAGACGCTGAAAAGACCAATACGAACAAGAAGGACCAGAGCTGACTGGCTCCTAACGAAGCATTTGTGACCATACTACTTTCAAGAGGTATGGACCTTCCCACCGTCAGATCGTACCATCCGTACATCGTACGACAAGGGTCAGGGAGTGGCCCCCCTGCAGACATTGATGGGCCGTCACTAGGACTGAAGTCCATTTTGCTGAAATGACTCTACAGAGTAAACCATGATATAAATACTTCACTGTAACGAGAAAAACCAATAAGGCTGGACTCAAGAAAATACTTTTACCCTAAAATCCACTCAGCTTCCTTACTGTAACCCTAAAAAAGAGTGATTCTAGTGATTTTTGAAAGCCTCCCCGAAAGGAGCCGTGGTTTTTCCGCTCTGCCGATTTTCCACGTAAAAAATCTGATTGTTTCTCGTCTTAACAACGATATTATGTAGAAAAATAAATTATTTAATTTGTTAACATACTTAAACAGATTATAAAGAAATATAAATTAATTGATATCACTAAAAAATTTGATAATATTATGATTTTATCTTATACAGGACAAGAAAAATTAATATTTCAATATCCACTCATTTGCACTAATAAAATATATACATTATACTTATCATCAATATATATATTATATGATTATCATCCTTATTATAATAATTTTTAACTATTATGAAATATCATTTTTGCACTAGTATTAATTAAATATATTTTACAAATAATTTCATAAATCAAGCATACTAATGATTGTATAAGTCACTGGGATCAGTATAATCGAGTTATAATTGAGTTGTAATCTTTATTTAAATATACCAATATAATATTATTCTCTCTAAAAAAGAAAACATCCTTGACGTGTTAAACACACGTTAACCCAACTAATATTTATTCGTTAAAAAAATAGAGATCTTTATTTAATAAATTTATATTCCTTTATTAGGTGCTTATTGATAATGTGTGTATAATTGATGCTTATAACTACTTATAACTAATTTTATTAAAAAAATGCTTATAACTAATTCATTTTTTTATTTCTAGATACATTTTAATTAACATGTGCATACAATTAATTGTACTAATCATATCCTATGCAATGATAACTTATAATAAATATGAGCAATTATTTTTGCAAGGAATAATATGCAAAATTTATGACAAATATACCTTGAATAAAGGATATTTTCAAGGATCCTTTTTGATGACTTCACAACACTAGCTAGACTTTAGAGGGTGCATTGATTCGTATTGAATTCAAAATATGACTAAAATACCAACTAACGAGCTCTTTTGAATGTCGAAAAAATTGGGCGGACTCTACGTGTAGATTTATTTATTTTTGATAGTTTTGAGGGCGGGATCCTTATACTATATATATGACAGTTTTAAATGAATAAATGTTTTTAGATGATTAATGATTGGTCAAGATGAAATGAAAATAAAATTATTTTTGTCATCTCGCCTCTAAAGTGCTTAAGTCAATTTCAGAAGAGATATTTTTTACTATTGCTATTCTGTTTGCTTCTTTTACTCCTTAGATGAGGGGTGAGTTATTTCCTTCACTTTCTAGTAAAAGAAACCCCTAAATTTTGTTTGCCCATTTAAAATTAATCTGGTTTAATTTTAACCAGGCATATCACATCATATATAAAATTTAATTTTAAAAATTAATTTTATTCCACATCTTACACACATTACTAAAATAATAACTAACTTATATCACATCCCTCACATATTCCAACATAATAACCAACTTTATATCACATCCCTCACGCACCCCAATATAATAACAAACTTTACTTCATATCATTCATAACTTTCAATAAAAAAAAATATCTCTATCTAAGTTTAATTTTAACTTTATTAAATTTAATCTTACAAATAAACAGGTCCTAGAGTGAGAAATAAAATAGGAGTATGTTGTTGCAGTGATTATAAGGAGTGAATGAGCTTTGACCTTATAGCCCGATGCTTATCTACATGGATGCCAAGAAAAATATTATATGTAGTTTTTTTTTTCCAAATTTTACTCTCTCACTAATATCGTTTTCATCCCTAATCTATGGTTTCTGTTGGGTTAGAATTTTGGGGTACATGACAGTAGTAATAATTATACTTGCTTCTTTAGTTAGCGGTAGAGATGACTTGAGAGGTCCTAATGCTTATCTTTCTACAACGATTGTAATAACAATAATAGGCAAAAGAGTAATTCCAACAACAAATACAATATTTTTAATAGCAAATAGTGTGCCGTATTTTTTTTTTAGCTTGATCTACCCGTTCTAGTGAATATTTAGCCGATTCTTTAGAGGTAGATGCTCTGCTTGACAGCTATGATTGGGATGATGATGATATTTATTTTTATTTTTTCATTAAATTTATGAACTATAAACACACTAATATAGTGCAATGTTAATTTCACGACTTTGGATGTGTATAATTGAGCGGAATATATTTGTTAAAATCAACTAAATTTTTTATATGCATATGATTTCAACTATATATTAAACATTACTTCTATGCAATTTTAAATATTTACAAAATATTGATATACCGCTAAATAGTATATTCTTTTTTCTTTGATCTCCCGCACAACGATTAATAAGGTTTAACTTTATGATCTATCATCTAAGTTAGTGACAAACTTGCATCAAGACAATATCTAAACTAGCCAAATTACAGCTTGTAATATAATTATGATTGAATATCGTATTTAGAGACTGACTAGTTATATCTTAACAATCGCTAGTCGATCACCAAAACTATGATTAATCACTCATAAAAAAATCATCGGTCATACAAATTTTTTGTGATGAAAATTTATGCGACCAAATTTGTGATCAATGTTGTCGCTCGTAATAATCTATCTTTGATTCTTGATCGATTTAGGGGCATATGCAAATCCAAGGGGTTATAGATGGTGGGCCTGCCCTAAATTAGTCTTACAATCTTCCATTAAATGATTTAATCAACTTTTTTTATGATGTTTCTGCATTTAGTTGGGTTTTATTCCCCAAATTCAAAGAATATTACTTCAAATCCTTATCTTAATTAGTTTTCTAATTTATTTTCTAAATTTTAATCCAAACCAACATCATATATAACCCATGAATTAATATAACAAAAACAATCCTATTGCAATGAATTTAATTCAAATTTAATCCCAAACAACTTTTTAGATTTAGCAAATTTATATTAGGATATTATCGTGAGAGAGCTTAAGATGAGCTCAATACATAATTAATGGATACCTGTTAACTCAAGAACTTATGCTCATATTCTATAAAAAGTAAAAAAAAAAGACTAATAAATAAGAATCTTCAATTATATTAACACAATTTGTCGTATAAGAATTCATTTATATTCCAATTTTTCTTCTCCAACGAGTCATTCAAGTATATGCATCTGAAGAATCTACTCAATAACCTGGAGGTATAATGGGAGTTACCCGCTTCTGTAATTTCTCAATCATGTGGTAGAACAAGCAAGACACGTGAGAGCACAATCAACATGAATCATTTGATTCATAAAAAGCCCATCCAAACCGTTGGCTCTAATACTATTTGTTAGGGGGTTCTAATATATAATTTATTGATACTTATTAACCCAAAAGCTTAGGCTCATAAATAAAAATTTATAATTATATATTAACATAACTTATGTTGAATATCTAATGTGGGGTAATTCTCTGCCCTGTTTGGCGCAAGGACCAAAACAGGACTAAAATATTACTAGTTTGAAAAATAACAATAATAATAATAAATAAATTATTTTAATTATTCTACACAAATTTTAATATAAAAAATAATATTTTACTTCACATACTCAATAATTTTTAATAAAAATATAAACTTTATTTCACATCTTAGATCAAAATACTCAATTTGAATATTTTGGTATAGAATGTGAAATAAAGTTGATATTTTTATTTTAAATTAATGAGTATATAAAGTAAAATAATATTTTTTTTATATTTAAATTTGTGTAAAATGATTTAAAATATTTATTTTTTATTATTATCATTGTTTTTTAAATTAATACCATTTTAGTCCTGTTTTGGTCTTCACGCCAAATAGGACAAATGTATCCTAACAAATCTCCTTTTGATATGAGAAATCATTTATATTAGATTTTTCTTCGTCCAACAGGTCATTCAAATACAAGTATCTCAAAAGTTTACTTAACTACTTGACGGCACAATGGGAGTCACTTTAACAATTTCTCAATTCCAATAAAACAAGCAAGATGCATGTTAGCATAATCCGCTTGACCACTTAATCTACCAAAGGTCTAGCTGAACCACCAGCTCTAATACCATTGTTAGGAGAGTTATCTTACGGGAGTTCAAATTAAGCTCAATATACAATTGATAAACACGTATTAATATAAAATCTTAGACTCATAGATAAAACTTTTTTACTTAATACTACAACTTGTATTGAAAATTTAACGTGAAATAATTTTCTATATCTATCTTAACACTTTTATTTTTTTTGAAAACGCTAAAAAATCTAAGCTAGCTCCCCTAAATCCCCAACAAAAAGATGCCTTCTTCACGGAAATAAAAGAAAATGCAGTTTAAAAAGTAGGAAAAAGGGACTTTTTTGAATTATCTCACGATCAGCCTTCTTTTACTACAGGATATACACACACGATCGAACATCCACCTTGTCTATGTACTCGATACAGATGATGACACGATAATTAACCCATAATGTACCTATTTATAGCAAGTAGCACCAATTTAAGCTAAAGAAGGACCATGTTATTTAGCCAAAGCTATCTCTTTCCATACTCCATCTTGGTATTCTGCTGCACAGAATTCTCCTCCAAGATCATCACATGCTTCTCCAGGGAACACCCTGCAATTAATTTATGATTTAATTATTTAGGGTCGGTTTAGATGAAAATATTTTTTCATTAAAAATTATAAATAATGTGAAATAAAATTAATTATTATATTAAAATATGTATAAAATATAATGTAAATTACTTATTATTTTAGATTAATTTAAACTGATTAAATAAATAGTCTTATATAATACTGTAAGTACTTAGTAAATTTATATGGTGAATCTTTAGGTACTTATTAAATTTATATTTTACTTTATTTTTAGATCTTTATTTTAAATTTTAAAAAATTAAATTAAAATTTTTATAAAAATATGAACTAAAATATAATTAGAGCTAAACTGTAAGACTAATCTTACGTCTTGAGTTGATTGTAGTCCACGTACTCCCTCTCAATCTCCTCTGAATTAACATTGACTTCGGCTGAATCTGCTGATGCTCCAAGTCTTGTTTCAGGATACATGTTTGCTTCGCACGCCTCCCCGCCCACTGTCTCACATGCTTCTGCTGGGAACACGCTGAAAAAACATATATATTTTTTGATATTTAGGATTTATGAAAATGTCGTGTTACAGTTTAATTTTACATTCGTTAATTCTAAAATAAAATTTAATTATTTATAGGATCATTTATATATTTTATTTTTTTTAAATATACAAAGCATTCTGCATATCGTTAAATATATTCATGTTAGTAAACACATATGGTGATCAAATGACTGAAATTGTAATTTAGTTACACTACATAATTCCCCCCTTTAATTAGTAATTTCATGGAAATTAATTTTTGTGGTTTTTGCATATATAATTTAAAGAAAATTTAAAATTTAACCATATTATATAATACTATATTTTCTTAATCACTTGCATCAAATTATAGTGATGATAAAATTCTAAGCAGTGCTTTTTTTTTATCAATATAATTATATATGAAATCATTTGGCTTGAAATATATATATATATATATATATATAGACACACATTGTAGGCTAATATAAGTGCCAAAAAGCAAAATTGAGTTATTTAATCACTAATCTAAAAAGAAAAAAAGTAAATTAAAAAATATGATAATTAAATTGTAAAAAATAATCTCTTAAGAATAATATGAGATATAATTATTTAATAAAATATAATAAAAATAAAATATTTATATAACTAATCTCACTTAGTGGGACAACAGTTTAACTGTTGTTGTAATTATGAAAACTTCCATCTTATTCTTGTCTAAATAAATATTTTTTAAATATACTGTCTAAATAATTTTTGGATAAAATTTAATTTTGGTAAGAAAAAATATGATAATTAAATTATAAAAAATGATCTCTTAAGAGTTATATGAGATATAATTATTTAATAAAATATAATAAAAATAAAAAATTTATATAATCAATCTCATATTGGGACAATGATTTAATTGTTATTGTAATTATGAAATAGTTCCTCTATATTCTTGTTTAAATAACTATTTTTTTAATATACTGTCTAAATAATTTACGATAAGATTCAATTTTGGTTACATAAAATATATTTTTTTATATTTAGTTTTATGCATGAATAAGGTTTTTGAATGCGAAGAAATAGTTAGAGCAAAACAAGATAAAACTTAATTAGGTTCAAATTAAATATTTTTAGAATCTTTAAATAGTATTTTTATATATTAAAAATATATTTTTTATGAATAATTTATAAATATAATAGTAGGAAGTGTTATATATGTAAATACCCCTAAAAAAATTAACAAAGTAGCATATTTTGGACGGTGTTAGCTTCCGTCGTTAACAAAAGTTGTCGTACAACTGGCGACTTTTCTTTTGACTTCTCCTCATAGGAGTCGCTCACTATATGGAAAACTTCTCCCGAAAGAAGTTGCCCGTAAAATGAGCGACTTCCAAGATCAATTTTTTTTTATAACTTTTTTGAGTCTTAATATTTTTATTTTTATTTTTTATACTTATTTATTAAATAATTGTTTACATATGAGATGTTTACATTGATTTTGTATTTCTTCAAATGTCATATAAACTTTAAATCTAATATTAAAAGTTTAAAACAAACACATATTTTATCCAATTCTTCAGCTACAAGCTTCATATTCTATGGATTTTTAATCACCTGGAAATTTCTAAATGCTACTTCGCTATAAAAATTATAGACGGCCCTCTATTTATTATTATTTTAATTAAACTCATTAATTAATTAATTAATTATAATTATTTATAAAAAAATCATCCATAAAAATTAATCATATGTTTTAGGGCAAGCAACTTACGAAAATGACGAGCTGTAATCAATCGAATTAGTCTCGGAGGCGGCGGCAGCTTCGGAGGGAGCGGCCTTGAAGAGGAGCAACGACGCTCTGTTGATCTTCGGCGGCGGGGAGGAGGATGCCAGCCTCGCCGGCGGCCAGATCCTGGTGCTCTTGAGGGGCGCCGAAACGCCGGCGAAGCAAACGCTGGCTGCCTGCATCCTTCAGTGAAATGTGAAATCCTTAGCGCGCTGCGGTTTTCTGAGCTGCGGTTTTTGATGGAAGGAGTGGCGGAGAAGGCGAGAGATGAGAAGACCTCGCAACGGATCGCTGGCCATTCATCATTAAACGAGAGAAGCTCAGGACCGGATAAGGTTGAGATATTTTTCAGTCATTTTTTTTGGGTAAATTGCATTTGAGTCCCTCTAATTTACAGCTATATGCATATAGATCCCTTTAATTTTTAAAATTAAAGAAATTAGTCGATCAATTTTTAAAAAAATACAAATAAATTCTCTCTGGTAACATGTATTACTTCTATAGCTAAAAGTTGATATTTTCAAAAGCCTAAAAAGTAAATATTTTCATATTTTTTTTAGTAGTAATAGTTTTTTAATGGTGCTACTCACCCAACTTTAATGTAAATATAGTTTTCATTTTTTTTACTATAAAAGTTGAGTTTGTTGCAAAAAAAATTCTCAAATTTACTCAAATTGATGAACTAATTAAATTTATATGAGTAGATAGTATGATACACAACGCCTTCCTTACATAACATATATTCAATATTTGATTTATTAAAACGAAATCTTTAAATTATAAAGTATTTCTCCATAACTCAAGTTTCACCTTACATACGCTAAGATACTATTTTTTTAAATATGTTGATCTCCATAATTAATGCAAAAAAATATGTGCTTCAAGTCGAGCCTTAATTTAATCCAACTATAATTGAAAAATCCTTCATTTATATATATTTTTGATAACTTGAATATAAACAATATAAATTTTTTTTGTTAAAAAAACTTTCTAGGGGGGTTAGTTCAATGTTAACTTGATGCTATACCATGTGATCTAAAAAAATAATTATTTAGTTTTATGATATTTTTAAATAACTTTTTAAAAAAATATAAAATTATCATTCAAAAAAAAAATCTAGATGGTATGACATATAAATAACATAACATAATATCAAAATAACATCGAACCAAACGCCCTATTAAAATATTTTTTTTAAAAATTTATTATAAATTTTTTTATTAATAGATAAAAAATAAAATATAATTTTTTTTAAAATTTTCATTAAACGTCTCAAAAAAAAATTGCCGTCAATTTTCAGGTGAAGCTTTTAGGGAGTGATGTGGGACCCACGCAAAGTAGAGATTCTCTTCAGTTGGTTCAGCTCATCGTGAAGAATTTTTTTTAATATTTAATGCGAGGATCAATATAGTATTAATTTAAAAAATAATAATAATAATAATAAATAAATTTTTAAAAATTATTTTACATAAATTTTAATATAAAAATATTATTTTATTTTATATATTTAATAATTTTTAATAAAAATATTAATTTTATTTTACATTCTAAATCAAAATACTTGATTTGAATATTTTGATCTAAAATATAAAATAAAATTAATATTTTTATTAAAAATTATTGAACATGTGAAATAAAATAATATTTTTTTATATTAAAATTTACATAAAATAATAAAAAAATTATTCATTATTATTATTATTATTATTATTATTTTAAATTAGTAATATTTTAGTTCTTATTTTAATCCTCGCCAAATAGAGCTAATAGATTCGGTGAAGATTTTTTCCGCTCGTCCTTTCACGTAGATTTTTTTTCTGTGATGCTTTATTAGTATATGCGCAGCAAAGATGGTTCAAAACACACTGTTGGTTCCAACAGAGGCATGCCACATCAGCAGGTGGGGTCCACCCTCATCCTATGTTGCATGCCCCTATGGGTCATGCAAGAATTTCTATTAAATTGAATATGTATAACAGAAATTAAAATCATATAGACACCTTTGATACATTTTACTCACGTTGTATAATTATTTTATCCAACAACAGAAGATGCTTTACACAATAAACGATAAAAACAAAACACAAAAAAGATTAAAAAGAACACATAAGAATAAGAAAAAATACTCTAATATTTACATGCAGTTTAACACAAGGACCAAAATCAGAACTAAAATAATAATAATTTAAAAAACAATAATAATAAATAAATTTTTATTACATTCTACACAAATTCTAATATAAAAAAATTATTTTATTTAATATACTCAATTATTTTCAATAAAATTATCAACTTTATTTTACATCCTAAACTAAAATATTCAAATTACATAATTTAATCTAGTATGCGAAATAAAATTGATAATTTTATTGAAAATAATTAAATATATGAAATAAAATAATATTTTTTATATTAAAATTTATGTAGAATGTAATAAAAATTATTTATTATTATTACTATTATTTTTAAACTAGTACTATTTTGGTCCTTGCAACAAATAAGGCCATAAATTAAGATGATCAAAAAATTCTATAAGATGAAAAGAAACATTAGAGGTGATTATAAGAGTAGATTACAAGAAATCAACATATTCATTAGCGTGTGCCGTATTGTGAATGTTCTATTCTAGTGTGATTTATATCAACTTTCAAAAAAATTTAAAGATTACTTTTCGTCTTTGACAAGTACTTTGTAACTTTTCGTCTCCAATTTCAAATGAACCATTGACGTTATTGACGATAAGTATAAAGTTAAAGCAGACTTTTTAATTAGTAATTGTCGAAATTCAGTCGAAAAATTGATGCATCTCACTCTAATAAGACTTCGAAGAATTTCAATGCTATTGTTTGTTGCTTTAGATGATCCATCATAAAAAGGATCCAGGGACTTGATCTTTTCCAATTCAAGGTTTTTCATATGCAACCCAGAGCTACAAATTCTACTAATGCTTTCACTTTGATATCAAAGTCTTGCATAGAGTCGACACTGAATTCAATCAACTCAAGTGACTACTTAGATCCATGACAACTTCGATTGTGTGAGTCAGAAATAATAGTGAAGTTTCCCTGCAATAATCACGGAGTACAAAAAAAAGCTTCTCGATGATTAGATAATGCATTTTTGGTTTTCGAAGAGAACACGAATCATCTACTATATCTGTTTCTTAATGTATTATTCATCTTTGATTGGGACTGTCTTGATTGAATAGTAAGAGCTCCGAAGTAAAGAAAGAGATCTTTACTTGCAACAAGGCACTGAGAATTTAGCCGGTTCAATCGATTTTCAACTTGTCCGGAAGAAGCTTGAACAATGGAAAACATTCATCTCCTATCTTCAAGATGAATTTACTTAATCCAGCAGCCTTGCATGTAAGTTTCTTGATTTCACCAACAGCCTTTGGTGAAGGCATGTTGAGTTGCCTTTATCTTTAGATTTGCTTTTTGTTGCAAATAGAGAGACCAGGTAGCCCCATAATTTTTTCAATAAAGTTCCAAACATACACTTAGATGATTTAAGCCTCATTTGATACCATCTCAAAGTCCAAAAAGTTTCTTTGATATCTGCAATATGTTTTTGAAAGTTCAGGCTCTTGACTAAGATGCCATTGATATAAGTTTCGAGATTCCTTTTTGATATTTGAATACTTGTCTTCATCCGTTGGTATATTTACCTCGCACTCTTTAAGCCTAGGAGCGTCATCTCAGGGTATAAATTCCTATAGTTAGTGTTAACTGTGGTTTATTCTTCATCTTTGTCGATTGTTCTTATCTGATGATTGCCAAAAAAAAAGCATTCAAGAAGTATATTATTGTAAATTCAGCAGTTGAATCAACTAACTAGTTGACCCGAGGGAGAGGATATTAATGTTTCGAGTAATCTTTATTAAGATCGATGAAATTTACTCACATTTGCCACTAATATTGCTCTTCTTGACACATATAATATTAACTAGCCAGTCTAGGTAATGGACTTCCAAAATAAATCGATCCAACCTCAACTAGTTTTCTGACCTCCTTCTTGATGGCTTGTTGACAACCAAAGTTCTGCTTCTTTTGTCAAGAAGACTCGAGTACCTAATGGATTGATTAGCATGTGTTCTATGACTCTCCTATCAAGACGAGGTGTATGTTGAGGTTTCTACGCGAATACACCAATTTAATAGGAAAAGTTGGCTGCAACAAGTCCATTTCAATTTCATTATGGCAATATATCGTTGCGAACATCAAGCCGATCCATGTGCATATATATACAAAGATGTTTCGGATGACCCAAGCTAGGTGTCAATCCCCATTGATGGAGACTGCCTTTTGGAGTCGAAAACTTAAAGCAAAGATGAAGCGTTGAGACAACCAAATGGAAGGCGTTGTTGATAATGTGTCTTCCTAAATTAATGGCATGGCATGATGAACAATGGTTAGGTTGAACTTAAACCTAATGCCAAACCCTTCACTTCATTAACCTATTTTGGCTGGATTAAGTAGAAAGGAAGCATAGGGAATCCAACCAAGCCTTCACTAATTCTTCATCTGAATATATCCTTTCCCTCCTCTTCAGCACCAAGAAAGTATATAACATGATCCCATGTAAGCAATATCTATGCTATGCCACAATATATACATAATCCCACAGCAGATATCTCCAAAATTAGTGAATTGTGATTACCTCTATGTAAAAATGGCTCCTCTCCCTCCAGGTGCAAAAGAGCAAGCACACGATCACCTCAACAAGGAGCTCCGCGACGTGATTTCCATCCTGACTGGACTTGGGAGGGCCCACCACGGCGGCGCCGATGATCCGATGGGGATCATTACGCTCACCGGAGCTAACAAAGGTGCGGCGATGAAGATGGAAGGACCGGAAGCCGCCGGAGAGGTCGCCGGCCACCGGAGCATCGGGGAAGGCGTGGAGGCGTTTGTTAACAGCAACTTCCAGACGGTAAATAACTCCATTGTAATCGGCGGGAGCTGCGGCGCGGAGGACCCGGGCGTGCAGGTTGTGTTCCAGGAGGAAGAGGAGGGCGAAAGGGAAGAGCACCATGAGAAGAAGAAAGATAAGAAAAAGAAGAAAGGGAGATCAGAGGAGGAAGGGCGCCATGGAGAGAGCGGAGGTGAGGGCGGCGCGGGTGAAGGTGGCGAGTAGCCAATCTACAGATTAGGGCAGAGGTTTGCCGGCCGCTCTTGATAAACGCTATCATCTTTAACACGACAATTATTCTAAATATTCTTTTTTTTATATCAATTATTCTAAATATTCAGAAGGTTCTTAGAACATAATATTCATATCAGTATTTATTTTATACACGATATAAGTTATATTGTTTTTTTAGTAATAATTACCTACATATTACACCATTTTATTTTATTTATGTATTACTCATTTATTCTTAATTAATTACGCTATGCACACTCAAAATATTATAAAATCTTACATACACACATTTTTACTTGTTTTTATTATAATTTTCCAATGACCTAACTATAATTAGGTTACAAAAAATCTGAACCGTTCATCATATTATTTTAAGGATATTTAAATATATTTTAAGTGAAAATCTTAAAACTTTGATGTTTAGGTAGTGGCAAGGGAAGGAGACATCCGAGAAGTGAATTGATTTTAGGACAGATCAGCGCTTTAGTGTGACATTGAGGAAGAAAAAAAAAATATACTATTAAAGGTAGAAATGTAATTTTAATAATTTATTAACAAAATATTTTTTTTTTCAAATAGATTTTGACTGAATTTTAATTTAAGTGTGGGTATATAAAATTTTATAATATTTTGAGTGTGCATAATGTAATTAACTAAAAATGTATAAGTAACACGTAAATAAAGTAAAATGATGTGGCATGTAGATAATTATTCCTTTTTTTTAATAATAAGTTATATTGTTAATCCTATTTGGTTCTAAGGTGACATAATACCCTTAGAACCAAATTGCAACTAATTCAATTGTTTCTGTATAAAAAAAACTAATTTAATTGTTAATACATATTTGCAATAAAACTCTCAGAACCTGAATGTAATTTACTCTCTAATTTATAATAGAACTTATTGTTCTAAAATAAAAATTACATCTCTTTTTAGTTTTATCAAAGTAATTTTTATTATGTCATAAATAACACAACTTTAATTTAGTTCAATAAAATGTAGTTCTTTAAATATTTATTGTGACAGCCGGAAAGACAAACAAATTTAAATAAATTTAGATGAAAAATGTACTATATGTAAATTTTAAAATATTTGAATAAAATAACATAATTTTGACTGCATTTTATCTCTCCATGTAAAAAAAAAAAGAGAATTTACATACAGAACACTGAATTCATCACAAATTACGCATTTCACCATTTTTAGTAAATATTACACATATCACACTCTGCTTATGGGTTTTACATTTCTATTATAACAATAGAAATATAAAAAAAATGTGATATTATAATATTTACTAAAAGATTGTGAAATGCATAATTTGTGAGGAATTCAGTGTTACGTATATAAATCCCCAAAAAAACAGAAATTACTATGGAAACATAAGAAAACAAAAGAGAGGATGATTAACAAAAACACCATCCATAAAATCATCTGCAAGTAATGAAAAAAAACCCATTAATCATGTTGATGGTGATAGTGCAACTGCTAAAAGTCCTTTACATGATTAAATTGGTTAAAAAAGTAAAGATGTTCGGTTGGAAATCTCAATCACAGATACATTCGAAGTCGTATCAGAATCTCAAAACTGCCTAAAACTCTCACCAATTCCCCTTTGGGAGGCTGTAAAAAATTGTAAAGCTCACGCATCATATTAGGCCATAATACCCAGTTTATTACATTCAACCACACTCCCAGCAGGGCCAGCACAGCCCTACGTCTGTTTAGGAGGCTTTGCGAGAGAGAAGCCATTTCCACTAGTATCTTTACCAGAAATTGACCCTCTTGGAACGGAACGGGCCCAATTATGACCCGTCTCAGTACCTTCGGTTTTGGGAAGACTTTGGGTCTCGATTTCCTTGAATCTTCCATCGTCGTGGCGGTCTCCTGTGCCGTGACTACTAGAGCCGCCAGAATTGAGGTTTCTGTATATGGAGAGAGCCTGAGCTATCATGGATGAAGGGCTGCTTGCAGATGTAGGTAATAGCAATGTTGTTCCCTGATAACAAAGTACAAAAGAAGAATGCTTGATGTAATTAAAGAAGAAGTTGATCTTTGAAGAATGGAGAGAGGGGATGCTTTATTGTTAATTCACCTCCTTCGCGATTGCGGAGAACGCTTTAATGTATTGCTCAGCAATGCGTAGGCTTGCAGCCTGTGAAATCAAAATGGGGATTTGGAAAGAAAGAAATAAATAGTGCTGAGTGAAATAAATAAATCTTGAAGATGAGACCAAGGAAATCGAAAAGAAAAATCATACCTCAGCCCCTCCATCACCTTTAATCGCCCCTGACAATACCCTCAGTCCTTCTGCAGTAGCTTGAGATCTAGCAAGTATAGCTTCAGCTTCACCTGGAAAGTATTTTTAATTGGAATAAAAGTATTTTTTTCTAAAATGAAGTTAGGGGGCGTTTGGTTCAGTGTTATCTCAATGTTATGTTATGTTATCTTTAAAAAGTAATTGTTTGGTTTAATGACATCTTTAAATAATATTATAATTAATTACAAAAATGCCATTACATGCTGACATCTATATGTCACCTCAAATCAGGCGACATCTCAAGATAACACCATTAATTTGTCATTATAATGTTAATAACTTCCAACTAAATAAAAATTATTTGGATAGCATTTATATTTTCTAATATCATAACATTGAACCAAACAAATATCCATTGATGAATAACAATGACATTTAGATAACATGACATCTAAATAACATTGACATTGAAATAACACTGAACCAAACGCCCCCTTAGTTTTTTTATTTTAAACTTTATGTAATTTTAAAATAAAGTTAGTTTTAAGGGTAAACTTAGAGAAAGTTGCACTAATTAAGGATAAATTTAGAGAAAGTCGGCTTAGATGGTTTGGACATATAAATCGTAGGCCGATTAAAGCTCCAATTAGAAAAATCTAATTATTAGATCTTGCCTATGTACAAAGAGGAAGAGGAAGACCAAAGAAGACATGATAAGAAACTATAAGAAGTGATTTTAGTTACTTAAACTTAGATAAGAATTTGTTAATTGATAGAGCGCAATGAAAACAAATGATTCATGTAGCCGACCCCACCTAGTGGGATTAAGACTTGGTTGTTGTTGTTGTAGTTGTTAGTTTTAAGGGTAAAATATATTTAGATCCTTGAATTTAATCTATATTATCACTCAAATTTAAGATTTTAAAAATTTAACATTTGGGTCTCTAAATTAGATATAAATATCAATAAAATTTATTTTATATTTTTTTAATATTAAAATTTTATAAAATATCTAAAACTCTTCGCTCTCTCTTTCTGTCTCTCTCTCATCACCGACGGTGGTTGTGAGAGGTCTGTGTGGTCGCTGGCCTTGCAAGACCGCCAGCGTAGAGCGCGCGAGAGAGAGACAGAGGGGAGGTGGGCATTTTAGGTATTTTATAAAATTTTAATATTAAAAACATAAGATTGAAACAAATTGATATTTATATGACTTAGGGGCCTAAGGCTCTGTTTGGTTGGAGGAAAAGAAGATGATTTAAAAATATTTTGTGAAAATTTTTGAAAAATGTGTATGATATGAAATAAAGTGAGTCAGTTATATGAAAAATTGTGTTAGATGCGAAATAAAGTGATTATTTAATGTTAGAGTTTATGTAGGGTGAGATATAAAATATTATTTTATTTTTTTAAAATACAATAAGATCTTTAGTTGAGAAAAATTTTAACCATAACTAAAATTTCCCCCAATCAAACGGGGTCTAAATGTTATTTTAAAATGGTAGACTTGAATGATAATAGACATTAAACTCATGGACCTGAATGTAATTTACCCTACTTTTAATATTAGAATTTATGTAGAGTTTGAAACATTGCTAATTTAATATTAAAATTTGAGTATGATGCAACCTATAAAGCTAATTTTAACCCAAGTTAAGGAAACCTAGGCAAACAAACAGTCATAATCCTAAAACCAATAGTTTTCAACCAAAACCAAACCACCCTGTTCTTATGACAACCCATAAATCCGATTTGCTTAAATTTGACCTTGCATCGTATAGCCCATGACCCAACATTAAATTTTCAACCACAATATTCACGTGTTTAATCTCACTGACAATCAAAGAGTTTTGAGATTGAGACCATATCTCACTAAAAGCCACAATTGTTTTCAATAGAACTCAAAACTTTACTGAAAATTGCATATACAAAATATGTAAGGGTGAGAGCTAGTGTGTAAATACTGTGGCGACTTTGTTCCAGAACAGCTGCAGAGTAGCTAGCGGTGAACAGTATTTCAGCAGCATGTAAAATGATAACTAACAAAATCAGATAAGAGACAGCATACCTTTAGCCCTATTCACCTGATCCATCATTGCAGCTTCTGATTCTAATATGACAGAGCTTTTCTTCCCGTCAGCTATGTTTATATTTGCTTGTCTCTCTCCTGTTCACATCAAAGACACATCAAGTACCGTATTTCATCATGTTGCACAGGATAAATGATCATAAAATTAGTAGAAGGGGCCCCTTTCAAACATCCAAAGGAAAATAACTTAATCATTTTATTCTCAAATACAGCATTCCCTGAAGTTACATGTTAAAAGGAGAACCATTAAAATATTGATGATCAAAGATAAATTATCGAATTGAAAAACCACCTTCAGATTCAAGAACTTGAGCTCGTTTTCTGCGTTCAGCTTCAGCTTGCATCTCCATAGCCGCTTTAACTCCAGGAGGCGGAGATATGTCCCCTGCATTGGCCAAATTATTAAACATTAAACTAACCAGAAGTACAGTAGATGCTGTACATGAAAGTGAAAGTTGTCACCCTTACTAATTTCATATCGCAGGCACTTCAAACCCCAATCAGTAGCAGCCTCATTAATTGATTTCTGTTGGATATATATGATAACTCAGGTAAAGAATAACCAAGGCCCAGTCATGCACACCAATTAATATTCATATTTTATGTAAAAGGTACATTACTCACAGGTCCCTATTATTCGACTAACAACAAAAAGGATAGCATTTTTAAAAATCATTTATTTAGGATCCCATACTTGAACAGTATGAAATTTTAAATATGCCCTCTTATACATAAACTCACCCTCTCCATCTTCATCATTGTATATAATTTTTGAAATTGAGAAAACATAGGCACACTTTGACAAGGCTGACATCCTCTCCTTCCCTCTCTCTTCAGTTTCTCCCTCCCTCCTTCCCTTCCTTTGTCTTCATCATCTTCTTCCTTCTCAATACCTATATCATCTCCTTCTTCAACTCCAGTGACTCGCAGCAGCAGGGGCACATCAACTTGTGGGACTGGGACTGAGCTAGTGGGTGTGGAGGGAAGAGAAAGAGAGTAATTCTAATAGATCATAGATTCAAAGCCCTCAAAAGTCCACTTTATCCAGCATTTTATTTTCCCGATTTAGTTATCCACAAAACTTTATAGTATATTTCAAGAAGTTCATGGAAACAAAATTAGTAACTTATATTTTTTGGACATAAAATGAAGATTGGAGACTAGATTGTTAGAGTTTGGCCTAAATCCTATTCGGTTAGACCCAAAGAGCTTGCGGTGCAACAATTTTGGGAAAAAAAAATAATGTGAAAATTGAGGTATAGATCCATTCTATTTTTGACCTAGTCTTGGATCTAGGGTTTGTTATTCTATATATATTATTTTGTTTTGCTAGGGCGGATTCATTCCGAATACCTTGTAGCTGCCGCTCCTCCTTGTATACATCTTTATTTGATAAAGTGATATCCTTCTCTGCCCCCATAATTTTTTCGGACGATGTGAGTTTTTCGCGTAAATCTATGTGGTCATGTGTTTCTATTTCATGTTTATTGTTTTGCTATATCAGAAAATTAATTATTATATTCAACATAGAGGAACTTAAATAAAGGATTTTAACAAAATTGTAGTTTTCATTAATTAGGAACTTGACAGTAATTTACCCTTGCCTAAAACATCCTTTATAACCAAAAAGGTAACCATAGTGATACCAATTTATTCTATTAAAAAATAAACATACAAGCAAATTTAAGATCATATCAATTAACAGGTGATAACCCAACAAGTTTTCACTTGATATTCCCAAAGTGAACAAAAACAACAAGCAACAACTACCAAGCCTCTATCCCACTAAGTGTGGTCAGCTACATCAATCCCTTATTTCCATTGCACTTTATCAATTAATATTTGCGAAGTGAATAGGAACAATAAAATCAAATAAGGGAATGAGCAAGTATGCATACTTGCTTGAATGTGTGATAATTTAATTGTAGTAATACGCTGTTAGGATTTCATTAAAAAAATGCTATCAGAATTTAATTTACAATCCCACTTCACAGAATAGTAAAACATAACCCTCTTAACTTTTATCAAAAAAAAAAAACTTTACCCTCTAATGCAGCACTGTAAAACAAAACTCAAACATATAAGATATAATAGATTGTTAGCATTTGTATTCACAATCACCTTCTGTAGAATAACAAAATTTTTCCACAAACACTACTTAAGATATTAAATGTTAAGCCAGAACATAAAAGTAAACTATAAGCTCTGAAACTATGTTGCAATAGCAGTAGATAGTACCCAACCTAATCCATGTTGAAGAAACATTATAACAGAGCCAACATAGGAACAAATATACAGATGTTTGAAGAGAAATGACAATATATGACAAACAAAAGAAAAGTAATTCTTTTGCTAGTTAAATAGTTATGAAGCATTAAGTCCTATCAAATTCTCTATTTTTTTGAGCAACGAAATTTAAAGTCCTAGCCAAAATCATCTATTGGGTTGTTAATTTAAAGATCGAAGGCCGGCCAAAACTTAAACAGATTTTAGATCAAAGATAGATCAACACAACTCAAACGAGCTGACTAATGATTTTATAGTTCAAAATTCTAATCGATCCAATCTCGAGCTAGCATAGGATTAAATCGAGCCTACCGAAGATTAGATTGAACTAAAAAATTAAAAACAATGATATACATGTAAAAGTATACAAGTATATTCTTATAAAAAAAGAGTATACATGTATAACTAATTGGCTTTTTGCTATATTATTTTCAAGCCATAGCCTAGTGGATGACTAACTTAAAATTTACTCCTATAAGCCATGTCCAAACCTCACTACTTGTAGATCAATTTCTTTGTTTTGTTTTTATTTCTAGCTATTAAATCAAGATGAATAGTCAAAATTTAAAATAATTGAATAAACAAATGTGTATACTTAAGGTTTTCACTGAAAGAATAAAAACTAATTGAAAGTTAGCTCGACTATAGCTTGGATCGAGTTTGAATTGACAACCAACAAGCTAGGCCTAGCTTGAATTGAACGCCCCCATCCAAAGCTTGGATCAAATCGAAATCGAATTAAAAACTTCCTGTATAATCTTAAGTCAAGGCTAGATTGTCTTGAGATTTAACAACCCTACAAATCTATACAAGCATACATGGTTAGTTCAAGAAATTTACCAAAAGAAAAACTACAATTCGTGAAACTTTTTGCAAACATCCCAATAAAAGAATAATCTGTTGTGCCAATTACTAAATTCAATTTAGAGTTCTTCCTTCTTCTGGATTAGCAAGTCCATCAAGCTGCAGCCATAGCATAACGATTGTCAACAAAAATTGGACAGCATGATATAAGTCAACCTATGTGCCAACTCAATCGGACAATACCGAACTTATTTGAGGTATACAAAATAAATATCTAAGGTGTACTCTGATCCATAGAGAAGATCCATAGCCCATTAAAAGTAAAACATGGCCCATAGATTTTTCTAAGCATGACAGCTCAAGTCCAACCTGAAGACTTTATCTTTACTTAGAACGATGGGATGAAAAATAGGAAAATGTAAAAATGATAGTACTGGAGCAGAGAAGAGAGGAAAGCAAATCAGAAGGGATTGAAGGGCATTAACAGCAATGGAGCCAACATCAAACATGGCTAGGTTGGTGGTGGGTTCAGCAAACTATGCACCATGTGAAGCAGGAAATTAAAAATACAAGCAAGATTATTTAAGGGATACTTTGATATGAGAATACATTAAAACTGTAGACAAACATAAAGTGGAACATAAAGAAAAATAGAAATAAATGTGTGTCCAGGGATATAAACATTGATGTCAGTAAGTTTACATACAGGAACATATACGTATGTATTAAAATCAACATAAACACAGCCATCCATCTGTGTCCATCTATGCTATAGTTACGCATTCAAACATTTAAAATGTTAGAGACACATGGTTAAATCTTCCGTACATAAGTTTTATGTAAATATTTTAACATAACAGAAGCAAAACAATAAAAGATATGGGAGGGAATTACCAGGGACAAACAGCTCTATCTTGAAAATTCAGATTCCAGAAGTTTTGTTTACTGAATAACAGCTTTTTAAGGATCCGGCAAAAGATCCCTTAAGAAAAATAGTAAGAGAGAAAAAGGTCTAACTACACCATCATATTATTTGATTGTAAGCAGATAACCTTCAAATCCAATATTTAAAACAAAGTTCAAGCCAAACATCAATCCAATTTACAGAAGTGAGATAGTAACTTTGAAATTAACCAAAAACAATTGTAATTCATCAAAACAAAAATCAAATTATTATAACTAATTCCAAAGATTAAACTACACAAATACCAAAAATTCAAAATAATTAAAAGGAGAATTACATATACAACACTATATTTAGTAACAACAACAACAACAACAACCAAGCCTTAATCCCACTAGGTGGGGTCGGCTACATGAATCCTTTGTTTCCATTGAGCTCTATCAGTTAACAACACTATATTTAGTAAATATTACAAATTTTATGACCAATTTTTAAAAATTACAAAATTTGTGAAGAGCTTTAATTACAAATTACACTTTACACACCATGATCACTTTTCATAAGCATTTTTGGTTAGAATAGAGAATTCTGTTTATATACTTTGGTCAGTCTTTGACATAAGAGATGAAGTAGATTGGTATCAAATAGGATCATCCACTTTAGCTTTTTCTGGCTTTTAGATCACCTTCAACTCAAATCAACAACTAGATATCATGTTTTGAATGATCAGATTTTCAATTCATTTAAATCAACAGTTGTAATTGAAGCTCCAAACATTGGTAAGATACTGTGACAGGAGCAAACAAAATGTGTAAAGTGTAATTTGTAATTGAAGCTCTTCATAAGTTTTGTAATTTTTGAGAAATGTGAGTAAAATCTATAATATTTACTAAATATAGTGTTGTACACATAATCGCCCTATAATTAAAATAGCCAAAAAAGATGAAGGACAAAACCCTGAGCAACAAGTGTCCTTTGATATGATGTGCAGAGTAAATCAATGGATCTCCCAAAATTCCTTGATCAAGTATAGAACAATTTTGACAGATAGAATTTTCTAAATAGTTCTAACTTTTATGGAAAGAAAGTGTCACATGCTGCCATTTTTAAGTTCCTAAAACACATTTAGATGTAACTATTCCTGCATTCCAACACATAAATGACAAATCTAAATATTTCATAGGTTTTCAAAGCCACATTAGTAGCATCCCCATCATTATGAGAGATGCAAGGCCATTTAGTAACTTTTCCAATATATAGATCTTTATGGAAATGAAGGACATGACTACACAACTGTTTGCTCTAATTGTTCCTGAAACAAGAATCTTCCTATTGAAATTTCGCATACTTACCTTTCCCAGACATAACGTCCATTATTCTTCTTGTAGTCACCAAAAAGCCATTTATAACAACTCTGTTAGGTAGGAAATACCAGAGGCCTCAAGTTGTCCCCCAAATACAAGCAAATGGACACCATTTAATACAAATTCCAATCTAATCTAGTGGGTTAGTTTCATCACTTCATATTAAGTGTCATAACGTATTCATGGCTATCAATATGAGATGATTCTTCTTGTGCACTCCCACCTAGCTCTAAGATTATAGGTCAATGTCCAAACAAGCTATCCACTTCAGATAAAAGTTCAAGAAAAACAAAGAGCATGGATGTGACATAATAATGTCCATGGATTCTAAACTACTATGTATCGACATTGAAGACAAAAGGGATCTGGAACCCTGTTTCGAGAGGCTTTTTGTTGTCTCCAATGATCAGAAAGGTCCGCAACATAAACAGTTTCTAAAACCGATACCAGATAAAAAACCAGTTATAATAAGTACAAAAAGCATTTCGATTAACTGGAAGCGGACAGAAACGAAACATACCACTATGTTCTCATTCAAAGTGTCCCGCTCTTCAAATGTCTTATCAAGGGTGATCTTCCCAAGTTCACTCCTCATAGTTGTTTGAGCCAACTGGATCACGGCAAAGATCGGGTTCTCAACCCCATAAGAAGCAAGAAATGGATCGACAATCTAGAAGAAACAAGCAGCACAGCTCGAATCAAGCAATCCACATGTAAATTAGCTCAAGAAACTATCCCGGTGAAAACTAGAGCTAATACCTTAACGTACAGAACCCCATCAATAAGTATGCTGACATTGTCCTTGGTGATGGCAGACTGGTCCGGGATAGGGATGGCCTCCTCCTTGAGGGAGTGAACATATGCGATCCTGTCGACCAAGGGAACGAGGAGGTGAATCCCAGAGGAAAGGGTTTTAAGGTACTTCCCGAAACGCTCAACAACAAAAGCCTTCTTCTCGGGGACAATGCGAATTCCCCAGTTGGTGGGCGTCACCGGCTGCTCGTAGCTGGGAAACTAGCATATTAGGTTAGCAGAGAAAGAGAATATGAACTAAGCTGCTTGGAAGAGATTATACCGGGAGGATGGAAAGTCGTCGCGAGGGCGGCCGGAGCGGTAGTGGCGGACTTGGACTACAGCAGAGGGATTGGCAGCGACGGGGATTTCACGGAGGAGAGAGGCTGCAGCGAGGCGTGCGAAGGAGGAGCCTAGAGCGAGATCGGACGGCCTCGGCTTCCACAAAGCCATTTCGAGCGGAAATCGCGTTATCGTCCAACCGCTTCCTCGCCCGAAGAAAACCCTCACTAAAAACCTCTTCAGGATCGATTAGAGTACCGCGTAAATTACGTTCGAGTTCTAGATTATTAATTGTATTTAACATTAGTTCATTTTCTAAAATAATTTTAATAAGCATTTAATTCAATATTATTTTAATATTATATTGTATAATTTAAAAAAAATTATCTATATATACTATTAAATTAAATAATTATTTTTTAAGTAATTATGAAATTATAATAATCAATTTAATAACTCAAAATCATAAAAAATCACATTTATATTACGATACTTAAAAAAAAATTGGATTGACTTGTGAAAAAGATAACTTACCATCATTATTTACATTTATTATATTATATTTTCAAATCTCTTAACAGCGGCTATAAATAATATCAAACATAATGTATTGATGATCTTATACTCAAAAAGTATATTGCATCTTCAAGCTGAGATCTATTAACGCCAAGATATTTTCCTTTTGGGGTTTATCATGTAAATCATTTATTTGTTTTCTTCTCAGTTTTTTGTTTTTGACTCGTTTGTCAATTTATCGTTAATGATAAAATCAAAGATAGGAAATTTGGAATGTCTCCTTGTGCTCTTAGGAGTAAGCTGATAAAATAAATTTATAATAATCTTTAAAGAAAGTTCTTCGAGTAATTGAATTTTTTGTGCTTTTTAAATGGATATTTCTGGAAGGAACCTGTGTGCTACATCAAGACTTTTTATATTATCTCAATTAATTACTTAGTATGATGGTAAATTTTTTTTATACAGATCCTTTCCTCAAAGTATCTTTCCTTCGCGACGATAGCATTAAAACATGCATGATAATATCCTTTATCTTGGATTTCATTGTTTTATCTAGACTTTATATCTAGCATCCATTTTGTTTAGAATATATCCCCATTGTCCTTGTTTAGGTTAGTACATTTATTTATTTTTTGAGTCTTCTTCTTATCAAAATGCACCTCCATAGAAAGCAATTAATTTGTAGCTTAAGTTTGCCAAATTTCTATTCTTCTCTTGAAATCATAGTCAGTAATATTTATATTGTCTTAGTTCACCAATTAAGTCATCCCTTGACAAAATATTGTTATTGGGATCTCCTATCGAAGATTCAATCTCGACCATATAAGTAAAAGTGTCTCAATATTACTTAACAATTGTCAAACATATTGATGAGTAACAGTAAGGCAAAGTTGGTATTAGCAACTGAAGACCACCATCTCACCTTTTGAATTCATTCGAGAGATTAAGGCTTTGATGTGGAGTTATTCATAATTCTAGTTACTGGATAAGTTTCATTGAGATCAAGTTCAGAAAAAAAAAATGAATAGAGCTATCCATGATGCCATCACCAAGCCTTTGTTTGACTTGTATCCATAAAGCAAAGTTTCCTCATATTTGATCTTGTTGGAAGATGATCCTGCCTTTACTTTCTTTGGTATTGCCATTAAAAATTGTGTTAGGTATGGTTCCACTTTGAGCATGGCTAAGTCAGGCATCAAACTATGGTGACTCGTCTTTCTTCAACCTTCTTCCAAACTTCATTAAATATAATTTTTTATAAATGTATTATCACTTGTTTGTGTGATCAGTTAGCTCACAATGACATAATACGGTTACCTTTCGAGTCACCCTTTAAGACGTTTTAATTTCTTTCTTATCAGATGAGGATAGGTTTCCAAATTTATTTGCAGATACATCTCTTTTCTCTTTCTATGGTTGGGTTAAGTGCTCTAGACTTGCTGGAGTTTCGAATGGCGAAGATGTGAAAGCTACTTGCATACATGCCTCCAAGCTTAATGTGAACTTTATTGGAGTGGACTTGTCTATGAATGTGGCACCAAAAGTAGTAACTTGGCATTGAACCTCTGTCGTATGCTTTTGGGTTGATTACATTTTTTTTTTAAATTATACTATTTGCTTTACCTTTCTTCCTAGCAGCCTATCAGATAAATCTTTTATCGAATTAGTTGGTTGAAATAATACTAGGAGATCTACATCTCTTACATTCGGCATGGCTGGTTAATTTTAGTTTAGCAAAAGTTATCTTTTTATGCGCATCAATATCATAAGACCAAAGTACATATCCAGCTAGTTTGTTTATCTTCTTGGCATCGATAATTACATCATAGGATTCAAGTTCATTTTAGCCTTGATTTTAAAGATTCTTGGCTAATCTCTAAGAAATAAAGAAAGTTTGTCCTCCTCCCATCTTCCAATTTCTCCCCTATGTATAGATGGTAACGATCTTGGCTAGTCATTTGTATTGAAGTAAGGTGACTTGAATGGCTAAGTTGGTTGAATCCATTTCTAAGATATTTTTTTTATTCTTTTTGTCTTAATGTAGTTTCTTTTAAGAAAATAAATTTTTTTTATGACTTTATTGGTACTTTTCAAGAAGACTAAAATAGAGAGATTTACCATTGATATCATCTTGATCTATGTTAGTGAATTAGAAAGTATCGAAGTCTCCTTTCGTTGGTCTTATATAATTAGCCCAAATCTTTCACTTCTTGTTTTTAGAGTTGATTCAAATAAATCTATTCAAAATGTCACTATGAGTGCTTGTGATAGTTTTTTTATTTGTAGGAAATTTGGTAGATGTGCCGAAGCTAATGACGAGCTCAGAAGTTAGAAAAATTGAATCGGATTAAGAATTGAGCTAGCGTTAAATTTATGGTCGAGCCGATTGAACCTGTTGTTGAACTGATAATTTACTATTGATTTAAAAATATTAGAAGGAAAAAACTATATCATCTTACAATAGGATAAAATATTTACAATAATAAATTTTTTTATTCATTCTGATTATAAAATTGTGTTACAATTATGAAATATCTATTAACAAGATAGAAATAGATTGACTCATCACTTTGACTAGTTTGACTAAAAGAATATTTCATTAATTATTTTTCTTTTTTAATCTTTAAACAATCATATAAAATAGCGATTTTTGATAATTTTATTTAACTCAATTAAAGTTAATTATTATGTCATTTATAAAAGTATAGTATTTAAAAATATTAATTTTTTAATATTATATATGTAATTTATAATTTTTGAATGTAATTAAACAAATTTATTGTACGTACTAGTAAAAAAATAAAAAAAGAAGAGCCAATGTGAAAAAGCCCTTAGATTGAGACCTGGATGTAATTTGACCTATATAACGGGTTTCCCGGCTTCTGAATTTCCAAACCCGTGCCCAGAAAAGTGCTCTCTCTTCTCGGGAGCTAATCGGCAGAAGCTGATGGACGGCGCCGAAGGATGGCCGCCGGAGCCTGGAGAAGGCGCCGGTGGACAAGGAGAATCGTCCAGAAGCAACAGCTCAGGAAGCCCATCTTCAAGCAGCCAATCTAAGAAGGCAAGCAAATCAGCTCCATTCGCCCATTTCCCTTTTCGGCTTTTCGTTTCTTGAGGACGCGAATATCTTGAATTAATACTCATTCTTGTGAGCCAGTTGATATGGTATCTGTAGTCTGTAGATGAATATCAGTAAGTTTTCTATTTTCTTCCGTGAGGATTCCGATTCTTTTACAAGTTCCAATGGTTTTCCTTCATGTTCTCCAGAAGGGGAAAGAGAAAGTAGGTTTCGAAGAGGGTGATGTTAGCGAAGAGGTTGACGATGATGAGGTTAGCGGACTAATCACTGCTCTTCTTCCATTGAACCATTCCTTGCCTCGTTTTTGAGATCCTATGTCAACAATTGGATCGTTCATTGCGTTATACACGTAGTATAATCTTATGCCTTCAAACACGATGTATATTTCTTATTCGTTGCTTTTTGTCTACATTTGATTATTTTTGACGTCATTCTAAACCTGGATTGGAAGGTCTGCGCTATGTCTAGATATAAAATTTAGTTCATTCGATTGTTTAGGTGTCTAACGATGTTTCAAATTCAATATATACCTCTTTTCGTCTAATTTGGTACAGATTTCAGTCTATGTCAAAGTAGTTAATGTGAGGATTAGCTACATTTTCACGTGATTAACTAACACTAATTTACCCGCTGTTCTGTCATTGTTTTTATTTTGTTCATGAAACCTTTCGACATTCTTTTTTGTGATTCAGATTTACACAAAGCTTGTTTATTTTCTGATGTACTTAGTTGTTAAGTAGGGTTGAATTTCTGTCTGTTAATAGTCTCTAGCTGAGGTTCCTGTCCAAGTTGCATTAAAAGTGATGGATACTGAGGAGGATGTGAATGCTTTTGCACTTATTGGTGATGAGGTCAGATGTTCCTCTTTCAACTTGTTTAAAAGCCTATCATTATATTTTTATTTCTGGATACTTGTTTATTGTCATGACAGTAGTTTTTTACTGTTGTATTTCTGAGCAGATTCTCTTTTTTTTTGCACTTGAATACCAAGTAGTTAATGACCTTTTTTAATTGGAATTAATAACCTATTACATCTTCCAGTGTACTGTAATGGATTACTCTCTTTTCATGTTTTCCTTTTTCTCTGATAGCTTATTCCCAAAAGCATTTTTGGTACTCCTGAAGAATTAGTTACTTCTGTTACACTTGAATATATCCACAGTATGACAATGCAGTTAATAAGTCAGTTACATCTTCCTATATAGAGTTTAAGTGCATGGTGAATAGCTCTGTGTTCATGTTTTCCTAACTCTGTTTAGATTACTTTCAAACCATGAAAGTGCAATTATTCCAGAAGTATTGTTCTTGCTTTTTGGTTGAAATATTCAAAAACATAAAATGCAAGGCGTAGTTCGCATTTCCGGCATTCGGTCACGAGGTAATTTAATGTACCATAACATAAGAGTGATTTTCCTATCGCAATCTATGGGTTTTGATCGTTAATCAGAATCGTTAAGGGTATGCATACAATAATCCACTTTTACATTCTTTTTAAATGCATAGAATGGGTCTTGACTTTTTTTCATCTTTGATATGGGTAAGGAACTAAGGACATACATAGCTGTTCCCAGTGAAATTTGGAAGCTTAGAAAGGATATCATATGCCACATGTTGGATTCTTTATGTGAATAACACAATGAGTTCTCTCTCTCTCCTTCTTTTTTTTCTTCCCTCTGGCCTCTCCCTAAATAACCAATATCATATGCAATAGCCCTATCTCACTACTTGGAGTTGGTTCTATTAATTCTGTTTTTGCAAGTTGTTCGTGTCAATGCAACTCATATTTTTTGATTATGGCTATTCTTTTTTTTGTAACAAATCATATCCAAGTAATACATGGCCTACACTTTTTCCTTTATATTTTCTTTATTCTCATCTTTTTCAACATTATCATATTTCCATGTCAAAGACTTTCTCCAATCTAATCATATTTTTTGTGTTCTTTGTTGTCTTAGCACCTATCCATCTCAATCAACGCTGTCATGTTCATAGACCTATTTTTTTGTTAGTAGCTTTTTTATTGTTCAACATTCAATTGCATATAAAGATGAATTAATTTATATTTTAGTTTTCGTTAAGCTCCACTATAGTTCTTTATTGCATGATACTCTAGAGAGATTTTTATCTTGAGCCACACAATTTAATTTGTTAGAGACGATATTTATATCATCAGCTTTTAACAAAAGAAATCAAATTCCTGACATCATCAAATGATGGTTTACTTTTTCATTATTATCAGATGATGGTTTACTTGTTTTTCATTATTATTGATCCAATAATATGCTCCATTAAAATTCCAGAATCATGTATTCAGTTTTTGTCCTAGCGATTCTAGGCCCATTGTTTTTTGATGCTAATCTTTCATTTGAGCCTAATGAGTATCACCTATTAAAATAGAACATCTATAATGACATAAACCAATTTATTTTATTAAAGTATGGGTAAGCACATGTAAAATTAATAATAATATTTTTATTTTTTATTGTGTGGATAGGACCGACTGTCTCAACATTTCTCTAATAAGAAGTATCAAAGGTATTAAATAAATATGAGGTAAGCATTGAATTTTTAAAAAATAAAAATTGATACGTTACATGACGTATCAGATACATATCAATGAAGTATCAGTATCTGATATAGATATGACATACATGTATTAAGCTTTACAAAGTATCGATGCTTAATAGTTATATATATATATAGCTAGTAATTAAAACTTATTGTTGCTGTATCATATTTATTCTCCACAACTCTGATATGAGTTCCATACATGACTATAAGTTCTTTTGAAGACTATAAAAATCACATAAAACTTTTTTCTTTTGGCCTTTCTATGTTTTCATTAATTATCTTACTAGATGAATAGTCTGTCATTAATCTTTAAGCATACATCTATATTTGTTCACAAATACTAATGTGATTTTCCACTTCATTTATTATATCAATCTCTTTTGGAATTTTTTTTATAATCATAACATATACTTTTATTTACCTGTAATTGCTGCAATTTTGAATGTTTGTTTTCTTCTTAACTATTATTATTGCATTGCTTGTTCTCTAATTAGTTCACATCCTTTATCATTTCATTGTAATTGAAAATGATAAGTAAAAATATCATTTCATTTGTTCATAATTCTCAAGTTTTTGCTGTTATTTTTTATCATCAGAAGAACTTAGTTCTATGCATCTTCTTAAGAGATAACCCTACTTTATTTTTCTAAATCAATTCATAACACACAGTACTATATTTGCCTTTCTAAAAGAAATATCTATTTGAAAACAAAAATCATGCGTTCTTTAAATAATATTTTCATCATTATTTGCATTTTCTATATGTAATAAAAATTGGGTAAATTACTCGCAGAATCATTTCACATTGGTGCATGTTCCTTTTTTTTAATTGTTTTTACTTAAATCCTTCAACTAAGTTACATTTTCATGTTGTTCCTTGGATAGTTTTTTGTTGACTTGTAAAATACCATTTTACACTCTCTTTATTAAAGCAAGTCTCTTTTCCATGGGGAAAACAAGATTGTAATATCTCATGTCTTGGATATAGAGGTATTGCCTGTTTTCACTTTAAGGAACTACATGACTTGATTTCCCAGAAGGTCACCTATTTGAGGATTATTCCAGCTCTGGCTCACTTAACTGCTAAGTTCTCATTATTCTTATAATTTTTTTCTTAAAAGGTACCTCTACATGTTAGGATCACATTATTTACTTATATAATAATATTTAATAGATATAATAATTATGTTTATGAATTAACTTGTTAAAATCTAATAAAATCTCATATATTAATTCTTCTTTGATCAAAACATAATTAAAAATATATTTTTCCTACAATCTAAAAGTGTAAAAATCATGTTCCGTATTTCATTTTACTTCACTCCAACCCTTAACCTTTCTCCTGGAGTTTGGAACCAGCAACATTGGTTTGTCTTTTCTTAAGATACTTGTTTAAATATTGCATTAGTTATCATAACAGATTAGCATAATTGAGCACTACAAATATGTCAACCTGCCAGGTTGCTAAAGAATTGAGCTTCTTAGCTTGTTTATAAGCAAGTTCATGCTTTAGGAACGTGGAGGATTATTCTTTTTGTATTTCTGTTTTAAACTTTGCTCATGAAGTTTTTACATTTTGCAACTTTGGATGCCTTATAAAATCATAAAAGACTTTACTTGCGTATCAGGTCTCTCTTGAAGACTATGCCAAAGAGCTTGAGATCATAAGTCCTGTCATGATGAACAAAATCATGGTTCTCTGAAATTATCTGCCATTTGTTTTCAAACTCTCTCATCAGTTCAAGAAATAATAATATCTCTCCTCCTGAAAATGTGACAAATGACAGTTTAGTGGTTTTCTCAGTAAGTTGTATGACTTGCAGCTTCTTTCTGAACAATATTACGCTGCCAGAAAAGTTCTGAACGATGGAAATTCCTTTTTCCGAGGCTTTCTATTTGCCTACCTGGTAGTTTTCCTGTGATGTAATTTTTTAGGCTCATCTTAGAATTTTTCTAATGATGTGGCACAATTGTTTGGAACAGGAGTATCTCATGGTAATTTCTGGCATTGAAGAGGCTGCTCGTTTTATTTCCAGGATAGAAAGCATGAAGCAAAACTTCGTTCTTGCATTGTCTTCATTTTATGTCAAAGAAAACCTCCCTGTAAGTTTGTACGAACTTATATAAATATACGTCTCTCTCTCTCTCTCTCTTCCCTCCATTTGTACAGTATCACAATCACCTTTAACTTTCATTTTCCAGCCCCTGAAGTACAATAATAGCTTTACTTAAACCTTTCTCATATTCAGGTTCTACTTAATCTTCTTAGAGATCTTTTGCCTGGATCAAGTATCCCTTTGAGGTATATCTTTTGCCTGCACTGCACAACCTACCAACCTTTGATATGGTAACAAATTCAATGACGAATAACTTGATTTCAGCTATGAACTGCTGCTGAATATAAATGAGGAGAATTCAGACTTCAGTGAGAAACCTTTACGAAATCTAATTTATTGAAATTTGCTTCCTCCTTTTTTTAATTCATGTCCCCTGACTATTGTTGCTGGCTAGTTGTTTCCTGGTTTAGATACATCACCTCCACTCAGATACGCCAACAAGAAGGCTACTACTCTTCCATCATATCAGCTTATGACTGTGGCAGTGTCCAAGAGGTAACGGTCAATTTGTGTAGTTAACTTGAATAGTCCATATAACAGCTTCATGATTTCATATGGATCTCAGTTTTGTGCTAAGACGGTCGAGCCGATGGGGATCGACTGCGAGCAGCTGCAAATTATGGCTTTTGCCGAGGCAATGGGTGTGCAAATCCGGATCATATATGTCGATGGGTACAATGCCAATAGCCTGCCTAACCATGAGGACTACCCTTCAACTGGAGCTGGTACATCGTCTTCTGCTGCAGCAAGTTCTTCCGTTGATGATTTCCATTCAGATGAGCCTCAAGTTGCTCTTGTCTTCATTAATGGCCACTATGACATTATCTACCGCTGCTGATTCTTTGGTTCATTGAGATTCATTGTTTGGCTTTCAATGTCTCGGATTTCTTCACCATCATTGGATTGTTCTGATTAGAATAACCAAATTGTAGTACTACGATGGTATTAGTTTTTGATTGGAAGAAAATGTTGGGTTCCTGGGGGACTTTCTGTTTCAAGTCGGTTACAAACAGGTATGGCACATGTTACCGTGTAGTTCTACATTTTTTTTATTTTTTATTTTGAATATGACCAATGATGTATATGTTGCATGAGCCACCACCTAGAGCTACTTATCGGACCTGTTCTAGAGTTAAAATCGGTCTGATAAGAACTGGTTCAGCCCAGAATAGGTTGACCGGACTGGTTTTAGCCAGTTTTGGGGTGCAAAATCAGTTTGAAACTTGGAGCTAGGTTGGATCTGAATTAGTTCTAAGTTTGGCCTACCGGTTTCGAACTAGGAATTGGATTGGACTGGTTCCAGGTCCAATTGGTGAAATCAGTTGAACTGGACTGGAACTAGTCCGATTCGGTTTGATAAGCAGCTCTAACCCACCAACTGTGTGTGTGTATATATGATACGACACGGGAAACACGTTAGCCATTTGCTTGTGAATAGTGACGTGTTACTTGTTGCTTATGGATCTTATGCTTCATGGTGAGCGGATAGAGTAGATGATCGAACTGTTTGGTCATGTCAATAGTGTGGCACAGTGGGACGATCTGACTGGGTTTGAGATAGAGTAGATGACCAAACTATCTAATCACGCCAACAATGTGACTTGATTAGACAATATGGTCAAGCCAACCCTTTGGCTTGGCCGGATCGTCCGTTCAGGCCACTCTGTTGGCCTAGCCGGACTGTCCGGTCAGGCCACATTGTTGGCATGACTAGATGATTTAATCATTTGCTCCGTCCGATTGTCATCAAGCAGTCGACCAACGGCACGTGGCATGTTGCTATTTGGGAGCGAATGACTAACGTATTTTGCATGCTGCACTAAATAGTTTCCCCTCTACTTTCTGTCATACAAAATGGGGAGAATGGTAGAATTTTATTTATATCTGTTAAAGTTTATAGGATTATATATTAATCATCCAATCTTTTTTGAAAGTTTAATCATCCAATGTTTGAGTTTAGATGCAGACAGCCAAAAATTTCTAAACTCCACCCCCATCAACAGCACGGCACATGAGGGAAAGTAGCCAGCGACCTTCGGTTGGTGAAAATCACTGCTATAAAAGAAATTGAGGTTTTTACATACAGGATATGAAATTTACACAAAATTATATATTTCATTATCAATTCATAAATATTACCATTATCACATCATATTCATTTAAATTTTACACATTTCACATAATTCACATATTTCATATACTTTATAATATTATATATAAATTAAAATGCATAAATTCATTAATATTTAAATTTTAATATATATTTTTATTTTTTATTGTAAACACATTAATTTTCTTACTTCAATTAAAAATTATAGTCACGTGGATTTAAATTCGGCACCCTAATTGAAAATTTTAAATAGAATAAATAAATTAAAATACATAAATTCATAAATATTTAAATTATTATTTATATAAATTAATTTATTTATAGTATTTAATTAATATATTAATAATATAGTTAAGATCAAGGCCAATTTAAAAATGTGAAGTTCACCATCAAAGAATATAGTGTGAAATATGTGAAATGTATAAAATTTAAATGAATATAGTGTGATAGTGGTAATATTTATGGATTGATGGTGAATTACATAATTTCGTATAAATTTCATGTCCTTTATGTAAAAACCACAAAGAAATCTCATGAAAGTTGACCAGGGAATAAGGGAAGTACATAACTAATAATTCGGGTGCTACTTGGGTTGATTTGGACTTAAATTAACTTAAGGTTAGTTGCGCAATTTTAAGAATTGAAACTCAAAAAAATTTTATTCGAATTTTGTTCGAATTCAAATTTGTTTTGGTTGTTTGACAATAAATTAAGAGTGCTTCCAAACTTCATGTTTTGTACCAAGAGATTTAAACGCCATTTGAACTACAACTATCATAATCTAATAAATTTTAAATGCAATATTTATCATACTTAATTATTTCTTAAAATTTTTGATTTAAAAATAAAAATATAATAAGTTTAAAAAATTTATGAAAAAGTATTTTTATTCAATAAATTTATATAATTTAAATAAAGTATAAAAATATAGTATAAAAAAATAAAAATTTTAATTTAATATTAATAGATATAAATAACACAAATAAAATAAAATAATTAATTTTTTCATAATATTATAAACTATTTGTATTAATAGAAGAAAATTAAAACACTTTTGAGTTTGCATACGTAATAATAAAATAAAAAATTCAATTTATTTACTTTTGGATTGGTAAACTTAAAAGTTACCTATTATTAAATTGGTTATAGTTTGCTTTCTATTTCCAGATATTATGAGAATTAAATTGAATCATTCGATTCTAAAAATTTTAGAACTAGAATTGAACTGAATTGATTGATTCAATTTTAAATTTTTTTAATATTTTTGCACACTACTAATAAAATTCATGTATGTCATGCTACTTGGCTGCTAGTAATATTTTATACAATGCAATAATACATAGTTCTTTTGGTCAAAAGTTTTAAGTTTTGGTTTTGATTTTGCATTATTATTATATTTGGCAATTTACATATATATCACATAAAATGTTGGATGTTATCTATAAATTGTTATTTTCACAAATTTAATTTATGAGTTAACATGTATTTACAATAGATATAATATTTAATACTTATGTGGTACATATGTGAATGTTTTTATTTTATTTTTGATTCACAGTTTTCAATAATTTATTAAATTTTTGCTATCCAATTTCAGTCAAAATTTCTATTTTACTAATAATTGTGTAACTATTTTATTAATAAGTTTGATAAAAAATTATTTTATTAATAGTTGATATAAAAAGAAAATAATTTTGCTAATAGTTGCACAAAAATAATATTGCAAGAGATGTGTTAAACTTTTTTTTATAGAAACTTACAATGAAATAAAACTTTCTATTAAGGATCATTCCTTACAAGAGTGATCATGGAGGAAGCAAAGAAAATTTGTTCAAGAATAATCTCTTAAAAGTCATCGTGGAAGAAAGCATTTTGAGAATGACACTGCTTTAAAGAGAGAAAATTTCGCTGAAATGGCATGTTAAAATTTGTCCCAACAAGAAAATCGGAATTCTCTATTCAAAGGATGGTCAAAGGGAACTCGTCGAAGATTCGATGGGACATAGGAGTTGAAGAAAAGTTTATCCGTGATCAATAACTGAAGTACCATAAATTATAGCTACAAATCTCTGAAAGAAATTCACGTTAGTTATAATATAGATCATAAGAATTTGATTATATGACGACATGCACCCTTGGTTGCACGTTACACGAGAAACTATTTTTTCTGTCAAATTAATAGACAGTGTTTGAGGAAAGGTGTAAGAATATAGAGTGAGCAATTGTTGCAGCGAAAATGGGATAATCATTCTGAGAGAATTAGATGTTTCACCACCAATAATGAGATTCAATAATGATAATGATCAACATTCTAAATGACAGTTTAATTTCTTGATATCTTCTATGAGAAGAGGAAGGTAGAGCAAGTTTTTTTCTCTATTTATCATATAATTTAGCTAGTTCTAGGTGAAGAAAGCAAAACTTCAAAGTTTCTCATCTTGTTGCCTAGCTTGTTGGGAGGAGTGCCTCACATAATGACATAAATCACCTTTATATTTTCATTTATTCCAAGTTGTACAAGAGTCTTCTACATGTTATTCATTGACTATTGTTTGTGACAAATCTTATCAAATTTTTTAAGTTTTTTGATGAGTTGATTTTTTTATGACAAAAAATGTAGGCAATTTCTAATCAACAACACAACTGATATTAGAATGTATACACCTACCTTGTTTGGCGCGAGGACTAAATCAGGATCAAATCAGGACCAAAATGATACTAATTTAAAAAATAATAATGAAGCAATGGCATGACCTAAATTAAAATGCCACTAGTTGGATTTGATATGGTTGGATGAAAGTGTACTCCACTTGGTGTCTGAAGAGGAGTTAATGCTCTTACTTGAAAGGCATATACAATAAAAAGTTTACAAAAAATAAGATTTTATTTGTTAAGAAGCTTATCAAAAAAAAGTTATGCGATGGGACGTCAATTACTGAGCACTCAAACGAGATGCAATCATCAACCAGAAAATCACAATCAAGATAACGCAGTTTGATAATAAATTGCGAGTCTAGCTACTACTAATATCACAACTAGAAAATTGAGAAGGTCTCGTGACATCTCTCAACAATTTGCCTTCGAATGAATTTCTCTTTATGGAAATTATCACCTTGAACTTTTGAATTAGGAGACGAGAAGAGAATAGTTATTGAAATAATAGGAGGAATCAAAAGTCAAAGAAGAGAATAGTTCTGGAGTATAGCAAGGCTTGAGGAAAGCCAGCATCCCTGAAGAAGGAACCCTTATTATTGCAATAACTCAAGGCACTTAAAGAGAAATTATCGTGATAAAGAGTACCTAAAATAATGAAGATAAAAGAATTACTTCGCCTTTTTGGCTCTATTATACTAATGCAGACTAGCTTCTGATGACATTGCTTATCAAAGAAAGGGTTTTACGCATTGGTCATAGAATCTTGCGAACTTGCCAAGTGTAAAGTCAAAAATAACATTTATAAATTGTTAGAATAGGCAAGGATGCTAAAGATTATTGATCATGGGAACATTATGCTGAAATATTGCTTAAGAGTCCAAGATAAAATTAAGAAATGTTCGGCATGTCTCTAATTTTGACAAAAAAAAAATTAGACGAAAAAATATATATTAGTTCTTCGAAAAATGGCACCAAAGGATCACATATAATAGTAAGAGGAGTGAAACATTATTTCTTTTATAAGTTTAAGGCAAAATTATGTTGAAATCTTCTAACAGGTATTATTAGAGAAGAAACTGAAAAAAAGTTTTAACACAAGGGGTTAGGTCACATGAGAGAAAAAGACTAAAAGTACTTGAAAAAAAAAATCTCGTGCTTTCCCTTAACGGCAAAACTGATTAATGTATTGATTGTCTTGTAGTGTATACAAAAAACAACATCAAAGAGGAAGCCTTCGTAGAAGATGTATTTCAATGTATATAAAGTGTCCTTTCGACTAAACGAAGCCTTTTATTTTATCACATTTATTGATGAATACTCCAAGAAGACTTTAGCATAAATTTTTTTATTGTTATTTTTTGATAGAAATTTATTTTATTATTAAAATTTATGTATAAAGTGAAAAGAAAGTCAAATTTTGGTTTAAATATACTTATAATGTAAAAATAAAATAAAATTGATATGCAATGTAAAATAAAATTAATTTTTTATATTAAAATATCTAATAAATAGAAGAATGATGTTCTGATTTTTTTTTTGATAAAGATGTATTGATTCTTTTTCTTTTTCTTTTTTTTTGTTTGATAGAAAGAAGTATTGATCCTTGGAGCTCTAATAAGACGAACAATTTACATTTGAACAGGTATTTGTTCTATGGGCATAATAAAAAGGAAGATTAATATTTCCTTTTTTTTTAAATTTTTATAACTGAAAAGCAGCATTAGGCTGAAAGAATAAATTAACAAACTGACATTAGGGCAGTTAACATTTCGATCTTGAGCCGATCTGACCTCGGCTCAAGATTAAATTGAAAGTTTTTGATTCGATCTAGAGAATAAATAAGGAGAATTCGATCCGATCTCGATTCGAGCTGGGTCTGGCTCATTTGTTATCGATTCAAGCTCGATCCGAGCCGAAATCGATTCAACTTTCGATCTTTTATCCAAATATTATGTATAAATATATTTGTTCATTCAATCAGCTTAAACTATGACTATTCGCTTTGATCTGTTATTTAAAAATAAAAACAAAAAAAATAATTTATAATAAATATAATTTAAATAATTATAGAGAAAAATCTAATGAAAACCTAATAAAATCTTTTAGTAGATTACTAAAAAAATTACATAATAAATCTAATTACATATATAAATATAAGGGAGATTTACATACAGAATACTGAATTTATCACAAATTATGCATTTCACTATCTTTTAGTAAATATTACACATATCACACTCTGATTATGTGTTTTATATTTTTATTATAATAATAGAAAAATAAGCAGAATTTTATATTTCTGTTATAATAATAGAAATATAAAAAAAGTGTGATATGTGTAATATTTACTAAAAGATTGTGAAATGTATAATTTGTGATGAATTCAATGTTCTGTATGTAAATTTTTCTAAATATAAATATGTAATTTTGTTTTGTTTTTTTAGTCAATTTAATTTAAAGCTAGTTTGATTCTATTTTATGCTGACTTAAAATTGATTTGATAAAATTTTTAAACTAAAAAATAATTAATTAGATGGCTCATTTAGATCGAATCGAGATTGATTCAATTCAAAAGCAGAATTAACAGCCTTATTAACTGGTGTTCCGCCGGTCTTGTTGTTTCCTTTTGTGCTCCTCCACGCGCTTTCCCTCCTTTAGCTCTGATTCTCCTCTCTCTTCCGCAGGCTGAAAGGCCGCAAAAAACCGCGCTGACCGTAAGCCTTTCAGCGCCGGTTTCCGCTGATGTAATTCTCTCTGCTTCAGTTCTCTTCTCCTTCTCTCTCTTCTTATGGGCAACTGCTTCTCCGGTGACATATCCGGTGGCCGGCAGGCCGTCGGAGGTGCGGGGAGCGCAGCTGCAGGCGCGTCGTCGACCTTCGATGGCGGGGGATTGAAAAGTACCGGCGCCGCCGACGCCGTCGATCACTTCCTCAAGTCCCGCGGCCTCCGCGGCCTCGTTTCGCAGATCGAGGTTTGTTTTATCTGTGAATCTTGTATGCATTGGATGTAGGATTCGTTTATAGATCAATTTCCTCTGGATGATTTCTTGGTTGGATCGAGTTATTCTTCTACTTTATTGGTTATCTCGTTGAAGAGATTTTGAGAAGCAGTTCCTCGATAATCAGGACATCGCTGGTCTTTTGTTTTGCCGGTGTTCAAAGATGAAGGATGTTACTGGCAGCTTCTGTGAAATTCAACGCTGAAAATGCAGTTCATTGTCAGGTTAACTGCTGGGTTTTGCTGTGGATCTTGTTTTTTCATTGCGAGCGAACATGAGTAGCATCTGGAATTCTTACAGGTCTTTTAATTGGATAAACCACGTCACATTCCTTCAGTGAAGAGTATTTTTTTTGTGAAGGGCACATCATATTCATTCAAGTATACTACATCTACAAGGCGGGGAAACCGGATATGATAATATTCTGTTTGAATTCAGGATGCACAAAAGGTCAATTTCTTGTATTAATGAATTCTAAGGTCTAGTGCCCTTGGAAAGGGGGTGGGGATGGTCTAAATCTACTATAGATCTCTATACAACAACCATCTATATCGTAGAGCTCAGATGCTTGTCATTAACCTAGTGCACTTTTTTTTGGTTTGATATGAACCTAGTGCACTTTTGTATCAGTGGAGAAGAATCAAATCTACTCAAAGGCTTGTCATTCACGTCAAGGGCTATAAAGCACGCTTTTTTATTATCAAATCTACTCAAAGGCTTGTCATTCATGTCAAGTGCTATATGGCATGCTTTTTTATTATATAGCTTAAATAGTTAAATTAAATAATTGTTCTTTTTGATACTACATTTGGCAGTTAGGATATGATGCATGTAAAGTGATTAAAATGCTGTCAGATTAAGTTTTACTACTTCTGAGATGAAATCTGCCGTTTCAAGGTCTTGAACCCATAAAGTTGACGAATTTTCAAATACGACTTTGCCTTGTGATTCCATGCAATTGTCCCAATTGCTTAATATTATAATTTCGATTTTGCTATGTTGTTAAATCAGACTCAGTTTATTAGCACATCCAAAATTATAAGTTGCTTTCATTCTTTTATTTTAAGTATCTACTTGCACTCTTCTATATATATGATTTTACTATTATATAATAGTAAACCCAACAAAGCAAAATTAAATTTTTTTCTATATATATGATTTTAAAAATATTTCATGAGCTTATTATATTTTCACGCTGCTCTTTCAAGTTGCGTTCAATATATCTTTCACAATATTGTATTATTTGATGTGTTTATAAGTGGCTTTTCATGAGATATATATATATATATTTATATGATCTGACTGTAGCTTCTTAAAATGTTAATAGCTTTCTCTGTCTGCTTCAAGACTGCATGACCGGGACATGCTTTCAAAGGTACAAATCACATTCCCAGAATTTGTAGTTTAATATGTACATGGATTCTTTATAACATTATAAAAAAATTTTAGGAACTCTTTCAAATTACTACAATTGTTTGCCTTTTGATCTTTCTCGATGCTCTTTTTGATGTTTATGTTTGCTTTGATTGTTATAATTTACAATCCTGATGGTGGGATTACTTTGGCTATTGGACACTTTTTTATCAATTCATTGTTCTTGGTTCGTAGAGGATTTTTTAAATTGGTACATATAGTGGTTTCTTTATATACGCGCAACCTTCTCTTTTCCTCTTACTTTCTTTTTCCTGTTTAATTATTTAAGTTCCTGCATCTTTTCTGAATGCATCCATAATTAAATAACCATAAGTGCCGTTTATATATCCAGCTGTAATCGAAATAATATGTTTCAATGCATCCATAATTAGTCATGAACTTGTTTTCCTTTAGAATATCACCTCATTCCATCTCTAATTCCCAAACCATCATCATAAGAATTTTGTGTTTGCTTAAGCTACAAGTAGTAGACTGATTGCTTGTTAACTTTATTAAGACCCTAATTAATAATGTACGTATAACTATCCTTTTAGAGTGATCCCATGGCCGTTGTTTATGCTAAACAAAGAGATGGTACACTTGAAGAGATTGGGCGCACTGAAGTGGTGTTAAATTCCCTAAATCCTGTATGGATTGCAAAATTTGTTGTAACTTACCAATTTGAGATGTTGCAGCCTTTGGTGTAAGCTTCAACACTCTTGTAAATGAAATAATGATTTTGTTTGATTCAGCACAAGTATTATGCTTCAACTTATGGCAATTTGACCTGAATGGATGCATCCTTTACCACAGGTTCAGGGTTTATGATGTTGACGCTCAGTTTCATAATGTACCTGAAAAGGTAAGACCACTAGTTCATGAATACATTGTTCAAGTAATCCTGTCTATGGTAATCATTAAGCATCTACGCTATCCGAGAGTTCATCCAAAGATCTTAATTGGCATTCTGCAATATTCTTTATTTTCATGGTTATTTGTTTTTTTTGGGTTAACATCAAAAATTTTCACCGGAATAAATTTGTGTTGCGCTTCTCATGCTATCCCTGATATGGATTACTTTCCTATTTTGAAAGAAAGGCAGAGTCTTACTGTGAATTGTTTATTTCTCCTAAATTGAATGAAAAACAAATTCTGTATCTTTGAAATACACATACAGTGGGCCAGCACCGATCCAAAATCCAAAATCCAAGAAATTTTTAAATAAGGATAAAATGAACACTGCAAGCAAAATTAACTATAAGAAAAAGCCCAGCCAGTTTTATTCCTCAATTCAACTAAAAATTCTGATAAAGCTGAAATAACTTTGGTACCAAGTTGGATTAATGTCATCCAGTTGCTTAAGTTAAACAATTTTGTCCCAGATAAATTCAAATATTCTTAGTTGAATTAATTGGTCCAATCTTAAACCAAGTGGCACCAAATGAACTTGTTTAATTCAGATGAAATAAATGGCCCAAGACACAGTTTTCCATATTATATCTTCCTTGAACCCATCTTATAAGCTACACCCCGTTGAAGTCCATACAAAGGCAAAAGCAAGCTATGTTGTCCATTTCATGGTTTATAGATTGGGCCAAATGAACAGTCGGAGGCCCACATCAACTCTCACTGGGATAAGGAAGTTATATTATTATATTTATTTTTGTGTTCAACATTAGTCCAACAATGAAGCCTCATAATGGGCTACAGCCTCAAATCAATCTTATATTATTTATATGCTGCCACAGTTATCTTAACCTTGTTCTAGGGCTTTCACATCTAACAATTTACCTTCTACAAGTCAAGCTTGGTTAGTGGAAGTCTTTTAAGGTGCATCATCAACATTCATAGTGTTGCTTTCTCCATAGCCTTGTCCCAACAAACCGGGTCAGATTTGCTGATCATTTTTCATCATTTATTGTTTGAATTATTACGTATCATGCTACTCTAATTTGTTTAATTTTTGGCATAATCTCTAGGCAAATCATTTTAAATTTTTGGCATCATCATCATTCATGAATCTTTTAAAAGTTCTTTTCTGTTATTTTAATATCTCTGTGCATTCATTTTTTTTTACATGCATCAGTGATTCAGTATTTAGGGTGCATTTCTTGAGTCAACTATGATCAGGTTAAAGTTAAAGTTAAACTATGATATTTATGTCTTGAGATTTATATAGAACTTTAAGTTAATTTTCATTTTGGAAAATGTGTAGAATATGAAATATTGTTAGTTTCATCTTTTTATGTATGTAAGATGTTAAATAAAGTTAGTTTTCTATTTTGGAATGTATGCAGACATGAAATTCAATAAATTTTGATCTTGAGATATGTGTAGGATGCAAGAAGTGATTGGGTTTACTTTAAGTTGGTTAAAGTTGACATGCTGAAACAAACTAGCCCTAAAATGTAACGTTACCCTTGTGCTTTCTAACTATTGTATTCATCTCCTTAATATCTCCCAATTTAATTACAACTTTGTTTTAAATACTACATTTATCAACTGTTTTGTTTAAAACCATAATAAGATAGACTATGCTGTCTAATTAACTATCTAATCATAAAGTCTATAGGATATTCTCTTACAAAAAGTATAAGGCATCTTTCCATTTGACTATAGAGGGCTATCGTACAAACCAAATATAAACTCAATCGGCAAATGCTAATGAGAGTATATCATTTTGTTGTTTGTTATTTTTTATAATATATTTCTCATACTCAAGGAATTAAAGAAGCATTTAATTTCATATTGCCTTCATTCCTCTTCAATTGATCAATAGGACTTATCGTTTTTTAGTGGTCTGGAGATCAAATTGGGATACTCATATCCACCATCCACCAAGAGTATCATAAGTCCCTTTTCTGCCAACCATGCCTCCACCAAATTACTACCCAAACCCTTCCTACTCATTCTTTATTGAGGAGACCAAAAGGGTGGTTGTACCTTGACAATGATGATGTTGAGGTATTGATTTTCGAGAACTTGTTGGGTGCAGTCAATATATTGAGGGTGTCGGGACCTCTCAGATAGACCTGCTTATTGAACCGGTTCTACCCGGAACCAGTCCAGTAAGAACCGGTTCGGTCCAGAACTGGTTGAACCAGATCGGTTCTGACCAGATTCGGGGTCTAGAATCGGACCGGATCGGTTTCGCACCGTCGGAACCAGTTAACCGGTTCGGAACTGGACCGGTTTCGTTGAACCGGTCGGTTCGGAACCGGACCGATTTCGTTGAACTGGTCAGGTTCGGTAAATTAAAAAAAAAATGTATTACATGGGGGGCAGCGCGCTCGTGGACGCTTCCCCCCATGAATGGCAGCTGGCAGTGGCGCTGCTGCCAACTGCAGCAGTAAAAAAAACAAAAAAAAAAATTTTTTAAATTAAACGGTCATTTTGGACCTTTTAATGTATGTTGGACTTTCTATAAATAGTAAAATTTATGTGTTGTATTATTCCTACAATTTCATCAATTTTTTTGTTTTTCTGCTCATTCAAAAATTCTACACACACTTTGATGGCTTCCCAACGTCAATTCGCTGGCGTTTCTTCTTCAAGTCACCAACGAAATGTGGATCAGAATTACGTTCCGGATCTCGATCGTCTTTCTCCACTCCGTGAGAACTTTGACGAAACTTCAGAACCGGATCTCGATCTATCTGCAGAACATGATCTTGAGGCAAGTGGAGATGTTGGCACGGGCACTGGCCCGTTAACTCAATCTTTAAGTGTCTCCAACAAATCTCGAACAAACCGCAGTAAGGTATGAGAGCTTTTTGAATTAAAAAGTAGACCTAATAGCAGCTCAGAAAGATCGAGTATGTTGCTATTTATAAAATTTGTAAAAATCACTACTCATACAAACAGGGTGGTACAGTTGGTGGGACCGGTACATTTAAGAAGCACTTAGTTAGATTTCATAAGTTTGATGAAAAAACTTGCCAACCTACTACTGTAGAGCCAACCCAAATACAACTGAATCCACAGAGTGGATCTATGTCATGGTCATTTAGAAATGATAAGGCACGTCGAGGTTTAGTTTGATTTGTTGTACGAACTGAACAACCTTTTACAATATGTGAAAAAAAGGGATTTTTAGAATATATTACTCAGTATTTACAATCCCAATATAATCATATTTCTAAATATACATTTAAACAAGATTGTATGTCAATGTACGAAGAGTATAGAAAATCTCTTATTCAACACCTCAGTAACATTACTTGTCGAGTTAGTTTAACATCCGATATTTGGACTAGTATAAATGACGTGAGTTACCTAGTTATTACTTGTCATTGGATCGATGGACAGTGGAGAATGGAAAAATGCATATTATCTTTAGATGTATTAGATAAAGCTCATACTAGTTCTACTATTTTTACTTATATTCACAATGTTTGTAAAATTTATGGCATAAAAAATAAAATTTTTTTTATTACTTTAGATAATGTTTCAAATAATAATTCTGCAGTTAATGTTTTACAATAATTTCTAAAACCTCCGCTTTATGGTTCTCTTTTTTATGTTAGGTGTGAATGTCATATTATAAACTTATGTGTTTCTAGTATTTTTAATTCCAAACATTTGATTATTGATAAATTTAAACATATTGCGAAATGAATTCACTTAAATTCAAACGTTAGGCGTGAATGGAAACGTGCTTGTGTAAATGCAGGAAAAAATTGTATAAAATTTTCATTACTTGTTGAAATTAGATGAAATTTACTTTATCGTTTATTCGAATCGCTCTTACCATATGAAGATTTATTTATTGCTTTTTACAATTCATATACACTTAACCATGACCTTCAACTTCGTTCTTATGATTGAATTTTTTTGAAAAACGTTTTCGAGTTATTATCAAGTTTTAAGGAATCTACTGAAAGTTTTTCAGGTTGCTATTATCCTACTTCGCCTATTTTTTTGCCTTACGTTTTTGAAATGTTTCAAAAAATTTTAGAGTTTAGATCAGATCCAATTCTTGAAACCTTTATTGTTGACATGGAACTTACCGAGTGTTTCTTGTTGGGAAAAGTAGTGTCTGTATGGCTTGGTGTAGTCTTCATTAGCTTAGTATTGCTCTGCGTGACATAGCCCTGGGTAGACATGCCACTATCAAAAAAAGATTGGGTTCGACCCATAAGCACTAGTGTAATAAAATAAGTGAATTGGTTGCACCATTCCCATCAGCTCGAGCTTTTTTGATAGAACATTAGTGCCAGGATTCTAAGAACTGGTATCAGAGTAGGTCTTGGGTTTTAACCCCGGCAGTGCACTAGCGGGGATTGTTGGGAATGACAGTGGTTGGTGTGGTCCTCACTAACTTAGTACTATCGCCCTAACCTTGGGTCAGTGTGCCATTGTTGAAAGAAAGATTGAGTTCAACTCGTAGGCACTAGGTTGCATAATATAAGTGAGTTGGTTGTGCCCTTCCCATCAACTTAATCTTTTGAGAATTGAGATGGATGGTTAGCATAAAAATTTTAAGATGTCTCTCAGTTGTCAACATTAGTATTGATATGGTGTGTTGAGTACTTTTCTGCATTGCTTGTGCTAGTTGCTTATTTCCGAATGCAACATTTGCCTGTTATATCAATCACTGTAATCAACCACAGCGACATAATTGGAGAATTATTGGTTGTTCAATCAAAGCAGACGCTGAAATTGGATGAGCAGGAATTTCTGGGTGAAGCTAGCTGCTATCTTTCAGAGGTTAGTGTTTTGAGGATATTTTCTTTTCGTTTGCAACAAATTTTCTTCTTAGATGCTATAATCTTTTCTTTCATCATTTTATAAGTTGTGTCTGCACATTTATTTTGACAATGTAGCAGATGTTTCAAAATTTCTGCTTGAGTTTGATATGGCATTACTTGTTATTATCAACAATTACAAACTCAATGTTGTCCTTTTTTATGAAAAGGTTCACAAAGGCCAAGACAGTTTTGTATCTATTTGTCTTTTGGCACTTACTGAAATTTTATGCTCTCAGGTTGCTAGCACACATTGTAAATCCTTGGCCCTGAATCTTGAATATGATGAATATGGAGGAGAAAGAACTCAGAAGTTAGGTGAACTTACCATTCATGCTGAAGAGTGCGTTAGCTCAAAAGCAATGACAGAGATGATATTTCACTGCACAAATTTGGATAATAAGGAATTCTTTTCAAAAAGTGTATGATGTTTTTGTTCACACTGCTATGAGGAGCACATGGAGTTCTATTTATATTTTTCATCATGTTCTTATCAAATGTTTGCAGGATCTTTTCTTGGTGATATCTAGAGCAACGGAGAGTGGTCATCTCATTCCAATTTACAAGACAGAGGTAATCAAGAATGATCTTAACCCTATGTGGAAGCCAGTAGTTGTCAATCTTCAACAAGTTGGAAGCAAGGCATGAACCTCTCTCTTAAATATGCCATTTTGCGGTTATTAATCAAATAGTGACAGGGTTTCGATGATATGCAGGAAACCCCTCTGAATATTGAATGTTACAACTTCAATAGCAATGGAAAGCATGACCTCATTGGGTTAGTTATTACTTGTTCTGATGCTTTCTTTTTTTCATTTTTGGTGCTCATATTGTGTGCGTGTCTGTATGACTGTGACCCTTTCGGCTTTATGTGCCCAGAATTTGTCTGCTAAACTTATTTGGCTTCTTTATTGATTGGACAGCAAAGTTGTCAAATCTCTGGCAGATTTGGAAATGCTTCACCAGTATCAGCATGGGGAACATCTTTTCCTGCCTGGCAGTGATGGACCTGCGCAATCCGATAAGGTATTACTATCTATATGTGACATATTCATGGAACAAGATGAACATTCCTGCAAAATTGGCATGATCACATCAGTTTTCTGGAACCCTGTGAAACATTTCTGAAATACTAGATACATTCGTGATACACATTCCTGCAATTTTTGTTCACCTACAAAAAATGCATCTTCTTGTTAGATATTAAAGGGTCAATTATATGTACAAAAGTTTTCTGATAACAAGAGGCAAACGTTCCTGGATTACATTGCTGCCGGTTGTGAAGTGAATTTTATGGTAGCCATAGACTTTACGGGTATGTAAACAGTGCCAGGTTATATTTTTTGGGTTCTAAGGGATTCTTGTCTTTCCTGAACTAATGCTCCTTGATTTATGTACTATTTTTCTGCAGCTTCAAATGGAAACCCTCGCCTCTCAGATTCATTGCATTACATTGACCCATCAGGTCGGCCAAATGCTTATCAGAGAGTGAGGAACTATTTATGCATGTGAATTATAAATTTTGTTCATACAGTACATTTTCAATCCCTATTGAAGGAAGAGAAGGGGTATATTTTTCCGATATTTTTTTAGGCAATACTAGATGTTGGAGAAATACTGCAGTTCTATGACACAGATAAGCGTTTCCTAGCTTGGGGTTTTGGAGCAAGACCAATAGATGGGCCTGTTTCTCATTGTTTCAACTTAAATGGAAGCACATATTACCCGGAGGTAATGTTGTCACATTTAAAAAATAAGGCGACAGTTGTTACCATTATTCAAGCAAATGTGTTTTTATTCACAGCTTCTTGCGAATACTTTGGATTTAATGTTTTTTATGTTAAATTTAAGTTTTGCTGGCCAAATATTGCTGTAAGATTACGAGTGAAATATGGTACAGATAATATAGTTTCCCTATGTAAACACTGAATAAAACAATGATTATCCAAATTTGAAGAATCATCACCAATTCTTTTTGTTTCAATGCCCTGACTGCAGCTTTTGCTCCCAGGTTGATGGTATTCATGGCATTATGTCAGCTTATGCAAGTGCTCTTCAGAACGTATCTTTGGCTGGGCCTACACTTTTTGGACCAGTAATTAAGACTGCTGCAGCAATAGCTAGCCGATCAGTGGCTAGCAATCTGCAGAAATATTTCGTGTTGCTGATAATCACGGTAACTATTAACATTTTTCTGTTCATATTTGGCAACGCTCTCTAAGCTGTGGGTACCCTTCATTAGGATGGAGTGATAACAGATCTTCAAGAAACTAAAGATGCATTAGTAAAGGCATCAGATCTGCCTCTCTCAATCCTCATCGTTGGTGTTGGTGGGGCCGATTTCAAAGAAATGGAGGTACACACTTCGAATGCCGTGTTTTTCTTTTTATATGTGGAGAAATCAACTCAAGCAGATTCTTAATTATATCGTTAAATCCCTGGTTACCAACAAACCTAAAAGCTTAAGCTTGTAGGTTATGTCCCGTGAATAATTTTATATCCTAACACGTCCCCTCACATGCAAGGATATTTATTTTGCAACATATGTACTTTTTTCTATACTTTATGCTATAGATAATTTAAAGTCACTAGAGTCAGTACTTGAGACTTCTAGCTCTAATATCATATTTAATTTCTAGTTACCAACTGACCTAAAAGCTTAAGCTTATAGGTTATAGCTTAGGAATAATTTTTTAACTTGATATATATAATTTAGGCTGAAATTGTTTTTTGTGTTGCATTAAGAAACCACTATCAAGTACTTGTAAGTAGTAGTTTTCTAATTGTGTTGGGCTTTTGTTTCATTATTTTGTTCTCTTTTCTCATTGCATTCTACTCTCACATTTATACTCAATCAGGGTTGGTCCTTTCATTATTTAGAAAATTTCTTCACATTGTATGAGAGCAGCAATTAAAACCTAGCTTGCTATACTCCGTCTCCGTCTTCATCTACAACATAAAAAAGCCTAGCTAGATGAGCTCACATCTCCATCTTCACCAGTCTTTCCTGTTAGCTCTTTGCATGTAAAGACGCTCACGTGCATGGTGTGAACCTGAGGACACAATGCCATGCATCGATTGCACTATTCCTAACATTGCGCTAACCACACATCGCCCATGCACTGCCCATCCTCGAGATATAGTTTCACTTTGTGTAGTTGGGTAGTTGCATCGCTCCGTGCACTGGCTCTAATCTCATGCCTGTTGTCTTCATTAATCTTTGATATGCATCAACTTCGGCGAGATCCCCACAACTCAATCTCGCACAATAACTTTGACCATATCGCTACGATGATTTGTGAAATTAGAAGCTTAATCTCCATCAATCTTTCCGACAAAATTTCTCCTTCCTTAGAAGGCTAGAAGAAGATTAAGAAGTACTCCTCTACCTCTTGTGCCACTACTTTAGGATATGTTCCTAGTTCACATTTGGGTATAAATTAGATTTTGATTTCCGGAGCTTCTTCAACTATTTCTAATAATATATCTCTGCTTTCTCTAATTCCTTCCCTACCTCCAGTCGCCCATGCGCTCACCCCTTTCCTTCATTGGTTCATTTTCTCTTTTTCCCTCTCTTAGTCTATCTAATGTCCTTTATGCTCCAGTTTTCTTATAAATTTACTTTCAATTCATGAATTCACATCTACTCACAATTGTTCTAACATTTTATCCTTCTCATTGTGTTTTTCAAGGCTCCTAAATGAAAAGGGTGATTGCTGGTGGTGTTGAAGTTGGTAGAGTATATTATTTGTTTGGATTTGGTTCTCTTCTACCCTTGCATCCTTTCAAATCTCTACAATTATATCTATATATTTGGCATTATTATCTTGATCATCCTTCTAGTTGTTTTGCATCAGTAGTACATGTTACTTCATCTAGTTTAAAGTGTGAAAGTGTGATTATGAAGCTTGTGAGTTCAATTCATGTTACTTCATCTAGTTTAAAGTGTGATTATGAAACTGGTGAGTTTGACAAGTATTATAGAATGTCTTTTATCCTATAATAATAATAATAATAATAATAATAATAATAATAAAATTACTTCTAGGCAAGTGTACAAAAAATTATATTACAATTTTATGTGATACAATATGATTAATAAACAAATCTTTAAAATTTAATAATTATGTAATTTATAATCTTTAAATATATAATATATTTTTCAGATAGTGTTTTCATTAAAGCCTCTCTCTCACCTACTTTCCACTCTCCCTCTCCAATATCTTCCTCTTCTATCGCCTAACACTCCAATGTTATTTTTTTCTCTCTAGCTGCATAAGAAAACTGAGCTTCCCTTATTTTGCCATTAACACCCGTTCTGCAACTTGGTTTGCCGCCTATGGCGTCGAATCAATGATTTCCATGTACACCCTTCGCACCTTAGTAGCAGCTTCGCTGGTCAGCCATTGTACATACGGTCAATAGAGAAATCTCCTTTTGATGCTTGACCTTTATGGAGTGTCTCATCTCAGCGCCTATATAATTGACCTCAGAGCTCCCTCAATGAGAGCAAGCATCCTTGAGTTGTCGATTCTGTCGATTATGGCAAGCTTCTCTCTCCTCTATTTTCTCTCAACTTGAAAATTCTCGTCACCACCTCCTTGCCTGCGATGAAGATCCTACCGACCATCCCAGATGCACCTCGCTCCCCTCCTTATAGACCTATAACCCTACTCGCTCCCCTATAGACCCTCCCCACTCCACCTTCCTCTTCTTCCCTTTCCACCATTTTTGGCCTAGTTCAGTTGCTCTGACCCACTAAACCAAATTGATCTAGGTTAACTTACTTTACCTATATTAACCCTGTTGACTTAAAAACCAACCAAAATCGCAATGTTGCTTTCTCTCCATTAATAGACCAAATTTAGATTTGGATTGACTTACTTTGACCTGTGTAAACCTATTTAACTCGTAACTCATATTAACTCAATTGATTCGTGAACCAGACGATTCAAAATTCATTCAACATACTAGTATCTCTTCCCGACTTCTATTCAATCCTCACACGATTTAGTTATCGTGGTTATAATTAAATTAATCATAATTTTATTAAATCAAAGATATTTTTTGGCTCTCTGTAGATATTCTATGGCTATATGTTATTTCGTTAAATTGACAATATTAGTACCATGTATCCTGTGATACATGATGATAATTTGATAATCTAAGATCTTGGTAGTTGGGAAAACTTCTGAATGCGTGACATCGAGCGAGGGACATGCCTACATTTGGTTGTCAGTTGTCACAGTGGTGACATTCTCTATTGTCATATTGGTGATGTATCTATGGTCACATTGTTGAAGTTTCTAAATAATCTAATATTACTTTTTGCAATTTCAGTTTCTAAATAATTTAACATTCTCTATTGATTGCTGATAATTTATCTATGATATCAAACCCAAGTTATTGTGTGATAGAGGTCGTTAATTTATTGTCCATATGATTGACTAAATGTTTTTAGATAAGTGGGCTGTTAGAGGAGTTTGTACTTCTCCACTATAAGATGGCCCTCTTGTATTCTCTGTACGAGTCCTTCCTCCTGTCCCCTATTAGCCTAATGTTATTTCCTTATAAATATACTATTTTCTTTATGGGCAATTACATACATGTCATTTTGAAAGATTATATTTACAAGTAACTAGCATTTAAGATTTATTTGCGTGTGTGCCTCCCTTTAATCTTTAATATTGTAATAGTAATAATCCATCAATATTATTACAGTTAAACTATAGTTAACTCAAACAACTTTGGTGGTGGTCGGCGGTGATAACCAGCAATGCCAAATGGCTGACAACAGGAAGCATGGCCGGTGACAGTGACTGACTACGTGATTGCAGATCGTGGTTAACCGATAGTGGCGACTAACATATGGTGGTCGGCAGTGGTTAGATTATAGTAATAGGGTACTCAGCGGGGTGCTCGTGTGACATCTGGTTGATGACGGTTTACATATAAAATATTCTATGCATATTCAGTTTATTTTTAATAGAGGTTAATTTCAGTGGCGTATATATAATGTTTAAGATTACAGGGTGTCACTAGCGTAAATAAATTTTAAAGGATAGTAAATATGTAAATGAAATCTTGTAGAATGATATGTTTATAATTTTTCGTTTATTTTATTATCTAAAGTTATATTGGGTAATGTACTCTGTACCAGAACTCTTGTAATTCTGTATGTAAGTCATCTTTTGTAAATAAAAAATTCTCTTGTAATCTATCTTAGTAAATATGACTATTTGTTACTTTCATATTTTGTAGATATTTGATATTAATAAAAATGGGGGTGTGACATTGTTTCCTTCGATCTTAGTGTCTACTAGCTAAATGCCTTTTTATTTAGTGTATTGGGGTCAAAGTCTTGTTCCACTTATTTGAGATTTTGGTATTTTATCATTTTTGTTCATGTCTACACTTAAATGATCTGCTTGTATTTTTTCAAGTCTAGATATAAAGTTATCTGTTCTCCAAATGTTTTATTTTATTAAAAAATAAGTTTAGATTCTACTTTAATTAAAGTACTTGGCATTAATAATATGCTCCAGAGTTTTTGCAATTTGTGTTTACCTCTTTTTGTTGTATTAATGGGATCCTTCGCCAAATATTTTGTGCTTATTCATCTCAACAAAATTTTATTGCTTGATAATAGGCACCATTGTTTACTCAATGTTGCTCATATTGTTATGCTTTAGATGAATATTCCTTGATATTTTTCAATCAATTTTTTAGTGAATATTTTTCCTTTTTCTCATATTATATTCTGACACACGTTTTTTTCCTTAATGAGTCCTAAGATCTTTAAGTGTCTGTGTTTTGTACATTCGTGCTGCTTTGATTTTCACAAATTATCATTTTGGGCTATTTGTTTAAATTTTGGGGTTATTCCTAGACATTGAATTAAAGGGATATTGTTGTTATGATCTTGTAGCTCGATGTTTTTATGTATCTATGGATGTTACATTTTTTGAGCTTAGACCTTATATTTTTCATGCACCATCTACTCAGACTAATTCCTTTGTATTATTACCTCAGCTTGCTCTCATCCCTTCACCTACCTCGTTCCTACCAAACCCTTATAGGTGTATGTATAGTCGCTGTAGTCACTTGCAATGATACCAACAATAGCATTTGATCTCTTAGTGGATTCTCCTACTCCTACTACTTCTATCATAGTTGCCTCTTCATTAGACTTTTTGTCGTCTTACATAAAGATAAATGCAATAATGCTTCCATATTCTTACTGGACATTTGTCTGTTTCTCTCCATCCTTTTGTTGCTTCACCTTGTCTCTATTTTCTATATCTATTCGTAGGTCATTGCAAGTCTCTTTTGATTCCTAAATTTAAGACTGTTGTGAATTCTAAGATGTTTGTTCTAATTTTTAACAGCACATGAGACCTTGTTTCTCCCCTTCCTGGTGTTCTCCTTATTGCTTGTGAATAGATGTGTACTCTGAAATTTAATCTTTGTGGTATTATAGATCGATAAAAGGCCAAGCTTGTGGCGAAAGAGTTTATTGAGATGTATGATGTGGATCATTTGAGACCTCTCCTGTAACACACACGTGATGTCTGTTCGTTTGCTTCTACCTATTGCTATTAATTAGAACTGATTATTATAGGTGGATGCGAGTAATACTTTTTTTATGGGAATCGTGCTAAAACTGTGTTCATGGAGCAACCTCCAGAGTATGTTGCTTAAGGTTTGCAAGCATTAAAAAGCTATTATGGTCTTAAATAGAGTCCAAGGGCTTGGTTAGAAAACTTCAGCAAAGTAACTTCTCAAATTTGTCTCAAAAGCAATGCTACAAACCACTTTATCTTCATTCATTATACTCAAACTAGATCAGTCATCCTAGATGTATATATCGATGATATTTTGTTGATAGAAAGTGATCGATTTGGTATTCTTGAAGTCAACATTCATGTTGAACCTTACTTTGTTACCAAGAATCTAGGTTGTCTAAGTACTTAGAATTGAGATTGCATATGACAAAAAATGGGGTTGCTTTTCTTAAGGGAAGTATGCTACTTCTACTTAAAGAAATTGAGCTTGTAAATTTACTTATAGACATTACTCTTACTCAGATGATGGAAATGTCTTACATGTTTCTACCTATAAGAGAACTTGTAAATTTATTTATCTGATTATTACTAGACTTGATATTTCTTTTATTATTGGGGTTGTTTGCTAGTATATGCAAAATTTGAAATGACATTGGGATGCAGTTATCAAGGTTTCGAAGTACATCAAGTAGTCTCCAAGAAAAGGCTATTGTGTAAAAGTATTGGCAATACATAATGAAGCATATTTTAATGTTGATTATGTGGTGTCTACTATTGGCTTTTGTATATGTTTGTGGAAGTTTGATTGCTTGAAAAAGCAAGAAACAAAATTTTGTTTATTAGGTCTAGTGCCCAAGTTGCGTTTAGATCAATTGCTCACGTCCTATGTGAGATGATGTGGTTTAAAACCATAATAGGAAATCTTGGTTTGCAAGCCAATAAGTCAAGGGTTTTACATTTGATAACAAGGTTGATATCTACATTGCTAGCAGTCTTGTATTTTATGAGAGAACTAAGCATATTGAGGTTAACTGTCATTTTATAGACAAGCTATGCTGAGGATTATTACACCTCTTGATACTTCTAAGAAGCAACTTTGGTAATGTCCTCACAAAGCCCTTAGGTTTTTCATGTTACACTCTTTGAACAAGCTTGTGTTATATTATTTTTATGCTTTAAGTTGAAAGTGAGTGTTAGATGAGTATTTTTCTAATTGTGCAAGACTAGTTTTATCATTTACTTTTTTGTCCTCATTATATTCTACATTCACATTCATGCTTATTTTTTAATCTTCTATTAATGGGATAGAATTATCCCTTTGACAACCTGAACGCCCATCTAACATCTTACACTATTTTTATGGAAAAATATTTTTTTTTTATTGAGAATTATCCTGGTTTAGAAAATGAAGCCATTTATGCTTGTGTCATATTACATGCATTGGGTGCATACTGAAGGAAAATATTTATACTTGTAAATTAAACATTCATTGAAAGTAGATTCTACTAAAACTTCTATTTTTAGATATTCAAGAAGTTTGGAGTCTCGCCATGCAAGCGGCTCAAAAGTCTGGCTTAAAAGATCATCCACTTGTTACCTACTCCGTCTACCTGTGGGAAAAAAAAAAGAATTTCACGTTTTTCCTTTCAAGAAGGGAGGATTCGGGAAATCCTATTGATTGCTGCTTTCAGGAACAGGGGGCCTCTTTTAACCAATTACATTAGGTTCTATTCAGCAAAAGAATATAGTTGTTAGTAGAATTATCTTTTCCTTGGGTATTGACACTGATTAATTTCATGATAAATCACTGCCAAAACTAGTAGGGAAATTTACATACATCCCACAAAAACTTGGTTATTTGCTTATTAAACACCCAAAACTTAAATTTACACATAGCACACTTTTTTTAAGCGGTTCAAATTATAATTCAATGAACTTTTATGTTGTTCTCACTCATTTTTATTTTATGCACTTGTATATGATGAAGGTACACAATGCTTCATGTGATAGAGTAAAAGAGAGTGAACATGTCAAAACGTGATACACGTAAATTAGTGGTTTGAGATATTTTTTGATGTAAATAGTTAGTTTTTTGTGGTATGTATATAAATTATGCAAACTACTTTAACCACTGTTTCTGCTAAATGAAGTAGTTTGAACGTCACGCAGGTATTGGATGCAGACAAAGGAGAGAAACTCGTGAGCTCAACTGGGCAAATAGCAACTCGAGATATTGTTCAGTTTGTTCCAATGCAGAATGTGCAGAGTATGTGGCATTCATTACATAATTGCTTTCTCATCTTAAATGCATGTAGAGTCCCTTTGCTCTGCCCTTTCAAATACGTTTTGAAGGGCTGCGTATCTGTGAATTATAAAGAGCTATAAGCATGCAAATGCTTCACATGAGAAAATAGACAAAATGTACCTTTCAGATTGGAAACAACCAGCAAAATCCTTGAAATGCGTTCAGATTTCTTTCATGTGGCAATTTGCATGATGGCTTGCCAATGCAGTATTAGAGGCCTCATGTTAAAAGGTCTATTAGACCATAGTATAAATTGACTATGTGCTTGCAAGCACACGGCAAGCTTTCCTTTGTAAGATCAGTTGATTGGGTTTTAGTCCACATGATCCTTGACGTTAGTTAGCCATATGGCCCATATCAAATGCTAGCTGATAAATCAAATCTTCTAAATCTCTTTATCTGTAAATAACAGATGATATTGTTTCCTGTTTATGAATTTTTTATTTTAAACAATTTCATTTCATATTAATTATTAAGTAAGGATTATCCTAACGGAATTAGGTGACTTCTTTTTTCCACCAGCACTTAACTCTAGTAAATTAAATCTAAATCTTGCTTGGAGTATCTATATTTCTATCCACATTTTGTTTGTTGTTTTTATACCCAATGTCACATATAACCATTTGCAGAGGAACCATGTGCTCTGCAATTTAGGAGAAATATTTTATTTCCAAACTACCCAGCTTTCTGCATCTACAACTCGAATTAACTATCCTGTTGGGTTAATACAATATGTCTATCTCCTCTGGTCTCTTTTCCTTCTAAAACATTTGATGTGCTATGACATGTTCCATGATTTCAGGTGAGTTTTGGATTTATTAGCACTTTGTCTTATAAACAAATGATATCCTCGCTTTTTCTTTGCTTAAAGCTCCAGTTTTTGCAAAGCACAATCTTGTTTATTAGCTTGACATTATTCTTCGGATTTTGACACTAGAAAAGTATGATTCATTCAATTTTTTGCAGATGGTGAAGTATCAGCTGCGCAGGCTCTGCTTGCTGAACTACCCGGGCAGTTCATGAGTTATATGCAGTCCAGAGATATTAAACCATTGGACTGATTGAATTCACGGCAATTGGTAACTGTGTTCATTATTTCCTGGTAGTCGTGATCATTCGTTCACTATTTTTCCCTTAAAAATTTGATCCTCATCTCGTTAGTATTTTTGGCTGCTGGCTCCATTCATTTAAGAGGCAAAAAGTTGCTCTCATTTTATCTGTCAAGTTATGTTCTGCAGCTAGGTGCTAGGTGGACAAGGTTGATTAGAAGCATACGTTCCTAGTCTGTAAAGAATAATTTGTCTTTTTTGGTAATTCTGGTGTTGAGGGTCAATGTGATTTTGAGATTTTTCATCATCAAAACCTTTTTTGGTTAAGTAATATTAAAGATTTTAGCATCAAGCATATAAAATAGTTAGATTTTAGTGACAATCAAGCATATAAAATAGTTAGATTTTAGTGACAGGCATAATTCTTCGTGTCTATTTTTTTCTCTTTTTTTTTTCAATGCATATTTGCAGTAAAACACATCAGGATCATTTTTTTTTCGAACCTGCAGTAGAAAATGGCCACGTTGAATTTAACTTGGGACCAAGCAGTTGTGCTTGACAGTTGACCGGCTGCTTGATTTAGGGCTTGTTTTGTAGGGCTCCTGACAGGCTTCTAGGTTGATAAAAAATGGTAAAAGAGGCACAAGAATGAATCGTTCCACATAGAAAAGAGGAGAGATCCTAAGCTATCTAGATCTCAAATATTAGAAGTGCCTGTTGGGGCAAAACTGTGAGACTAATAATAAAAAATTTCATAATTAAGCATGCTTGAGTTGGAGTAGTACTGAGATGAGTGATCTACTGGGAAGTACTCAAGTCATATATTTTTTTTAAATTCAAAGTGAACAATACATCTACATTAGAATCATGTGATATTATAATTATAATTACTATCTGAATATTATGTCTTCCTATGCTTATATCATTATTTTTTACTTATTGTTTGGTTGAATGCTAAAGAAAACTAATTAATTTTTTTGATTTATTTCACTTGTAACATAAATTATAATATAAAAATTAAAATTTTGTTTCATATTCTATAATATTTTATATATAATATATATTTCAACACAAACAACATGATCATCATTAAAGATAAGTCAAAACCCTAAATTGAATACTTTGAACTATACCTTGGTTACCACATCCCACGTAGAAGAGTATGAAGATCTAGAAGCACATTAATACATTAGATAGTATGACTGACATTTCACAAATATTAAACAGAGACTTTGAGACCTACATGCAAGAGGCCTCTTATCTCAAAGACTCAAAAGTAATTTATCCCTAAATAAAATAGGAGGATTTACATACAGAACACTGAATTCATCACAAATTACGCATTTCATTATCTTTTAGTAAATATTACACATATCATACTCTTTTTACATTTCTATTGTTACAATAGAAATGTAAAACCCATAAGCAGAGTGTGATATATATAATATTTACTAAAAGATGATGAAATGCATAATTTGTGATGAATTCAGTGTTCTGTAAGTAAATATTCCAATAAAATAACACTTATAAAAAAAACTATGCTACAATAATTTATGATTTTCATAATTCACAGTCAGGAATGCCAATTTTCTAAAAAAAAAAAAAATCAGTGATTTCACTTAATATTCACATCTCGAATATGTTCATAATATTATTCTAATCATCTTTTCAAACTCATAATTAAATTAAGGAGATTAAAGAATGATAAGAACAATATGCACTTTATCATATCTATAATTACTTTGAAGTGTGTGATGTTACATGATCAATATGTAAATAATATAATTTTTAAGTATTTTATATATAATTATCTCTTGCACCTATCAATCAATGCCTAGAATTAAAGAAGAGAAATTAATTATTCCAAAACATTTGCATCAAATGAACATAAAAAAAAACTCTAGGCAGCTTTTTGTTTGGCTAACAGCAATTAAATATACATAATACCATCACATTTATACGATTAATGAAGGGATTAAAGCTTGCCGTGCCTCTTAATCCACAAAAGCACCCAAGAGATAATGAGTTAACCCAATATTTAATTTAATAATCTATTAGTTTATCGGGTCAAAACCGCGTCTTTTAATTTAACAGTTCTTCACGGTCGTGTGAAAGAAGTACGTAAAACCGAAGGAGATGGTAAATTACATTCAGATCTCTAAGCTTCGGGTATCATTGTGCTTAGACCTTACCATTTGAGTACATTTTGAACTATTCATTTCACTGTTGGTGTTCACTTTCAACTACTTATCTTTGGCATCATATAAAGTTTGGGTTATATCACATTTTATATAAATTTCAATATAAAATTATTCATTTTATTTTGCATCTTACTTTTTTTTTATTATACTAAACTAATTTTATTTCTTATCTTATATGAATCCCAAGACAAACAAAAAATTTCAATTCTAATGCCTAAAATCTCCCCCCTACCAAGCAAGAAAATCTTCGAAGTAAATTTCATATGTACTCTCCCTTGTTCTTCTTTTTCAGATGTACCCTCTCTTGTAAAATCTCGACAGTTGTTAAAAATGCCTGTAGACGTCACGGGCCCATTTGTAGCTCAACTTTAATTTTAAGACCTATTAGTAATGCGATGTTGACCTTAGAGGCCTGGGTGTAATTTACCTTTAATTAAAGGTAATTAGTCCCCCCCACGCAAGGAAACAACGTGAATTAGGGTTTTAATTCATTCTCTAGATTCCAGAGGGTGAAGAATAGGCAGCCATAGGTGAAGGGCTGACAAGGTTTTGTTTGTTGGTTGTAGGGAATTTTAATATTACTTGTTTTTTTCTTCATATTCATAGTATTAGGTGGGGTTTGTTGAACTAGTTTTTCATATATCTACTTCTTCATTAGCATAAATCTTTGAAGTCAAACAGTTGAGCTGTAAAGAAGATGCATTTTTCACCAAAGTTTATTTAGTCAATGTGTTTGGCCTGTTGTAGTACCATAAAAATGCTTAAAAAGTGTTTTAATTAGTCTTCAATTAACTCAAGATGGTTAGATTATCCTAATTCATACGTATAAACACGAGCCGACAATGGGGTGCTCATAAATAGTATGATATTTTTGAGGTGTGATAATTATAATGTAGTTATTGTATTTCAAAGGTACAATAATATGTACTGCAGGTTAAACGTGATACTTGATCATAAGATCAAGATGGGTTATCCAAAAGCACCTACAAATTAATATGGCTGGACAACTTAAACTCGATGTCTACACGGTAGATTCTCATTAAAGATGTCATGATTTGACCTACATTGCTGGCATCTCCAGACGCCCACATCTTCAACACGAAGATATTAACAAAAAAGGTAGGGTCGTACAATAATATGAGAGATAAGAAGATTTTTTACTTTAGTGTCGACCAACTATTTGAATTAAGGCATCAACAAGGCAGTCATGTTTAGCATCAACAAGAGAAGGCTAGCATCCTGAGTGTTAGATGTGTTGAATCGTATTGTACATCGACACGAAAGAAAAGACTAAGAATGTTAATACCCAAATGTTGAAATTTCAACCAAGAGCATGCAACACCATGGCTAACCAGTAACCTAGCAGCACAGGGTCAAAGCCCAAGTTCAGTCACTTGAGATTAAGACTCGTGATAACTCAACACCAACTCCAGTTTGGATAGAGAAAGCTCAAGCTTTGACCTTATGACTATCATAGGTTTGTAAGAAAGATGAGTATCGACACCAACACCAGTTCAGGACAATAAAAACTAAGCTTAGGTCGAGAGAGAATAAAGTCTTGATACCAAGTAGGGTCAAGAGATCAGAACAAAGAAGTAATCTCAATGTCTAATCTCGAGACCTCGATAGACCTCAACAATGGCATATGCAAGACGCAAGGCAACGAAATTGGCACATGAAGCCCAAAAACCGGCCAAACTGAAGTGAAAGGAACAAAGTTTGGAGAAACCAATGTATCAAGGATAAGTAAGATGCCATCCTAAAGCGCACTGATAGTGCTTTAGCTAATGCGATAAAAGTTGGGCCACATTTATTTATTGTAATTAGTGTTTGAAGGAAAACTAGCCTTCTCAATAAAAGTTGTTAAATCTAAGAGATTGTAACTTGAATAAAACTCAAAAAAAAGGAAAAAAATAGAATAATCAAGAAAAATACATCAAATTTATGTGAAATATCGCAACTCTGTAGAAAAATCACAACCATATTAAGAGAAATCTTTTCTTATTCAAAATATCTTTAGAGAAACTATAATGATCTCACAATCTTCTTTTCTTAAATCTTAGAATATCTTACAATGATTAGAATCTAATTAGGTTAGACATACATAGGGTATATTTATACAAAAAATTTGTAACAAATTAACTTTGAACCCAAAAAATCATAATAAATCTCTGCATTGAATGAGAGGACCATATAGCTCGGTCCCAATTTTATGTCGTCTCCAGTATCTATGCCTAGCCATCAGTTTTCGAAGCAAATGGTCCATCTCAATATTAGTGTAGTCCATTCCTAAGAACGGATGGTCCAACCACCAATCATTCCTCAAAAATATATAGTCTAATAAATAAAATTAAGGATAGAAAAATATTCACTATCTCTAATCTATATTATATCCATGGTTGATGTTTTTAATATAGAAGAGTCTTTCTCTAGATATTGAAAATATTTTTTAAGCACATTGTGCGTTATACAATATTTATTTTTTTATGTAAAACTAATAGCGTGAGACTGTAGCTATTTTAAAAAAGACAATGAAAGATTGTAGTACTGCATAGGTGAATATGTATAGATATAGTATTTATTTAAAGTAGTATTTTCATGCATAACGTTTCATACTATTATTTTTATATGTAAAATACTTATTTTTAAATATTATATTATAAATACAAAATATAACAAATCAAATATCTTTTTAGCTTCTAAAATACAATATTTAAAAAGTCATAATGTGCATAATATTTAAAAAAAATTAGGTGTAAAATATATAAATATACTAATATAAAATGTAATGTATGTAATTATAAATTGTTTAATATATTGTCCACAAATCATCTAGAAAATTTTAATACATCAAAGATTTTTAATAAGATATCCTGTCTATTTAATACTCTTCTAGAAGAATGTCTAGATGTTAGTAGAATGGCATTGCCAACTTAAAGAATAAATTAAAAAATAAATAAAAAAAAAGAGAGAGAGAGAGAGAGAGGGAGGAATGAATAGTCATATGTCTCATTAATTTATTAGATTGATATTTTAGGTGATTAACATTAATTACATGTATTCTAGATCTTTAGTTGTCATAACTAGCTCTCTTTGTACTTGAAGAAAAATCAATCATTTGCTTTCGATGTTAGATGAATAGTTATTTTACTTACAAATATTCGTAAAAGCAAATGCCTAATTACCTTTCACGAAGAAAATTAACATCAATCACATGTATTTTAATTTTTTTCTCTTTTACGAATACATGTAATTAGGCATGTGCTTCTAGATCTTCATACTCTTCTAGGTAAAAATGAATATTTGCATGAAAGGAATGAATAGTTATTTTACTTTCGATGTTAGATGTATTAGATAAATGTAATTCATCGAAAATTTCTTCATGAAAGGTAACGATTGCCAGAATCAATCACTAAGGTTCTATTTGTTTTGAAGTTAAAAATTAACGTGGTTTAATTTTAACCAGTCATATCACATCACACATAAAATTTAATATTAAAAATTAACTTTATTTCACATCGTACACATATTACTAAAAAATAACTAATTTTATATCACATCTAGACCTGGGCAATGGGCGGGCCGGGCCGGGCCTGGGCCGGGCTTGACCGGGCTTTAACTAAGTCAACTCGGGCTCGGGTCGGGCTTGGCCAGGCTTGCGGGCCTATTTTTATTACCAAGCCCGCCCAATGTGCGGGCCGGGCTACCCACGGGCTTTATTTGATTTTAAATTATTTTTTGGATGAGAAAAAAATATTTTATTTTTAAGTTTAATATCAAAGAATTTTATTTTTATATTAAAAAATATTTATTTTATAAAATAAAATTGATTCTAATATTCATATTTGTGTTATACATATAATAAAGTTGAGTTTCGTAGTTAAAAATTTTGTTAGGCCAAAAAATATCTCGATCTTTTATCAAAAAAAAATATCTCGATCCAAATGAAGCCAAAGTCTCCGAAATTTATATCCAAACATAATTTAAGTCTTAGGTATTCTAGCATACCATAATATTGTTATTTAAGCTTTTCATAATTACATATTAATATAATTTTATTTAAGTTGATAATTACAAAATCCAATAATATTTTTCTTAGAATATTAATTTAAAATAGTTAAACAAATTAATGAGAATTCTAGACAAGTAAGCTTCATGTTTTCATTCAATTTCTTAAATAACTAAAAAAAATTAAAATTTAATAAATATAATTTCAATAATATCTTTTATAATATAAATATTATGAAAAGAAGCATATATAGCAATATAATCATTTTCAACTTGGGCGGGCCGGGCTAAGCCCGGCCCGGGCTTAACCGGGCTTTGACTAAGTCAACTCGGGCTCGGGCCGGGCCAAGCCCGAATGTCGGGCCAAAATAAATAACCAAACCCGTTTAAAATTTATCGGGCTTTGGCTAGCCCGTCGGGCCACCCGCCCAATACCCAGGTCTAATCACATCCCTCACATATATCAATATAATAACTAATTTTATATGACATTACTCATATATTCTAATAGAATAACTAACTTTATTTCACATCATTCATAACTTTCAATAAATAGATATCTCTATCCAAATTTAATTTTAACTTTGTTAAATTTAATTTTATAAACAAATAGACCCTAATGAGTAAATATTAGTCGCTAACAAGTATGTGTTAGCGGCCGATTGTGTCTATCATATTTTCTCATCATTAAAAGCTTATAAGTTGCTAAAATTAATCGGGGCAACCGAGTGCTCTTTGGTTGCTAATTTTAATGATTGATTGGAGGCAAATTCTAATTATGGTTGCTAGTTTAGTGTCGAAATGTCCGACGCTAAGCTCGCTATACCTTTAGGGATCTCTCGTCACTTTTAGTTTCTTTTCGGTCGCCAATTAGCCACTAATCAATCTCTAATCGTTTGCCAATTACTCCATTCAAGAACAAAAAAAAATGTAGAATCTAAGTAGCCTGCCAAATAAAAAAATTGATCACTAATGCATGTGTCACTGATTTAAATTTATAGAAAACACTTAAACAAATATATGAAACTCCTTTAATTTCAAGAAACTTTCACGAAAATTTTCTTATTCATCGATCGCCTTCATCGTAGAACATATTTCTCCAATTATATCAATTATATCAAAGAACTCGTGTCTTTTGAAATTCGAAAATAAGTTTCTTTGACGAAGTATTTTTAGACTTTAGAAAAAAAAAATTCGAGATTTTCAACAGTTTCACATTTTTTCGAACTAGCAATGCTTCTCAAAAATTTCCTGCTAGATTAATTGTTTCTTCATAAAAAAAAAACATTCAAGTAACTTCAACAAATTAACATAAAAATATTAAAAAAATATATAAAAAATAATAATTAAGAAAAATAATCCAAGGAGAGTTGAAAGCGTAAGAGGAAAGCTGGAAATTACTAACCCTGCTTTTGGGTTAGCTAGCTGTCACCTTATATTAAATGAACGGCATTTGTGGAACCTCTCTCACGACATCTTTTAATTATTTTTTATTTTTAATAAAACTTAACTTCTTTTAAATGAAATAAAAATGAAATAATTACCTACATACTACACAATTTAGTTTTATTTATACATTATCTATTCATTCTTAGTTAATTATACTATGCACACTCAAAACATTATAAAATCTTACATATACATATTTGAGTTAAAACTTAATCAAAATTTATTTGAAAAAAAAAATATTCTATTAGTAAATTATTAAAATTATATTTTTATTCTTAATGGTATATATTTTTTTTTCTTCCTCAATACAACACTAAAGTGTTGATTTATCCTAAAATCAATTCACGTCGCGGATCTCTTCTTCCTTCGCCGCCACCTAAACATTAAGATTTTAAGATTTTCACTCAAAATATATTTAAATATCCTTAAAATAATATGATGAATGATCCAGATTTTTTGTAATCTAACTATAATTAGGTTATTTAAAAAAAATTATGATTACTTATTATAATATAAATAAGTTAAAATGTGTGTATGTAAGAATTTATAATGTTTTGAGTGTGTATAGCGTAATTAATTAAGAATGGATGGGTAAGACATAAATAAAATTAAATTGTGTGGTATGTAAGTAATTATCTTAATAAAAAATATTAATATTATACATAAGAAATTAATTTTGCGCACGTACCCCTAGAATATCTAAAAATAGCGTACGTTTGGTGCACTTTATAAAGCTTTAATATATAATAATTACGTACGATCTTTGAATATCATCTGGTTAATCAGCCAATATTTTTTATTTTTTACTTGTATTTTATTTTAAATAAAAATGAGATTAAAATTATAATTTAATTTGTAATGTATTTAATATTAAATATTTATATCAGATTTTACATAAAAAAACTAAAAATCTAAACAAAAGTTAATTATCATGATAAAACTCAATTAAAATCAATATTTTTTAAGATTTAAATCATAATTCTAATTTATAACAACACACTTAGACTCTAATAGATAATTAAATTTATTTATTTTAATAGTATTTATTTTATTAAATTAAATAAATTATGTGAATGGATCAAATTTAATTAATCATGACTTGAAAAATCAAAGTTGAAATTGAAAACCTAAAATTACTTTAAATAGAAATTGATTTGAAAACGTCAGTTTAATTGACCTTTTTTTGTCTTATTTTATGATTTTCAATTATTATTTTGCAAGCCCTATTTGTTAAGCGAAAAAATTATCATGATAGGTTTGACTGAGTGTCCAAGCAGGGTCAGTCGAATAAGGGTTCTCGAACAACCCAGACAACCTGCTCAGACTAAAGTCCCCTGATTGAACAATAGGGAGCTAGTTGAACGACTGAGTCAAACAACTGAGTGGTCATTAAATAACCGCATGTCATGGTCATCCTATGATGTGACGGTCCATCTAGAGATAAGAGGAATATGTCTGTCATTAATGCCTAGGATATTGGGTGGCATGAGCAGATCCAGCCACTGACACACTACCTCGCTAATGTCTCATTAATAAAGTCTACTTAACCTACCTAATCTCATCCACTTTTCCCTCGCTATTAATGGTCTCATGTATAGCGAGAAAAAGGTTCTGGTTTTGGACTGACTCAAGAGCGCGAAAAGAAAAGACCAGCCATGTACTGATCATCCAAGTTCGCCTACAGTTCCGACTTTGTTCGACTAAAATCTCTTACCCCCAATGAAGTTCTCTTGGCAACCCGTAGCTTGACACTACTCTCTCCATTTTTTCTAGGAAGAATCTGAAGAGAAGTCTCTCATTATTCCTTATTATGATATCTTTTTTCTCTTTAATAAGCCCAACAGTCTTACTTATTAAAGCAAACACCAAAGAGAAAGAGAATTCTGGGAGACGACGGCGCGCAAAAGGGGTGAGCCTGTTAATGAAAGCTGGGTGAGCCTGTTAATGAAAGCTCAAGGAAGGAACCAGTTCAGAACATTCAGAGAAACACACAGAGATTTAAAGTGGTTCAGGGAGGAAGTCCCCTACATCCACCGGTCGATCAGCGAAGAAGGTTTCACTAATGGAGAAAAAGTGACCCTGAGGGCCAATACAATGTTTTAGAAAGGAGAAAAGAAGAAGAAGAAGAAGAAGAAGAAGGAGAAGAGCTCCTCAGTTGGGGCCCTGTTACAAAAATGAGAGTTCCCCCCTGTTGTGGACTGTTTCAGGGGTATTTGTAGCCATTGGAGTGCGTGGCTTCAGTCTGATTTTTCGGAGAAAAGGTGATGGATAGGCTCTGGGTCCGCATCGTTTGTCTGCCACCAGAGAGGCCTGCAGTTGCCCAAAAGGACGATATCTTTTAATATTGGTACTTTTTCTGGGGATCCGTGATGGCTGAAGCATGCGGATCCTTGATTTGTGGGCCTGGGAAAAGGCGCTCTGTACGGGGAGCAGCGCGGTTAGGTAGAGTTGATTGTGACAGGCGTTGCTACATAACCTCGTGCCCGATGTTATCAGGGATATCCTGGGATATCGGGGAACGAGGTTAGGCTGAACCCTCGTGGCCGAGGTTTGACCTGGTCAAAAGTCCTGCAAAGTCAAAGAGATGAGGCAGCAAATCAATCAATCAAGTGGAGGCCAGCCAGGCGCCACGTGTACGGTCAGGATGCAGTGCTGGAACCACGTGTTAACACATAGAAAATATCAATTATTATAAGTAAAATACGGACCTTAAGGCCTAGTTTAGTTTGATTTTTTTTTAACAATAAAAGAAAAAAGATATTTTATTTTTTAAGTTTAGTGAGAAAAAATTTTATTTTAATATTAAGAAGTGTATAAAATATGAAATACTTTAAATTCTAATATTCATATTTGTATTAGATGTGAAATAAAGTTAATTTTTATAGTTAAAATTTATGTTGTGTAAAAAAATTACCTCGAACCAAACGAGGCCTAGGAGGAGCTAAAACTGTAAAACATTGTGAGATTCAAAAAAAAAAACATAAAACATTGCATTTGTTCGGAATTATTTTTTGGATGAAACATTGTATTAGGATTTACTTTGCAGGAGTACTAAAGTGGAAGAACAACACTTTGAGTAGTGCTATAAACAAATAGAACTATACCGAGTAGTGCTATAAACAAATAGAACTATACCGAGTAGTAATTTGTTTATGTTCATGTTCATTTACAAAAATTGAGATTGAGGTCAAGTGAACCTGTTCGAGCTTAGTTTACAAACATAAAAGCTTGTTTGGGCTTGATTCATATAGATCGCGAATGAACTGATTAATGCATTCATCGACGAGTTCATATTAATTTAAGTTTCAAAATATGAAAATTACTGATAAGCTCTTATATATTAAGGATATATATATATTAATGTGTTCATAAATAAACTTGTCATTATGATCCATGAATTTTTTTTATTATAAATAAGATATATTAAAATCTTTAAAAAGGCATTATATCGAGTCTTATAATTAACGAGCATGTTCATGAACTCATACCAACAGTTCACAAATGTTAACAAGCCGATCACTGGTATTTTCAAAATCATTCATTTTAAAATTATATTTAAGTTTATTTGTTATTATTAATAAACTGAACACGAATAAGCTCTTATCAATCCAAATGTTAAGCAGTTCATTGAACGCTTGATTCATTTATTGCCCTAATTTTAAGTGTTTTCTTTTTTTGATACATTTTAAGAAATTTTTTTTTATTAAAATCATACATTTTTGAGAATCGTGAACTCTTATTTTAAATTATCAAAATCTTATTTATAATTATAAGCGTAGGACATCAAATCTTAAAGAGTTATTTGTCGATTTCAAATATTTCAACGCACTCCATGACAAAGAGTAATGCCAAAGGATTAACTTAAGTTGTTGTTTAAATCGGAATTTAGAACTTCTTCAAATAAATAAATTATAAAAAAAGTTAAGATAAAAAATATTTTGTCTCTCTCTTTGAATGTTCTTCGACTTTTGAGAAACTTTAAATTTAGTTTCTATTTTCAAAGGTTGTTAGTATATATTAAAGTAATTCTAATAATATAATTACTATTTTTCATTAATTAACTGGTCAAACACTCTTTTTTTTTTCTCTTGACCACTTACCAACCTGTATTGACATTTTCTTTTTCTCAACGACTTAATTATAAAAAATAAAATTTGAGAAATTGATTGATCAGCTAATATAACAGTAACCATTTTTATTGGAAAAATATAAATATTAATTAAGGAAAAAAAAAACTTGAGATCTTTGACCACCTTTGCTCTCTGTCCATGTTCTAATTTATAATTTTCATACTAAAATAAAAAAAAAATTTAATGCTAAATAGGTTATTCTATAATTTTTAAAATAATGGAATCAGTTTTTTAATTTAAGATAACGTGTAAATTCATTGATAGTAATAAAAAAATTTAATAAATAATATTTCTTTTGATTACTAAATTAGTTTAGTTAATTTTAAAAGTATATTAATATTTAAAATGAAAGGTAACATGCAACTAATTTAATAATTTAAAAATGTTTTTTATTAAGTATTTTTATATATTATCTTAAAATTAAAATTTTAATTTAATTAATTTAAAAAATTGTAGGGTCCTAATTATTTTTAACCCCAACATCCCTAATAGTCTACAAAGAACACCAATGGCGAATTGAAATAATAATTAAATGCCGCAAGGAAGTCCAACGTCTGACCCCACTCTCGGCCCATAAAAAGCGCCCACGCGTCCCCACTCCCCAGTTCCCGTCGGCCGTTCCCCATCACTCGCCCCTCTCTCTCTCTCTCTCTCTCTCTCTCTCTCTCTCTCTCTCTCTCTCTCTCTCTCGTGAAGAATTAGAGACTATAAGGCGGGAGATCGAAGATCGCCGGAGAAGCGTCGGCGGCCGGAGAAGAGACTACGGACGAGCGATAAAGGTGGATCAAAGGCATGGGAAGAGGCCTCTTCCTGCCGGCGACGCGGAAGAGAAGGAAAAAGAAGCCGATCAGCTCATATTCTCCCACTACACTTCCTCGCGAGCTGACTACGACGCCTCCGCCATGGTTTCCGCCCTCGCTCACGTGATCGGCAGCGGCGATTCGCCGGCAGCTCCCTCCGCGCCGGGATCCACGGAGAGGGAATCCGCTCTGCCTGCGGAAGAGCACGGTAAAAATCGAATCTTGCCCTCCTCTAGACTTAATTTACGCATGAATTATGAATTTTTTTTTCTTGCTCTACTTTAATCGATTCAAGGATTAGGGTTTGCTTCTTTCGCGGCTGCAAGGTTACAGAGATTATGCATACAAATTTTGGGATGAAATGCTGCTGCTGTATGCGAATATAAAATTATTTTTAGGTCACAGGTGTCAAAATGAGAACAAATCAAGCTGCGAATATAAATTATATATTGAACTTAACCTTTTATGTTACTTAGTTAGCAAAGATTTGAAATAATAATTAACGCAACAAGTATTTTCAATTATGTTAGATTAGTTTTTAATTAATATTGAAGATGATATTAATTGTTGATGAAATGATCTAATGAAATTAAAATATGGAATGCAAATTAATGAAGGGAGTGAGAAGAAGCAGCATTACAGGGGAGTGAGGCAAAGGCCATGGGGGAAGTGGGCGGCGGAGATCAGAGACCCGAAGAAGGCGGCGAGGGTCTGGCTGGGCACCTTCGACACGGCGGAGGGAGCGGCCATCGCCTACGACGAGGCGGCGCTGAGATTCAAGGGGACCAAAGCAAAGCTCAACTTCCCGGAGCGAGTCCAGGGGCGGACCGACCTCGGCTTCGTCGTCAGCCAGGGGATTCCGGCCAGGCGTCCTCCGGAGCAGGCGGCAATGCATGGGGTTTTGCAGCCTCCGGCGGTCGCGTTAGATCCGGATCTGGCGCAGTACGCTCAGATTCTTCAGAGCAGAGATGAAGACCTCCAGAATGTGGCGTCCGGGCTCTACGGAAGAGGATTAACGTTCACGGCTGGAGCGGCGGGATCGGCCCCGGAGACGATCTCCTTTTCGGGGTATTCTTCGCCGTCGTCGTACATGACGTCGGAGGTCATGCTGCACTTTGGGAGCTCGTCGACGTCGTCTTCTTCCACCTCTTGGCCTCAGCGCGATCACAGGGATGAAGGCAGCAGGAATACGTGAGGAGGCCAGTAAACTGAATTTCGTGATGATATACAGAGAGAGACCGAGAGAGAGAGAGAGAGAGAGAGAGAGAGAGATGATTGAGGAACAGTGAATGCTGTGCGTGAAGTGTATGATATAATGATGTCGAGAGGTAGAAGATTATCATTTTGATGGAATATTTGACGATAGTTTTAACGTACGGGGGAGTTATGGATGAGTTCATTGTTGAATTGCACTGCTCCAAGGTATATTAGTACTATATATATAATATAGAGAAGGGTAAGGAACACTATATATGTTTCATTTATGTATATATAATTTGTGGCTCGATACAAACTTTTCATTATTATTTGAGGACCCTAGCTAATGTTGTATTCTAGTGAATAGATCATATTGAGCAGAAAAGTAAGAAGTAGGATGCAATGCTAAAGAATGCAGCTAAGCTGTAGATCTAATGAATATATGCATTTTAACTTTGGTTGAATAGATCCTAGCTACACTTATATATGCATGGCTAGCTATGATTTGACTTAGGGATACTTGGTGCATTGATGTCAGTTTATGAAAATAATTATTTAACTTGAATGATCACATGTATATATATGAATTTGTAAAAAATTATGTAACTATTAGTTAAATAATGTTATGTAGATTCAAAATATCTACATCAAAATAATATTGAACTAAATACTAGGATGTGAAGTTGGACTGATTTTCTATTATATTTTTCAATATAATAATATTAATTCAAACATAACACAGCCTCATGAGAACATCTAAATATGATCAATTATATCAATAAATCTATATATATAAATATATATAGGATAAATTGCACAGGGGCCCCTGAGGTTAGAATAGCGATGTAAATAGGTCTCACGTTTTGAAAAGCCTAGATTTAGGTCCCCGAGTTTGTGTTTGCGCTGCTGTTTGGTCTCACGTCTGAAATTTGCTGGATTTTACTATTTTACCCTTAGATTTTTACTCATTCTCCACATTTTCAAGAGAATTATAAGGGTATTTTTGGTCCATATAAATATGACTAACAGTTAAATTTAACCGTTTCTATCTAATTGGACTATCCAAAAAGCGATATTTAAACAAAGGGACTGAATGACAACGCAAACACAAACTCGGGGACCCAAATCTAGGCTTTTCAAAATGTGAGACTTATTTGCAGCGTCATTTTAACCTCAGGGACCCCTGTGCAATTTACCCATATATATATATATATATATATATATTGTGAGGTTCCCACAAGTTTAGGTACCTTGAACTCAATCATAATCATTCTAGTTTGCTTTTGGATTGAAAATTGTAAATTTAAAGCCAACATGTTGTCAAACTGACTTGATTTGAAATCAAATTAAAATTATTTCCAAGAAGAAAACTTAAAGAATTAAATGATTAGTGTGAGAATTGCATTAATGATGACTTCCAAAATCATAACCTTTATGCATGGATCACGTTTTGTGATGATTTTTTTTTTACCTCCAAATTCATAATTGTTTTGTGGTGAAGTTGCTTCTGTAATATCACAGTATATTAATGTGCAAATATTTTCGAGTCGAGGAACATGATTTCAAGCAAGTCATCGTACACTTGAAGTATGTCTCTTGATCGATTATATTCAAATTGATTCCCATTTGAGAAAAAATATCCCGTTAATTTAACTACTTTCAATAGAATTGTCAACTCTACAAATTAAGGTGACCTCCACTTAAAGACAACATTTATGGCCATTGATATGACTCAAAAAATCAACTATAAATTATTCGAGTCTATTTCAATTAGAACAAGAATATTGATTAATTGTAGCAATACTTGCAGCTTCCCAAGGAAATCCTCTCTAAATCCTTTTTTCCCTTCTATTTGCATGATTAATTTCAAGTAATTTGACTCTGATCTAACATATACTCTGAAATTTTTTGAAGTACCATATATATTTATGACTAGAAATCATCAGAAAACTTGAATAAATTTTGAATAAGTATCGTCAGTAAAGATAATTACCCCCAGTTATAGTTATTAAAACAATAACTTTTGAAAGGAAAAATTTGTCTCCAATTAATTCATTAGAACCAAAAATTCGGACAGACTAGAAGATCTGAAGAATTTCAAAAGTTTGACTAAAACTTGCTCATCTACCATTGATTGATCTGAGGGAAGCTTGCACTCAAGATGAAGGCCGGCCATCCACGTCCTGCCTGTTCCCCACTCCTACAAGAAAGAGAGATATGCGCAGATGATCGCACGAAGAGATCAGAGAGATCAGAGAGAGAGAGAGATGCATGTACACAACATAAAGAGAGAGAGAGAGATGCATGCACGCAATATATTCATCATTCATATAAAAACATAGAGGAAAAGCTTTGTGTTGATGAAATATTAATAGAGGAGAGCTTTTCGGTCGACCCACTAGTTCTACACGTACCAGCTAATTATCTTGCCTGCCGCAACGCCGCTTCCTTCTTTCCCCGTTTCCCACTCGGACAACGATCCGCAGGAAATAACCTACACCAGTTACCTGTATGCGCGTTGCGCTCCATGCAGATTACGTGGCTAGCTAGAGGGCTAATTCCATTCTCGACCCTGAGATACAATGGATATTCCACACTGGTCAAAAAAGAAAAACAAAAGTGTAATTTGGGTCCCTCTTATACATTTTTTTTTCTGCATTAGTTAAATTTAAGAGGAATTTACATACAGAACACTGAATTTATCACAAATTACGCATTTCACTATCTTTTAGTAAATATTACACATATCACACTAGAAATGTAAAACTCATAAGCAAAGTGTGATGTGTGTAATATTTAATAAGCAAAGTGTGATATGTGTAATATTTACTAAAAGATGGTGAAATATATAATTTGTGATTAATTTAGTGTTCTGCATGTAAATTCTCCTAAATTTTAATTATTGAGTTGCTATTTTTAAAAATTAAAAATATATATTTAAGTATTATAAATATATTCAAGAATTTTTAATTTCTATTTAAACCTTAAATTGTATTTTCACTATATCTTAATTTATAATAATATTTTTAATATTTAAATATATATTTTAATTTTTTTAAATAACAACTTGTAATCGGTCAAATTTAATAAGATTTATCAAAAAGGATCTATGTGAAAAAAACTTTACACAAGATGGACCTAGAGATAATTATGGGTCTAGCTACCTCATGGGTCTGGATGAAATTGCCCCTAACTTAATTTCCAATAGGGCTAATAATGAATCTATTTTGAGCAAGTTTATCTCAACTCGAGTAGATTTTAATTTGAATAGACTAAAATTTATTTGATTTTTATTGAATTTTAGAGTTGAATTGAATTGAGCTTCTTTTTAAATTTTATTTTGATTTAGATATCCATTTTGCATTTAATATATATATATATATATATATATATATTATATGCTTTTTATTTAAATTTAAATACAATATTTATGTACTTATACATAAATTCATCAATAATATCTTAAATCTTTTCAATTTATATGTTGTATAATATATGATCATGTTCATAAAATATATTAATACACATTCTAATAGTTTGCATGTATATAATATTATATACATATATGGAGTTCAAGAAGAGCTTAATTTATCTTATTTTGAGCAAATTGACTTTAAGTCATATAAAAATAGAGTCAAGTTCGAATCGAGTAAAATAAAAGCAAGCGGTAAGTTTTACGTATATATTTTATTATTCTTAATTTTGAGTATAAGTGAACTGGTAAAAGTACAAAAGTTTATGAGAAAAATTAAATTACTTTAAAGTACAATTATTTACCCTAGCAACCATAACCTAAGATATTGCATCATATTCAAGTTTTATAATATTAAATTTTAATTGTATTTCTTATCATATATTTAAACTATGAAAATTATTTTTATTACATATTATATATTATAACGCGTGGCTCCGACACTACATCCCAACCTACACGTGGCTCGCAGGTGACACTAAGTTGTTATTTATTTATTTATCCTCGCAGCAGGTCTCAAACCTCGGTCAAACCTCGACCACAAGGGTTCGTCCATGACGATCCAGGATCACCCCTAGCAACATCGATGACGATGTTCCTCAACTGCTCCTGTCACAGTCGGCGTGCTCTGGCTGCGTTATTTCCAGTACAGAACACTTTTTTCAAACACGCAAATCAAAGGCTCGCGTGCTCTAGCTAGCGTGAACCACCGGTGGAATCGTCGCTACTGAGGAGGAAAAAGCTCTCCACCCAGTACTTCTAGCTCCCCAAGTGGCCAATAGCTGAGGGACCATCAGGATAGGCCCAGCTCCTTTCTTTCCAGAAAATTCGGAATAAAGTACTTTTTTCAGCAATATTTAAAGCCACTGAGCAGACAAGAACCACAAGAACCAGGACAATCAGATTACAAGCATTTTTCCAGGGTCCTCTTGTCTCTCACTGTATTAGAGCCCCAATTGAGGAGCTCCATCTCTCTCTCTCTCTTTTTTTTCTTCTGATTAGCTCATTGTACTGGTCTCTTGGACCACCTTTTTCCTTTTTATTGTGAAATCAGCCCTCACTGACCGCTCGGTGCACATAGGAGATTTCCTCTCTGAACTACCTAAAACCTTTGTGTATCGTTCTGGATGCTCTCTCTCGCCTAAACTTTAACCGACAGGCTCAGCTCTTTGCGTGTCGCCGTCTCTCAGGACTCTTTCTCTCTGTTTCTTGGGATCCCCAACATCTTACGTTAACATTATATCAAATTTTATAATCAATTAATTTTATACTCTTATACATTCTAACTAACATATATAACAACTAAATTTATTTTATATTATATATAAATTTTAATGAAAAAATATTTATATATATCTACATGCAAGATTCAATTAACCTATGCAAATATTAGTGAAAGTAAACTAGGAGCTCTATTTTTGCGTTAGTGTTTTCTCATATTTACATAATTAAAACACAAATCCAGCACGTGTGAGATGCAGTCAGGTACGAATTCCTTGCACGTGTAGGAATGAATCCATGCACGTGACATAGAGGTCATAGGAGCCTGACATATTAGTCCTGCACGCTTGAATGCATGGTCTCTGAACAACTTCTGCGAACAACTAAATAAGCATTTTTAGGCCTCATTTGATTTGATTTTTTTTAAATAAAAATTTATTATATATATATATATATATTAAATTTAATAGATGAAATTTTTATTTTAATATTAAAAAATATATAAAATATAAAATACTTTCATTTCTAATATTCGTATTCGTGTTGGATATAAAATAAAATTAATTTTTATATATAATTGAAATTTGTGCAGGATAAAAAAATTATCTCGAATCAAACGAGGCCTTAGAAATTGCGAAAAAGTAACAACATTCTTTCATCAAAACACAAAATAACGACATATTAGCATCGTTAGCAAAAAAAAAATCATAAAAGCTTATATTCAAAAATAATTGAAGTTTAAAATATTATATTTGAAAATAATTTTAATGCTCTACTTCAATAACATGCTATGATCGAAGTTTCTGCACAGATTTGTTTTGTATATAATTGTATCTATTTGTAATAAAACTTAAAACACAAAAAATAAATCATAAATATTAATTTATTTCATTAAAATATGTTATTTGGCTATTTTATTATTTAAATACAATAGAATATATAATAGAAAAAATCTGACACAATAGAATATATACAAAATAGAAAATCAAGGTAGAAATGATTTGCTGCCACAAAAAAATTTGAAAAATTAGTATTTGGATATAAAAAAAATAAATTTTTGTACATAAAAATATAGAAATAGACTTTTTTTTATATTCAAATACAAAATGTAAATGCAATCGCACAAAAATGCTTCGTTATGTTGTGTTGTTTTTGGGCAATTTTTATTTAATGCGATGAAAATTAAATTTCTCACACGTAGAAATCACAACTGAATTTAACGTATTTGAATATGATTGAATAGAAAAAGAAAAAAAACTTTCTAGAAGCGCATCATAGTGGCTCATTTTATCATGTAGGGTCCATGCCATGCATGCGGCACAATCCTGTTGGCCTTATATAAATAGTATATATATATATATAGCTAAACTCAACTAAGAATTTGTCGAGGGCCCATATTGTATGTAATATTCGTAATTTTTAGACATATATATATATATTACGTGAAATAAAATTATTTTAATATTAAAAATTATATAAAATATTAAGAAAATTAATTTTTATAAAAAATATATTGTGATATAAAAGTAATTTTAATAAATATTATTTACGTAGGATCTAACTTAAAGTTAATAATTAATTTCAATTTAAATTCTTGATAAAAAGTTTCAATTTAAAATTATGTCAATTAACGCATTATTACACAAGGTATAGATCTTGTGCACCATACAGTTATTTTAGGAGAGTAGGGCTGTGTCTCCAATTTTTTTAAATAAAAATTCAATTTACAGAAGATTATTTAATTAAAAACATTGAATTTATTTTAAACGAATTAAATTTGAGTCATAAAAAAATTAAATTGAATTTGAACTGAATAAAACAAAAGCAAGTTTGATGCTTAGGGTACCCTTAAATATTTGTATGGATTTTTTAATCAAATCTTTTGTATACAACAGTGCTAGTCAAATTTGACAATTGAACTGCAAAAATGTCAAATATTTCACATTGATCTATTTTATGCTTCAAGGATACACATAAAAGCCCTGTTCGGCTCAAGGACCAAAACAGGATCAAAATAGTATTAGTTTAAAAAATAAATTATTTTAATTATTCTACACAAATTTTAATATAAAAAATAATATTTGTATTTTTAATAATTTTTAATAAAAATATAAACTTTATTTCACATCTTAAATCAAAATACTCGATTTGAATATTTTGGTCTAGAATGTGAAATAAAGTTGATATTTTTATTTTAAATTATTGAGTATGTAAAATAAAATAGTATTTTTTATATTTAAATTTATGTAGAATGATTTAAAAAATTTATTTATTATTATTGTTATTATTTTTTAAATTAATACTATTTTTGTCCTTTTGGTTATCGCAAAAGTCAATTCCTTGACACACAGGCTTACAAAAGCAAGAGGCAAGTAAGCTTGATAAATTCTTTAATATTTGTTCATCAAATTCAATGAATAAATTTAAATTTATACATTTTTAAAGTAAATAGCAGAGTGATGCTCAATTATGCACTCAATTAACGGCTCTGTAATCTATCAGTTATTATTAAATTTAATATTATAATATGATTCTTAGTACTATCATTAATTTAGTGCCATGAACAAGCTACTAATTTTTTTATTTAGTGAAATAATTACATAAATTGGATATATATTGTGGTTTTAAAAATTGGATCGGACCGGGCCCGTTCAATCGGTTGAACCGAAAACTGGTACTCGAATCATTCCGATCTAAGCTCAGAACCGGCTTGCTATAGAACCAAGTTAAATTAATCGGATAAAAATGAGGTTGAACCACTGAACTGTTGCGATTCAATTGAGTTTCAACTCAATATTTTCAACTTCAAAGTGGTAATGTGGGATTATAATTTCGCAAGGAATGACTCACGTAACTCCTATAGGCTATGACTTGATTAATTTACTTATTTTATTTTTTTAATTAATTTTCTAAAAAAATTCATACTATTTATCATTTAACATAAAAACATTCTTATTTTATTAGTACTTATTAAAAATTTATTTTTTTTATAAATATCATCTCTTTTATTATTAGTTATCTTTTAGAAAAAATTTAAGTTTTTATTATGAAATTTTGTTAAAGTATCATCTTATTTTTTTTTATTATTTAACAAATATTTAGAATAAATTAAAATCTTTTTTTATAGATATATCAATTAGTAAAATTAAAATGTATTAAAATTAAGTTTTTAAATAAGTATATTTTATAAATATTATTTTTATTTTATTTATTATGGTAGGTTAGATTCCAATTGAGTTTTAAAAGTTTGAACCTTTAGTTCTACTTATTTTAAGATTTTTAAAAATTTAATATATATATATATATATATATATTGTAAATATTTGTGCAATTAATTATTTTTATATTTTAAAAAATAAATTATGATCTATTTATAAATAGGAATAATTACCTGCATGCCACCCCATTTCACTTTATTTATACGTTACCCATCCATTCTTAGTTAATGACGCTATGCACACTCAAAATATAATAAAATCTTACATACACACACTTAAGTTAAAATTTAATTAAAATTTATTTGAAAAACTTAAAATTATATTTTTGAGTTAAAACTTAATCAAAATCTATTTGAAAAAAAATATTCTATTAGTAAATCATTAAAATTATATTTTTATCTTTAACATCATATTTTTTTTCTTCCTCGATGTCACACTAAAGCGCTGATCTGTCCTAAAATCAATTCACGTCGCGGATGTTTTCTTCCCTTACCACAACCTAAACATCAAAGTTTTAAGATTTTCACTCAAAATATATTTAAATATCCTTAAAATAATATGATGAACGGTTCAGATTTTTTGTAAGTTAACTATAGTTGCTCGTTATAATGAAAACAAGTGAAAGTGTGTCTATGTAAGATTTTATAATTTTTGAGTGTGCAAGCGTAATTAACTAAAAATAAATGAATAATACATAAATAAAATAAAATGATGTGATTTATAATTAATTATTCCTTATAAATATGATTAATTATTGAGTCAGATAATATAGGACAATAAAGAATTCGGTTGGAGCTCAAAAGGAAACTTGATAAATAATAAAATGGAATCTAACGAAGCAGGACGTAGACGTAATAATGAGTTCTTCGGGAACAAGCTTGACAAAAAGGATGCCAACTTAGTGACCGAGCTGGCAAGATCCTGAGCATCCACGTGGCTGTCGCATAATCAATCTTGTCGTGGGGCCGGCAACTTCTGAATGACGTGGACACGAGAACCGAGGGCGGCGTGGGGAATGAGAAGTTCGGCGCGTGGGCCCGCTGAATTGTTTGCACGTGGCACGTTCTACAAGGCGGTAGTAGTTCGTTCCCTCGGTGCTCGATTTGCGCAGTCGCTTCATAATGTCAATCTTTGCGGCTGTAAAACATATTTTCTTTTTCTTTTTTTTTCGTGCAAACGGTTCTTTGATGTTTGAAATTAATTAGATAAAATAGCATTTGGGCTTAGGGCAGTAAATTTTAATTGAAATTCCGAGATTTCTTGACATTTTTTTTCATAATTAAAAATGAATTAATTAGCTTGAAATAATATTAATATACAAATTTAATTCTATATTTATAAATTTATATTTTTAAATATTATTTTTTTATAAATATAATATATTTGTAACCATCAACCTATATTTTATAGGTTAACGAAAATATTATTTTAAAAAAATATTAAATTATTTGAGTGTATATATATATATTTTTTAAGATTAATAATATTCTTGATCATGAAAACTATAATATTTGAATATATTTTTATTTAGGTATAATGCCACATAATTTAGTTTTATTTATTCTTTCCTTATCCATTCTTAGTTAATTACGCTATGAACACTCAAAATATTATAAAATCTTACATACACATATTTTAATTTATTTTTATTATAATGAGTAATCATAATTTTTTAATAACTTAATTATAATTAGATTACAAAAAATCTGGGCCGTTCATCAAATTATTTTAAGGATATTTAAATATATTTTGAGTGAAAATCTTAAAATCTTAATATTTAGGTGGCGGCAAAGGAAGGAGACATCCGCGACGTGAATTGATTTTAGGACAAATCAACGCTTTAGTGTGGTATTGAGGAAGAGAAAAAATATATACTATTAAGGGTAAAAATATAATTTTAATAATTTACTAACAGAATATTTTTTTTTCAAATAGATTTTGATTAAGTTTAACTCAAATGTGTGTATGTAAGATTTTATAATATTTTGAGTGTGCATAGCATAATTAACTAAGAATGAATGGGTAAAGCATAAATAAAATTAAATTGTGTGACATATAAGTAATTATCCCTTTTATTTTTTATGCAAAATCTAGTACATAGGTCAAATAAATTCAAAATTTAACTTGAACTCTGATGGCTCAAATAAAACTCGACTGAAACTCTAAAAATTAAAAATTGAAATAAAGTCATATTGATCTATAGGTTTAAGTAAAAGTGCAACAAATATTTAACTTATAAAAAAGTAATTATTTTTATATTTTTTTTAAAATAACAGTTATTTAACAGCTCTCCTTATCAAACCCTGCTATACCATTAATTAGTTTTATAGGTTTTATTACTATAAAAGAAACAATAGTCACAAAAATTAAAGACTCGTTTATAATTTTATACAAATAGATAAATCAATTTACTTAATTTTAAATTATAAATTAAACATATGTGCACATAAAGTAAATAAGAAGGATCCAAATGTAATTAATTCTAAATAATTTAATATAATAGTTTTTGAGTTTTTTTTATTTAAGATCAATTTAATCTGATAGTTGATATGATATATAATAGGCAAGAAAAAATGCAGATAGGAAATTTAGAATAAATTACTTTATAGCACAATCAAAGTTTTTTATATTTATATATTTGACATAAATTTTTTTATAATAATGTTCAAGTGTGAATTTAATTATGCTTCACATAAGCAAAATGCTTCAAAAAAAGTCAAATTTGAAACAAATGTCTCCATAATTTTGAATTATATGAAGAATATAAAATAAAATTAATTTTATTTTTAAATATATGTGACCTGAGATATAGTTAAATTTTAATATTAAAATTTATGTGACATATCAGTTTAAAATTAACAAGATTAAATTTAAACTATCTAAACAAACAGACACATGTAATTTGTATTATACTTCCATAACATTATCAAATAATATTTTAAATTATTTTTAAGAGAGAGAGTTGCATGTCACTCTTAAATAAGAATTTTTTATTTATTTAATACTAAAATTAGATATTTAAATATGTCATCACATATTTTAAATACATAAATATGAATTATACTTACTTTTATTAACAGCTAAATCTCTATATCTTTAAGGTAGATTTTTTTTAATTTATTAATTAGAGATAATATAATTTGTAATTATATATTTTTATTATGGGATAATATCCGTAATTAAGATATAATTTTAAGAATTAAATGAAAAAAAAAACTTTTAATAGAAGCTATATGTAATTTTTATTTTAATTATTCTGACAAAAATCCTTCCACAATGTCTGCAGACATGTACCTTTTTTTTTTTCTTGAAGCACAGCCTCATGGCATTTTTTGTTATTAAATAATTTCAATTAAGATTTAACAATATCTTATATATAATACTTAAAATGTCTAATTGGATTTATCATTGAAATTAATATCCATTTCCAGCAATAAAAAGAAAAAAGAAAAAGAAATATTCATTTCGAAGATTAATGTTGAGGTGATCTTGCATCTAATTTAATTTTTTTATGATAATTTATTTTATTTTAAATTCTGAATTTTGCCTATAAATACCCCATCATTCTTTTCTCAAAATAAATCTTGTTCATTTCTCAAAATTTCATATTTCATTTTTCCTCTTTTTTCTCAAAATATGAAAATAAACTTTTTTTTCTCTCTAATTATCCTCTAATTTACATGACATTTCAAATTTCAAGTACTTTAACAAGTTTTATTCAAGTTTTTCATTGCATAAATTATTTTTATTCATAACCTCATTAATTTTCAAACATCTTTAAACAACATTCTAACTTGTTATATATCCTTTTAATATCAATTTAATTTAACACATCATGCAATCATAAAAATGTGCATTATATTTTTTATCAAGTTGAAATATGTTTGCATATACTTGTATTTTACTCTAATTCACAATTTTATCACTCATCTTGTTGACATGGCCATTATTATTATTTTTTTACTTTCTCGCATTTGGTGAAAAATCGTGCCATCATATGTTGGAGAAAAAAACGGTTCTTATGCCACTCGATTCATAATCAATAATATGCTTTCTCTTCAATGAATTTTTTAATTGGTGGTGTCATATGATAAATAAAGCAAATAGTTTTGTTTGAATTAGTAATTGGTAAATAAGCTAGAAGTAGATCAGGCCAGGTCGGTTCCTAAACTAAACTCTAGGGACACTATTGCAGAACACCTCAAGATCACATCAGTTGAATTCCTAGGAGACACAAAACTATACGAGTTGACAAAAAAGAACCTTCATGATAAAAACTCAAGGAATATGCCCCCAAAAGGAAATGCATTGTAATATCTAATGATGTCACAAAAGACTAGTGATAATTCTGACAACTCGTATAAAGAAAAATGCAATCATCTCAGTACTAAGGGAAAAAATATTTTTCTTAAGGTGCACTCCTCGAGAAGGGGTGAAGGTTTCCCTTTAGGAGCATTTCTCACATAAAATTATAAGAAATTATTCCTGTTACTAAAGCTAATTATTGCATTGATAAATTTTGAGACTAATTTGACTATCAGGAAGTTCTACTCGACTATAAGAGAGTTTTATACTCTTCAAAAGGTTCTTTAATTGTTGTTAGTTGAAGGTATTAGAATACTTAAAAGGATTAAAGTATTCTCGTGATCATCTTGTTAGGAGACTGTAAGTACGTGTATATTTGAGTTAGTTTGAGATTAAAAAAAAGTTTTTAAAATTATTAGATTTATATTATTGGTGAATAAAATTTATTTTAAGATTTATGTTAAATATTAAATAAAAATGACAAATTATTTGACAATGTGGTAGATATAATATAAAGCTAATTATTAACGTTATAGTTCATACAAAATGCAAAATAAATTTAATTTCTATTATTTATATTTATGTAAAATTAATTTTATTTGATATCTAATATATACATTCACTTGAATCAAATATTTCTGAATCAACGTTAATTCCTGGTTCAGCAACCTTGGAAAAATAATATATTATATATAATTGGAGCCTACACGAAGTCAACGTGAAATAATACTGGTGAACTGTTTGACAAGACTTTTAACATCAAATGTCACCTCAGTCATAATACTTGAAAGACTTTAAATTAAACTCTATGTCCGGCGAAGTTAAATCAAGAACAAAATAGTATTAATTAAAATAATAATAATAAATAAATTTTTTAAATTATTTCATGTAAATTTTAATATAATTTTTTTTACTTCAAATATTCAATAATTTTTAAGAAAAATATTAATTTTATTTTATATTTTTGAGCAAAAAATTTAAATAGAATATTTTGATTTAAAATGTGAAATAAAGTTAATATTTTTATTAAAAAATATTAAGTAAATAAAGTAAAATAATAGTTTTTTTATATTAGAATGTAGAACGATGAAAAAAAATTTATTTATTATTATTATTATTTTTAAATTAGTATTATTTTAGTCCTGATTTTGGTAATCGCGCCAAACAGGACTTATATTCTATTTTAGTCTCTTACGCAAATTAGGACTATTTATTTTTGATAATTTAATAATTTTGATAGTCCTACGATATGTCATAATTTTTAATTTTTGTAACTTAAAAGTTCAAATTTTAAGATTTTTTTTTAATTATCTTAAGAACATGAAAATTTTAACCGACATAAAATTAATAATCAATTTTGAACAGAATTTGATCAAAATTACTGAAACTTATTAATTTTACCAAAAATTTAAATTTGGAAGGGCAATTTTTGGATTATGGGCACGTTTTTATTTGTTTATTCTTTTGCCTCAAGAAAGCAGTGGCAAAAGGTTCCAATTGATGGGAAGTCTGAAGACTCAGAAATTCAAAAGCAAAAAAAAGGCAGTAGTAAAGAATCTATTTAAAGCAAAACAAATTATTCGGGTCCAATAACTTCTCCTTTCAAAATTTTAAAAGCAAAAGTACGCGTCGTGTGTGAATAGTGGGACTGATCGATTTATAGATACTATTAACTTTCATTTCGTATAAATATGTTATTTCTTTGTATAAATATTTTTCGTTTAGTGTATTTTTTTACTTTTTACTTGAAAAAATATATACATGCTTATGCGAAGTAGAAAATTGTTATGATTAAAAGCAGAGACTAATTTTACCTCTGTTCCATAATGTTTCTCGCTCGATGACAGAGATGATCCCACGTGCGTACGAGTCGCATGCCTATTTATTGTTCTAACAAAATGACATGATTCGTTATGCGAACCCAATACAGTTTATCCTAAAGCGAACATCTTTAATTTCTTTGCATGTAATTTTATCCAACTTGGTCAAATCTCTATTCTTTGTTCTCAATCGTGCATGTCATGCGAATCTCCGTCTTAATTAGGATTTATGAGCGGCCCTGTGGCCCCAACTCTAGCTTTGATGTAGAGTTTTGTTTTAGAATATTAATTATATAAATTTCATTTAGGTTAAGAGTGCATTAAGTTTTGATTTTATTCTAAATTCTAACAAGGGTATCCCCTAAAGTTTGAGATTATGTGATTACAGTTGTTATCTATAGGGGTGTGCATTCGGTTTGAGTGGTTGGTTTGGTGACCAAATAAAAAAAAAGATTGGATTCGGTTTTAAATTTAATGAAACCAAACCAACCAAATTATATTATAAATCAAACCAAACCAACCAAATAAATATCGGTTCGGTTTGGTTTGGTTTGGTTAAAACCATATTTTTGATCTGCAACCCTTTGATCTACAGCGCAAGCCGCGCAAGTCGCGCAACTCTAAATAATTTGAAACTTCTCGGTCGATCAAATCAGCCTTCTTTCTCGCCAACTCATCTATGAGCGAACCCAAATCGGCAAATTGTCAACTGAACCGGCCCAATATAAATACGTGGGTTATTCGGTTAATTCGCTCGGTTTGGTTTCCAAACATGTGAAACCGAACCCAAACCAATTAACCAAAATATTCAAAATATCAAACCATCACCAAACCGCTAGATTTTAAACCAAACCAAACCGTTAAATTTAAACGGTTCGGTTCAATTTTTCGGTTTAAACCATAGTTTGCACACCCCTAGTTATCTAGCTCAATTCTAGCGAGTAACATTTATGTACATAAATTACAAATATGTTAATAACATGGCTGTTGTATATATATTTTAAATTGAATGAATTATTGCTAAATATATTTTTAATATAAGATTCTATGTTTATAAGTTTGAGATATATTAAATGTTGATTAAAGTTCATATAGGTGATCAACATTTCGGTCTCGTTTGGTTTGAATTTTTTTTTAAATAAGAAAAAAAAATATTTTATTTTTTAAATTTAATGAAAAAAAATTATTTTAATATTAGAAAGTGTGTAAAATATGAAATATTTTTAATTTTAATATTTGTATTTATGTTGGATGTGTAATAAAGTTATTTTTATAGTTAAAATTTATATTAGATAAAAATAAAATATCTCGAACTAAACGAGATCTTTATGCTGATCAAGCAGTTTACTATATTCAATATTTTACAAATTAAATTAAAACTGCCCTTATATGATGACTAAAAGCCCTGTTTGGCATGAGGACCAAAATCAAGACTAAAATGGTACTAATTTAAAAAACAATAATAATAGTAGTAATAAATTATTTTTTTAATTATTCTACATAAATTCTAATATAAAAAAATATTATTTTACTTCACATACTAAATAATTTTTGATAAAAATATTAACTTTATTTCACATCTTAGACCAAAATACTCGATTTGAATATTTTGATATAAGATATAAAATAAAGTAGATATTTTTATTAAAAATTAATATATGAATTAAAATAATATTTTTTTATTTTAAAATTTATGTATAATGATTAAAAAAATTATTTTTCATTATTATTATTATTATTTTAAATTAGTACTATTTTGATTGATGCCAAACAGGCAAGGAGAAGTATAAATAAGAGGATGAGGTGCAAAAGAGAAGGGCAGAACTGCAAAAGGGTGGCAATTATAATGACCTTCATGTAATATTGGTACAGCCATATATATATATATGATCTTAGTGAAAAAAATATGTACTACTTTTTTGTAGCAAAAAATTATACTGTTGTAACACGTGAAACTGTATGAAAAGCTTGACAAATAATTAACACATACGTCATTTGCTTCACATGCACCTCATCATTTTCTTATTATAAATTACAATATGCTGTTCCCTTTGAATATTTTGGTCTAGAATATGAAATAAAGTTGATATTTTTATTTTAAATTGTTGAGTATGTAAAGTAAAATAATATTTTTTATATTTGAATTTGTGTAGAATGATTTAAAGAATTTATTTATTTATTATTATTGTTGTTTTTTAAATTAGTACTATTTTGATCCTGTTTTAGTCCTGTTTTGGTCCTCACGCCAAACAGGGCCTTAAGTGTAGTTAGAAGCTGAATTTCGCGGGTACTTCAAGCTTATTTTTTGATGGGCAATTATTTCATTCGGCTGACCAGTCGAATATTCAACCAGCCAAAGAGGAGAATGCCATGTCAGCAGTGGAACCCGCCCATTGCTGAAGAGAGGCGCATTCATTCGCCGACCGAATGGAATAAAATTTTATTACAGTGCATAACTTTAAATTGAGTAGCTAAGATTGTTTCAAATTTTTTGGGAATTTCTGGGTCAATTTAGTTTATTCACGAGATAAAATTAGCTTGTTTTAAATCTGTTAGATTTATCCAGAATTATTTGGGACAAGAAAATGCTAATGATAGGGCAGCTAGCTAGACTGATTTGAGTTGAATCATGAACAGTTTGAATTGGTTCATGTCTTATGCACACTGAGGACAAGTTAAACCTATTGATTGTGGTTCTTTTTTAGTCGACCTAGCTGATTTGAATTGAACTACTTAATTTAAGGAATTAGCTTTGATAGAGGTTGAGTTGGTTTATAGTTATTAAATTGGCTTTTCTTGAGGCAAGAGTTAGTGCAAGCTTGTTGTGAGCCTCCATAATCCACTTCGTCACCACTGTTATATATCATCTTCGCTCTCAGGTGTAGTTATCCTTATTAGTTTATATTGCTGGGATTATTATTATTAGTAGTTTTTCTCTACCCTATTTTCAATTTGGAATTTGTTCATGTTGGTGTTTATGTAACACATGTCATTTGTGGAGTTGTGATGTATGGGAGAGCTTCTATTATAAATGTATGGAGGTGAATATGAGTATATGTACATAAGTAAGCAGGCTTAGAGCACAAATGATCAAACCATAGAACAAGTAGTCGGTTATCTTTCGAATTGCCCAGACAAAAATTAGAATGCACTGTCAGATAACTTTATTGGACCATCCTTTCTAGTGAAGGGACCATCCGATTACTTTAACTAATATTCCGATGGATCAAATGGATAGTTTGATTTACGTGTTCCAACGCCTAGTTACCGCTAACCAATCATTGGTTCCATACTATCCGAACAAGCCATCCCAACAACCATCTATAGCACATTTGCACACAAGAACTTCATAGGGCTAAGGTGTGTTTTTTTTCCTTGTTTCCCTTTGATTTTGTCGTTGTCACATACATCCTTGTCATCGACCTTTGGACTAAGGGTGTGGCAAAATGGGTTGGTGGGTCAATTTTGACCAATCTCGAATTTGACTTGACTCGAATAGGTAAAATTGAACCTGAACTAATTCAACCAATCGAGATTAATGACCCCTACCCGATGAACAAATGGGTTAGATCAACCTGCCATCCCGATTCATTTATATATGAGTGACTTGAACACGACTCAATTATGCATTTCCCGAATTTGACCTGTTTAATAAACTGATCAAAATTTAAAAGTTATACCCAGAATTTCGGAGTCGGGTTCACTGATCAGGTCATATACTGCTGCCTCTACTTTGGACCAACTTATATGCTATTGATCTCTTAATATTTGGGCTGCATGTTGATGTCCCTTTAGAACTTTTTATTTCAGTGATTCTTATTCTAATTTAAATCTTTATGGTCTTGTTTATCTGGGAAGGCAAGTTGTTGTTGGAGATTATGTATAATTTAGTATTTTCATAATTACATTATTCCCCTTGTGAATTAATTAAGATTTATGATTAGTATAATTTTAAAGCATGCATTTCCCTTAGGTATTGGTTTGTTGCTCTCCGGCATTTGGAGATAGGTCAACTGAGCATAGTGAAATTGGGATTTTTTTCGTAGCTATATTCCTTTGTCTCATTTCTAGATCAGATTTCAGAGAGGTTAAGAGTTTCTTCATTCAAAAAAAAAAAAAAAAGTTTCTAGTTGGATATCTAGCAATAATATTTCTTTAGAAATGAGAGTAAGACGAGATGACATTCTTGAATTGAGGCTGGATGAGCTTGAAATCAGTCTGTTAACATCCTTAGTGGAATTAAGACTTGATTATTGTTGTTGTTTAGTGTTATTTGCGAGAAACAAAGTGCATATTGTAAAAATTAAAAGATGTTCAAGAATATTTCGAGAGCTTTTTTTTTTTTTTGAACGTAAGCTTAAAAATAGGAGTAGAATTAGAATGTAAGTTTAATAATAGGAGCAGGGTCGAACTTCTACTGTTGTAGTGGACGAGAGGGTTAAAAATTACATTGTGGTGTGTTTGTTTGTAAGATTAAATTTAAGAAGGTTAAAATTAAATTTGAATAGAGATATTTTTTTATTGAAAGTTGTGAATGATGTGAAATAAAGTTAGTTATTATGTTAGGATATGTGAGGGATGTGATATAAAGTTAGTTATTATGTTGGAATATGTGAGGGATGTGATATAAGTTAGTTATTATTTTAGTAATATGTGTAGGATGTGAAATAAATTTAATTTTTAATATTAAATTTATGTGTGATGTGATATGCCTGGTTAAAATTAAATCAGGTTAATTTTAAACTTTTAGACAAACGGGGTATAGTGATAAATAATGTTCAGGGTAAATATCAGCTAAGTTCCTGAATGATAGTTGATGAATTTGAATTTTTTTTTCTAATGGGTCTTTAAGTTTGGACACCTATTTCATGTGGGACCACAATCTTTTATTTCAGCTTTTTCTATTAAGTGATGTTTTCAGCTAAATTTATGGGTCCATCCTTAGGGACCCGTGTGAAAAAGTGTACCTCAAGGACTCGTTATGAAGGGATTCAATTTCATGGACCCTCGTGAAACAAGAGTTCAACCTCAGGGACCCATTAGAAAGGAATTTAAATCTTTTGTTCAACGTGAAATAGGAATCTCAGGTACTTGAAAAATTAATTAAACGCACAAAACTAATTTTCTTAAAATTTTAAATAAATTGGATCGAACATAATTAAAAAATTACCAACTAAGATTATAGCTCAATTCAGTTTTTAACAAATCAGAAACAGAGTAACAGAATTATAGGTTCTCATAATATTTAATCAATAATAATATATTACATAGGTAAAATAAATTTGAGTAAATCTCAAGCAAGTAAAAAAATTTAAAATATTTAATTTAATTAGAGGTTACTAAAATTCCCACGTGAGTCAAGAAATCCCGGGGTCACTGTGTCGACAATTGGGGCTTAGTAGTCGTGTTGTGGCACGGGGAACGGGTGCGAAGGGTGCTGCGAGCGGGACCAAGCGGGTTCGGGGAGCAGCGAGCGCCAGCCCTATGTCGCATGAGTGCAGGCGCGTACGGTGGGTAGTTGCGCGGGGGGTAGCAAGTGGGCGCAGGCGCACGGCGGGCAGTCTCGCGGGGCGGCGAGCGGGTGCGTGGAGCGACTAGCGGGCGCGGGGAGCTGCGAGGGGGCGTAGCGACCGCGGGCGCAAAGCGCAAGTGCAGGTGCGTGGGTCAGTGAGTAGGTGGCGGGTGCGCCGACCAATGGCTTGGATGCAGGCGATCTATGATGTGCGCATTACAGTGACTTTTAGGAGGAGATAGGTGGACAAGATAATGCAATAAGGCGAATTCTGAAAGGGGGTGCAAGATGAATGGAATCAAAATCAGAGAGGATAAATTTGGGCAGGTGGAATTTAGAGATTCCAACTCAAGGTCCAAGTCATTCCTTATTTGGGATATTAATTTATTTCAAAATCAAATAACCGTAAGGAAGAAGACAATTATTTTTATTCAGCATTAAAAAAATAATGATAACAGAAAGATGTTTATATAGACTTTCATATAAATCGACTCAATAAAGAAAAATACATTATGTAATAATTTTTTGACACAAGAAAATACTAGAGAACATACCTAAAGTAATAACTATAGAAATAGAAATAACTAATACAAAATAAATAAGGAAAATAAAATCAGCTCAAAATGAAATCTCTTATTAATCAGAATGAATAGAGAAATTTTCAATCCACCAAGTCAGCAATCTGCAGCATCAAACTTTCCAAATCTGTCTTGATAATCAGTCGATCCATATCAAAGCAACGTGGCTAGATCTTAGCCGTCGATGATAAACTCTGCCAGAAATGAATCGACAATCGATCAAGATATCCACACCACTTGGTCTCATGATTTGATCATAGGAAACACTTTACAAAAGGACATATCATCTCATTTGTCTTTAAGGCCCTGTTTGGCAATGGACTAAAAATCATGGCTAAAATTACCCATGGTCAAAATCTTAAATTTATTTTAAAAAAATTTAAAAAATTATTTTATATCTCATCTCACATAAATTCTAACATCAAACAATCACTTTATTTCACATCCAACACAATTCTCAATAAATCAATCAACTTTATTTCACATCATACACAATTTTTAATATAACCAACTTACTTTATTTCACATCATACACATTTTTCAAAAATTACTAAAAATTTCAATCAAATCTTCTTTTTTTTTCTTATTACCAAACAGAGAGTGGGGATAATAATAGTTATAATACTTTACGAGAAGAACTAATAGAAATTTATGTAATGTTTGCAAATACATGAGAAGCTCTAATCACTCAACATCAACTAGTGTTATTAGAAGTCTGAACTTCCTGTCACATGAGAAGCTCTAATCACTCATTCATGAGAAGCTCCTCGCTGTTAATAGAAGTCGTCATTCACGTAACAGGCGACTTCTCCTCACAAGAGTCGCCTGTTACACAAGCGACTTCCAAGTTCTACTTTTCTATTTTTATTTTTTTTGAGTTCTAATTTTTTTTTTAAATTTTTGTACTTTATTAATCAGTTATTTACATATGAGATGCTTTCATCAACTTTGTACTTCTTTAAATGTCATTGTAAGCTTCGTATTCCATGGATTTTTTGTCGGTTAGAAATATCTAAATGCTACTTCGTTATATATCCTTTATCTTTATTCAAGTTTGGCCTTTTGATTCTTCTGCAATTTATTTGTTTCTTTCTTTTGTACTGATCTTACACTTCTTTGAGCTTGAGGCTCCTCGTTTTCATTCTGTTATCTTTTTTTATTTGAGCGATCGTAACATTTAAATCATCACATATGAGAACAATAATAAAATGACATTCGGATTCAATTTAAATAATCCATGAATGATTATGTTAGAAAATACAATACATCCATAAATAAATAAATCATCTTTGTCTCCCTCTTCTACACGGTATAGCGTCACTACCAGGTATGTACGCATCTAGCGGTGGTCAACGTCTCTCATGTGTAACCTCATATGATCACCAGCATCATTATTACATTGTCTGCCTCAAGTCGCCAAAATCACCATGTTATTTTTAATTAAGATAATAAAAATAAATTATTAATATTATTTAAATCAAATAAACATTAACTTATAACTAACATATATATGTAATTAAGAAGGTATTTAATTTAATTTAATTTTAATATTATATAATATTATTTAAAAAAATAATTTTTAATTGATATATAGATTATTTTTTAAAAAATTATAAAATTATAACTCAAAATATAATATTTAAGAGATAATTTTAAAAGTAAATTAATAATTAAACAGGTTTATGTTTTTTTATAAATTTTTTATTTAAAATTTTATTTTGAAACTGTGTAAATATATGAGATCACTATTTTTGTCTATTTTAAATTCTTATGAATCTAGACGAAGTATTTAAAAAACTTAGATTTATTTGTAATTATAAATGAATTTTGGAGACCTATTAGTAATTTATAGTAGACACAAGTTGGTAATATTTAAAAAAAATGCGTAGGTAATTTTTATTTTTTTTTGATAAAATGCGTTGCCCGTAGGCTATTCACAGTTCACACCCATTACATGCAAGAATTTGTCAAAATACATCTAATATATATTTTTTGGAAGATTAATATAAATTTTTTAAGTAAAGCTTAAAAAAATTAATATAAATTAATTAGCTTGTGCATCGTGTATCATTGCACACAATTTTTTTTTTTTTGATTTTTTTTAAATTTTTTTTTGTGCATCGGTGCACGATGCATAACCTCAATTAACACACAACACAACACGTGAATGAAAGAGAGTCGTACGTACGTGCTGATTTGTTGTGCGGGCTTGTGCACAGTGCACACAAAAATTTCTCCGGAAGGAGCCGCTTGTTCTCGATCGGTAGGGTTCCAGAGGAGGGAGAGTGGAGAAGCTGCTAGGTTGGTGAGGTTGGTCGGCGATCAAAACCAGCTTCCATTTGTTGAAAATCCCATGCCCTCCACTCCTCCTGCTGATCTCCAATTCTTCTCCTTGAAAGCCTTGGCGCGCCGAAAGAAGATTCACAGGGGGTAGCAAATACCAAAGTCCAGATTTCGGATAAAATACACACTGATTTCCTTAATCAAATCTGCCTTGCCCCAATAATTTCTTACACCCATCGCATATGTCACTTCTGTTTACCAGGCATTCCTATTTTCGTGCAAAAAGCTCGCTTCTGAGGTTAAGGTAAATGGGAAGGAGATCATGGTTTTTAGGCTTTTCTTTGTTTTGCGTGCTTGTTTTGAGGAGTGAAGCTCGGGAGTTTGAGAGAAGTCGAAGGACAGAGAGGATTTCAGGTCCGTACTTTTGATCTATTTTCATTTTTCTTTCATGATATCCTTCTTGGAGCTGGATTTGCTTTTTGTTCCTTTTTTCCTTGGTTCTCTTTTAGCTGGAGTAGTATTGATCTCGACTTGGTTTTCTGACGGTTTTCAACATATGCATATGGGATGGATGGTTGAGGTCTTTCAGTATTTATAGAGATGTTCATTCTGTGGTAAGCTATTGATTTCCTTGGGTCACGGTTCCTGCAAGATCGCTGATTTCTGCAATCTGAAATCTTTTTTTGCATCCAACTGATAGTTTTACACTTTTTTAAGTCATGATCGTTTCATGATGAAGCTCTGGTTGAGGTCATGATTTTTAGCTGTCATTGCTATCTTTTCCTTGTTATTTGATTTGAATATATGACTTTCTCATTTGAGGTTCTTTTAGTCTGAGACTTGTCAAATTGATTCGCACATGGTTCGGCTAGGAAGAATGGGCCACAATGCCAGCCAGTTCGAGAAAAGTTTTTGAGTGTTTCTCCCTTCGCCTATGGCTGCTGGTAGTTCTGCCTTTCATTGCTCCTGTTTGTGTGAAGAGCAATCTGGTGGCTATTCACTTGTAGTCCTTCTCAACCGCCTTTTTGTTAGTTCTAGGCAACCTTCTCTTGATGCCTGCAGCAAGGGAGGTCAGCATGGGCGTGGGCAATGTCGACAAACGCAAGATCAATTGAAGGAAAAGTCGATGTAAAGAGACTGTGCAGGAGTCTAGCTTGCCATGAATCTCTTTATTTTGGATTAAAATCTTTGAAAGTAAAAGATCTTACATCCTAAGGAGATGACAAGGTTGTCATGTGTTATTAGGCGCATCGATTGATTGTTGATGATGAGGTGTCGTGCCAAAATGGACTTGTGGGATAGTTGTTCTTCCCTATGGATATACTATGTGCATCGAACGATTGGCCTAGGGTACTCTAGATTGATGTCAGATTTGAGTATTAAATAAAGATATATTTTTAATTAATACCAGTCAAATTGGTGCATGGATGTCTTTTGAGTTTACTATTTTGGTATTCATTTGTAACCATTTCATGCAGTTATATTAAATTTCTATACTGTCAAGTAAATCGATGTTCGTATTATTTTGTGTATTCTGCAACGTCAAGAAAACTTGTCATTGTTTATGTAAATTAATGAAAGATTTATCTACTCCCATGCTCAAGAAAGCTTGTAATTGTTTATGTATAAATATCATGTATAGATCATATCTTTTGTATCAATTTTCCTTTGTCTTGATTTATGTTGGTACTTTTTTTTTTGGTTTTTCATTCTTTTTATTGCAGTAAAACGTGATTATACTGTAGTTTCTTCATTTGCAATATCAACAATATCTTGAATGATTTTTTTTCAACTTTAGTTTTTGTTAATAGTCATATGGCATCTCATCGCATTTAACATATTAATATGTTAAATATTTAATGAGTCAAGCCTCTTGCATGCTGCAGTGAACTTGCCTTTTCAAAAGTACAAAACATAAGTAAAATCTGAGTGTGCAGGCATAAATTTATAGAGTGATCTATGTGACACTGTTTTTGAATAAATAAAATTTAAGGTTAAAAAATTCCATGCGTAGGTGGTACTGATATGACTTAAACTTCTATGCTTACTGCTTTGTTATAAAATATTTTTGGCCAATGATCTTTGCCTCTTTTTTTTTGGTATCATATTAAATTTGGTGTACGAAGCCTTCATTTCTTTTGTTCCTCCTAATTGAAGTGTTGACAACTCAAATATTAACAGTTGATCTGCTTCTCACTGAAGCATCAGTCAAAAATTTTTGTGTTGGTATTTATTTACAAATTTAAGAGTTTAGTTTGAGGAAGTGTCATAGTGATTACATGTACACTTGAAAGTTGTCGAATGTTTGAGAGTAGTTTCAATACTAAAAATCACATAATGGTAATGAATGATGTGCTTGTGGTTGATAAATCTCGATTCTGTTTATACTGTATATCCTTTGCTCTCTATAACACTGCTTCAAAGTGGGTGAATGTTTAATATGTTTCAACCTTTTGACTTGGGAAATGAAAGCAATCAATGAGTGGTTTTATTCCCTACTCATTGTCTAATTGGACTATGCATTTAATTGAAATCAATATATATAGGGCATAATAATAGTTCTTTTCTTGGATGCATGGGGAAGCATTTGTTGAAAATGGAAAACTGACTTGGTACATGATGCTTTTATTTTAAAGTTTTGGTTGTAAAGCTGGTGATGTGTTGTGATTGAAGGAATTGAGATGCTCTTGGAGTCTAAAGGATTGAAAATAAAGGGAGTTATCGAAATAAACTAACTGATTCTTTTGTCACATGATTGTTGAAATTAGTTAAATCTGCATCAAGATAAAAGAACCTTTTTATTAATCATTGTAGTGGAGATCCGCTGAGATGCCTTGGAGATTTTATATTTCTGTCTGTCCAATCTTAAGTGACTAGAAATATATTTCCTATTTTTCTATTTAACATGTTATGTGACAAGAAATGTGGCATCTTTCATGTCTATTTGTCTAATATGAGAAGAAACATAGTATTATTTTTCAGTTCAGTTATGGCAATTGCATCATTTCAGCACTGTCAAAATTTCTCAGATTCGTTTCTTTTCTTTTAAAAAAAATTAGTAGGCTCTTAATGTGAAACTAAGTTCTGTGGTTTCATTTGTTTTACATGGTCCCTTTTCCTTTAGAACGGAAAGATTTTCTTTCTAGATCTTGATTCCTACCCTTGTTGATGTTACCTGCATTTCAACATTCAACATGCATCATTACGACATTGCTGAATTTCTGTAGGCTGGGTTTGCTTTTTATCTTGAAAAACTGTTCAGCGGGATTTCGGAATGATGTTAATTTCTTGCTTATATTTCTATTTAAGCTTTAATGGGAATCTTTCTTACTGGAACTCAATTAGGGTTGCTAATTTATTTTGATTGTATTTACTTCTCTCAGCCTTCTCCACTTCATTCGACAGAGTTTCTTTTGGAATACAAGAATGTTCTATCGCATCCCCTTCCTTTCATGTATTGTGGATTTCAATCTAGTATTTGAATTGTGCTCACATAATTAATGAGTGAATTGCTGTGCATTTGGTATATCTTTGACAAGTATAGGAAGCGCTGGCGATGTTCTTGAGGATGACCCTGTCGGAAGATTAAAGGTGTTTGTATACGAGCTTCCTAGCAAATATAATAAGAAGATACTGCAGAAGGACCCAAGATGTTTGACCTATATGTTTGCAGCTGAAATTTTCATGCACCGTTTCTTGCTGACAAGCCCTGTGCGTACTTTAAACCCCAAGGAGGCTGATTGGTTCTACACACCTGTCTACACTACTTGTGACCTAACACCAAATGGGCTTCCCTTTCCCTTCAAATTGGCACGAGTGATGAGAAGTGCTATACAGTTGATCTCCTCTAACTGGCCCTATTGGAATAGGACGGAAGGTGCTGATCACTTCTTCATTGTCCCTCATGACTTTGGAGCTTGCTTTCACTTTCAGGTATGAAAAATAACTAGCGTCAACTCATTCTGCTTGATTGCCATGCTATTCAGTGAAAGTGACATCAGTTCTTGGGACGTAAAATGTATCTCATCAGTGTTAGAATGTGAAATCTAATTCTCAGCTTATGATTCACAATTTTTTAACAAAGTCTTATGGATATAATTTTCAGTTATGCAAAACAATTAGGAATTGATTTGAATGCTTGTTTGAGAAATGGGTATGTTTGTTATATGATCTGTTAACTAATTGAACTTTTATTTTATGTATGCGTACGGTAGATTAATGAATCTTGGCAGCTTTCTTCACCTCAATATCTCAATGTAAACAACTTGGGTTGCTATATACTAGGTCCTAGATTTTTATGTAATCATTCTAGGATCTCAACATTATCTGTACCTTGAAATAAGGAGATGCTCTATGATTTTATGGTCTTAAGTGTAGTTAGCTGAACAATTTAAATTTTATACGCTTCTTTCTTTCACTTTCTCAATTGTATCCTACGTTTATTGCAAGAATGTTGTTGCTCTTAATAATTTGGTGTTGATATGTGATGGGGACATCAAGATGATGGATGGTCCAGATTGGATCTCACAACTTGGTCTTGATGGATTATGCAGATTATTTATATATATATATATATAT